>JACEFZ010003704.1:0-2500 GCA_014155875.1 Cepaea nemoralis | reverse complement strand
GAAAGTAGATAAAGAAATTCAAGTGCAATACACAGTGACTGTGAAAAATAGGTACAACGCAATAGCTATAATACAAAGTATAGATGAACAATGGGAAATGTTAAGGGACTCCATTCATCAAACTAGCAAAGAAATATTTATGGAGAGAAGCCAAAAAGCTAAGAAAGAATGGATGACTGAAGAAATCTTAATGTTGATGGACTAAAGAAAACAGGGTTAAAATGACAAAAAAGAATATGCTAAGAGAAATAAAGAAATAAGAGATACACGTATGAAGGAAAAAGAAAGTTGGTTAAACGATCAGTGCAAAAATGTTAATATGTGCTATAATGAAGAGATGGAATTATTATACAAGAGAATTATATGATGGAGAAAGGGGAGAAATAACAGAAGAACGTAACTTAGAAGGTCTGCCTATTCTAAAAGAAGAAGTCGCTGACGCTGTAAAACATATGTAAAAAGGAAATACAGCTGGGCCAGATGAAATCACAATAGAAGAATTAGAAGTACTAGGTGACTTTGGAGTAGGTATATTAACCAAAATGCCCCTGATTGATAAAAAGAAGATGGCTCTCTTAAGAAACAAGGGAAGAACAACGCGTAACACTCTGAGTGAGCTGAAGCAAGCCAGGAAGGATGTGCAAAAGGCTGCCAGGCAGTGTGCGAATGACTATTGGATCAAGTCATGTTAGTACATTCAAAATGCAAGTCATAAGGGAAACACTAGAAGCATATATGAAATGATAAAGAAAGCATGTGGTCCAATCACATCAAAAGAATTGCCACCACTAAAAACCTTGACTGGAGAAATCATCACTGATAAGAAAGTGTTAGGAAGATAATTGGTCGAAATATTCGGCGAAGGGAGGCACTTCTGATTATCGGAAGTCTCCTGTCGTTCTTGCTCCGAGGCGGGAATTTTATCACAATGTCATCATTATCATCATCCAGTGCCTTGCTGGCTGGCGTGGCTGATCATGCCCCTTCACAAAATGCGACCTCTGAAGGCATAGACCAAATCGTGTGTTGAATTCCCTTCCGTGCCATGAAAAAAGACTGTGAAGTTTTTGTTTTTTTATTGTAATCTTCTTTCTTTTTCTTTTCATAATTATTCTAAGTAACACTTTTGTGTACTATTTGTTGACTATATCATCTTGTCCCATCAATATTACACCGCTCCTCGAATTTAAACATCCGGTGATAGTTCCTGGTTTTCTACCTATTATTGTATTTATGTGTTGATACATGGAATGTGAGTATTTTCCCTAGTTTGTCCTAATATCGATGCACTGTTGATTCATCCAGACTCTTTTAGCCACTTTGCATTTTTTGCATGTTTACTATTTCTTTATGTATTGTATTATATTCGTATTTATCTTGCTTGTTCTTACTTCTTTCATCCATCATCCACAACATTTTATGTGTCATCCATTTCTATTTTTAGCAATTCTAAGTGTAAGTGAAATGATTTTTTTTAAATGTCCGTTGGATTGATTCCAGCAACATATCCTATTGTTCACCAAAATCTGTATTATCTCTATGGCATCATATCTGTTATTTACAGTAACTTTGTACCTGTCTCTAATTTCTTGGTATGGTTTAAGTAATGTTAGATCTAACTTCTTTGGGGTTTTCTGTATGGTTTTAAATCTTAACCTCATCTTGCCTATAACTGGCACATGGTCACTATGTCCATCTGCTCCTGGTGAAGTTGCTGCTGCTACTAAACTGCTTCTTAATCTCTTATAATCAGCAGGTAATCAATTTAATTGCGAATATTATCTACAGGGCATGCCGACCTATATAATCATCGACTATGGTGTTTGAACCAGGTGTTACATATCATTTCTTGGTATTCTGCCCATGTTGTTAATCTGTCACGTATCTCATTCCTAACACATAGGCCATTGCCACCAGTATGACAGTCATTTCAAAATCTTTACGCTGGCCCACGGCCATGTCTAATTCATTATATAATATATTTATGTCTCCTTACTGTCTGCTGTTGGTGCGTATGCGTATATTATGTTAATATCCAGAGTTTTGCCAAGGAGTTTCACTAATAATACACTGTCTGAGATTGTCAAGAATCCTTTAACCCTCCTAGCACTCATTTGATCCAAAATCATGCCAACTCCCCTTTTGTAGTCCTTCCCTCCTGAGGAAGTATTATTTCTGTATGTATCTAAATAGTTTTCTCACGCTCCTGACTATGGTATTTCACAATATATATTAACAACAAATTGTTATTATGCATGTGGCAAGAAATCATAAAATTTTACTTCCCATATTTACATCCTTGGTCTCTTACAACATATGTAAATTATCATAACAACATGCTAGCAATGCGTTGATTAATCACCACTTTTATAAACAATTCTGCTAATCGGCTTGTGGACTGACCAGGAATGAATGGAACACAACTAAATAATATAGTAGAAAGGGACATAACAATATAACAGTTATTCAAGGGATATTACTTGAACTATTAAAAATGTAT
>JACEFZ010003703.1:0-16775 GCA_014155875.1 Cepaea nemoralis | reverse complement strand
GGTTAGGAAAATATTGCCACTAGGACATGTAGGTTAATATTGTCACTAGGACATGTAGGTTAATATTGTCACTAGGACATGTAGGTTAATATTGCCACTAGGACATGTAGGTTAATATTGCCACTAGGACATGTAGGTTAATATTGTCACTAGGACATGTAGGTTAATATTGCCACTAGGACATGTAGGTTAATATTGCTCACTAGGACATGCAGGTTAATATTGCCACTAGGACATGTAGGTTAATATTGTCACTAGGACATGTAGGTTAATATTGCCACTAGGACATGTAGGTTAATATTGCCACTAGGACATGTAGGTTAATATTGCCACTAGGACATGTAGGTTAATATTGCCACTAGGACATGTAGGTTAATATTGCTACTAGGACATGTAGGTTAATATTGCCACTAGGACATGTAGGTTAATATTGCCACTAGGACATGTAGGTTAATATTGCCACTAGGACATGTAGGTTAATATTGCCACTAGGACATGTAGGTTAATATTGCTCACTAGGACATGTAGGTTAATATTGCCACTAGGACATGTAGGTTAATATTGCCACTAGGACATGTAGGTTAATATTGCCACTAGGACATGTAGGTTAATATTGCCACTAGGACATGTAGGTTAATATTGCCACTAGGACATGTAGGTTAATATTGCCACTAGGGACATGTAGGTTAATATTGCCACTAGGACATGCAGGTTAATATTGCCACTAGGACATGTAGGTTAATATTGCCACTAGGACATGTAGGTTAATATTGTCACTAGGACATGTAGGTTAATATTGCCACTAGGACATGTAGGTTAATATTGCCACTAGGACATGTAGGTTAATATTGCCACTAGGACATGTAGGTTAATATTGCCACTAGGACATGTAGGTTAATATTGTCACTAGGACATGTAGGTTAATATTGCCACTAGGACATGTAGGTTAATATTGCCACTAGGACATGTAGGTTAATATTGCCACTAGGACATGTAGGTTAATATTGCCACTAGGACATGTAGGTTAATATTGCCACTAGGACATGTAGGTTAATATTGCCACTAGGACATGTAGGTTAATATTGCCACTAGGACATGTAGGTTAATATTGCCACTAGGACATGTAGGTTAATATTGCCACTAGGACATGTAGGTTAATATTGCCACTAGGACATGTAGGTTAATATTGCCACTAGGACATGTAGGTTAATATTGCCACTAGGACATGTAGGTTAATATTGCCACTAGGACATGTAGGTTAATATTGCCACTAGGACATGTAGGTTAATATTGCCACTAGGACATGTAGGTTAATATTGCCACTAGGACATGTAGGTTAATATTGCCACTAGGACATGTAGGTTAATATTGCCACTAGGACATGTAGGTTAATATTGCCACTAGGACATGTAGGTTAATATTGCCTACTAGGACATGTAGGTTAATATTGCCACTAGGACATGTAGGTTAATATTGCCACTAGGACATGTAGGTTAATATTGCCACTAGGACATGTAGGTTAATATTGCCACTAGGACATGTAGGTTAATATTGCCACTAGGACATGTAGGTTAATATTGCCACTAGGACATGTAGGTTAATATTGCCACTAGGACATGTAGGTTAATATTGCCACTAGGACATGTAGGTTAATATTGCCACTAGGACATGTAGGTTAATATTGCCACTAGGACATGTAGGTTAATATTGCCACTAGGACATGTAGGTTAATATTGCCACTAGGACATGTAGGTTAATATTGCCACTAGGACATGTAGGTTAATATTGCCACTAGGACATGTAGGTTAATATTGCCACTAGTACATGTAGGTTAATATTGCCACTAGGACATGTAGGTTAATATTGCCACTAGGACATGTAGGTTAATATTGCCACTAGGACATGTAGGTTAATATTGCCACTAGGACATGTAGGTTAATATTGCACTAGGACATGTAGGTTAATATGCCACTAGGACATGTAGGTTAATATTGCACTAGGACATGTAGGTTAATATTGCCACTAGGACATGTAGGTTAATATTGCACTAGGACATGTAGGTTAATATTGCCACTAGGACATGTAGGTTAATATTGCCACTAGGGACATGTAGGTTAATATTGCCACTAAGGTACTATTGCACTAGGATGTAGGTTATATTGCCACTAGGACATGTAGGTTAATATTGTCATTAGGACATGTAAGTTAATATTGCCACTAGGACATGTAGGTTAATATTGCCACTAGGACATGTAGGTTAATATTGCCACTAGGACATGTAGGTTAATATTGCCACTAGGACATGTAGGTTAATATTGCCACTAGGACATGTAGGTTAATATTGCCACTAGGGACATGTAGGTTAATATTGCCACTAGGACATGTAGGTTAATATTGCCACTAGGACATGTAGGTTAATATTGCCACTAGGACATGTAGGTTAATATTGCCACTAGGACATGTAGGTTAATATTGCCACTAGGACATGTAAGTTAATATTGCCACTAGGACATGTAGGTTAATATTGCCACTAGGACATGTAGGTTAATATTGCCACTAGGACATGTAGGTTAATATTGCCACTAGGACATGTAGGTTAATATTGCCACTAGGACATGTAGGTTAATATTGCCACTAGGACATGTAAGTTAATATTGCCACTAGGACATGTAGGTTAATATTGCCACTAGGACATGTAGGTTAATATTGCCACTAGGACATGTAGGTTAATATTGCCACTAGGACATGTAGGTTAATATTGCCACTAGGACATGTAGGTTAATATTGCCACTAGGACATGTAGGTTGGTTAATATTGCCACTAGGACATGTAGGTTAATATTGCCACTAGGACATGTAGGTTAATATTGCCACTAGGACATGTAGGTTAATATTGCCACTAGGACATGTAGGTTAATATTGCCACTAGGACATGTAGGTTGGTTAATATTGCCACTAGGACATGTAGGTTAATATTGCCACTAGGACATGTAGGTTGGTTAATATTGCCACTAGGACATGTAGGTTAATATTGCCACTAGGACATGTAGGTTAATATTGCCACTAGGACATGTAGGTTGGTTAATATTGCCACTAGGACATGTAGGTTAATATTGCCACTAGGACATGTAGGTTAATATTGCCACTAGGACATGTAGGTTAATATTGCCACTAGGACATGTAGGTTGGTTAATATTGCCACTAGGACATGTAGGTTAATATTGCCACTAGGACATGTTGGTTAATATTGCCACTAGGACATGTAGGTTAATATTGCCACTAGGACATGTAGGTTAATATTGCCACTAGGACATGTAGGTTAATATTGCCACTAGGACATGTAGGTTAATATTGCCACTAGGACATGTAGGTTAATATTGCCACTAGGACATGTAGGTTGTTAATATTGCCACTAGGACATGTAGGTTAATATTGCCACTAGGACATGTAGGTTAATATTGCCACTAGGACATGTAGGTTAATATTGCCACTAGGACATGTAGGTTAATATTGCCACTAGGACATGTAGGTTAATATTGCCACTAGGACATGTAGGTTAATATTGCCACTAGGACATGTAGGTTAATATTGCCACTAGGACATGTAGGTTAATATTGCCACTAGGACATGTAGGTTAATATTGCCACTAGGACATGTAGGTTAATATTGCCACTAGGACATGTAGGTTAATATTGCCACTAGGACATGTAGGTTAATATTGCCACTAGGACATGTAGGTTAATATTGCCACTAGGACATGTAGGTTAATATTGCCACTAGGACATGTAGGTTAATATTGCCACTAGGACATGTAGGTTAATATTGCCACTAGGACATGTAGGTTAATATTGCCACTAGGACATGTAGGTTAATATTGCCACTAGGACATGTAGGTTAATATTGCCACTAGGACATGTAGGTTAATATTGCCACTAGGACATGTAGGTTAATATTGCCACTAGGACATGTAGGTTAATATTGCCACTAGGACATGTAGGTTAATATTGCCACTAGGACATGTAGGTTAATATTGCCACTAGGACATGTAGGTTAATATTGCCACTAGGACATGTAGGTTAATATTGCCACTAGGACATGTAGGTTAATATTGCCACTAGGACATGTAGGTTAATATTGCCACTAGGACATGTAGGTTAATATTGCCACTAGGACATGTAGGTTAATATTGCCACTAGGACATGTAGGTTAATATTGCCACTAGGACATGTAGGTTAATATTGCCACTAGGACATGTAGGTTAATATTGCCACTAGGACATGTAGGTTAATATTGCCACTAGGACATGTAGGTTAATATTGCCACTAGGACATGTAGGTTAATATTGCCACTAGGACATGTAGGTTAATATTGCCACTAGGACATGTAGGTTAATATTGCCACTAGGACATGTAGGTTAATATTGCCACTAGGACATGTAGGTTAATATTGCCACTAGGACATGTAGGTTAATATTGCCACTAGGACATGTAGGTTAATATTGCCACTAGGACATGTAGGTTAATATTGCCACTAGGACATGTAGGTTAATATTGCCACTAGGACATGTAGGTTAATATTGCCACTAGGACATGTAGGTTAATATTGCCACTAGGACATGTAGGTTAATATTGCCACTAGGACATGTAGGTTAATATTGCCACTAGGACATGTAGGTTAATATTGCCACTAGGACATGTAGGTTAATATTGCCACTAGGACATGTAGGTTAATATTGCCACTAGGACATGTAGGTTAATATTGTCACTAGGACATGTAGGTTAATATTGCCACTAGGACATGTAGGTTAATATTGCCACTAGGACATGTAGGTTAATATTGCCACTAGGACATGTAGGTTAATATTGCCACTAGGACATGTAGGTTAATATTGCCACTAGGACATGTAGGTTAATATTGCCACTAGGACATGTAGGTTAATATTGCCACTAGGACATGTAGGTTAATATTGCCACTAGGACATGTAGGTTAATATTGCCACTAGGACATGTAGGTTAATATTGCCACTAGGACATGTAGGTTAATATTGCCACTAGGACATGTAGGTTAATATTGCCACTAGGACATGTAGGTTAATATTGTCACTAGGACATGTAGGTTAATATTGCCACTAGGACATGTAGGTTAATATTGCCACTAGGACATGTAGGTTAATATTGCCACTAGGACATGTAGGTTAATATTGCCACTAGGACATGTAGGTTAATATTGCCACTAGGACATGTAGGTTAATATTGCCACTAGGACATGCAGGTTAATATTGCCACTAGGACATGTAGGTTAATATTGCCACTAGGACATGTAGGTTAATATTGCCACTAGGACATGTAGGTTAATATTGCCACTAGGACATGTAGGTTAATATTGCCACTAGGACATGTAGGTTAATATTGCCACTAGGACATGTAGGTTAATATTGCCACTAGGACATGTAGGTTAATATTGCCACTAGGACATGTAGGTTAATATTGCCACTAGGACATGTAGGTTAATATTGCCACTAGGACATGTAGGTTAATATTGCCACTAGGACATGTAGGTTAATATTGCCACTAGGACATGTAGGTTAATATTGCCACTAGGACATGTAGGTTAATATTGCCACTAGGACATGTAGGTTAATATTGCCACTAGGACATGTAGGTTAATATTGCCACTAGGACATGTAGGTTAATATTGCCACTAGGACATGTAGGTTAATATTGTCACTAGGACATGTAGGTTAATATTGCCACTAGGACATGTAGGTTAATATTGTCACTAGGACATGTAGGTTAATATTGCCACTAGGACATGTAGGTTAATATTGCCACTAGGACATGTAGGTTAATATTGCCACTAGGACATGTAGGTTAATATTGCCACTAGGACATGTAGGTTAATATTGCCACTAGGACATGTAGGTTAATATTGCCACTAGGACATGTAGGTTAATATTGCCACTAGGACATGTAGGTTAATATTGCCACTAGGACATGTAGGTTAATATTGCCACTAGGACATGTAGGTTAATATTGCCACTAGGACATGTAGGTTAATATTGCCACTAGGACATGTAGGTTAATATTGCCACTAGGACATGTAGGTTAATATTGCCACTAGGACATGTAGGTTAATATTGCCACTAGGACATGTAGGTTAATATTGCCACTAGGACATGTAGGTTAATATTGCCACTAGGACATGTAGGTTAATATTGCCACTAGGACATGTAGGTTAATATTGCCACTAGGACATGTAGGTTAATATTGCCACTAGGACATGTAGGTTAATATTGCCACTAGGACATGTAGGTTAATATTGCCACTAGGACATGTAGGTTAATATTGCCACTAGGACATGTAGGTTAATATTGCCACTAGGACATGTAGGTTAATATTGCCACTAGGACATGTAGGTTAATATTGCCACTAGGACATGTAGGTTAATATTGCTCACTAGGACATGTAGGTTAATATTGCTACTAGGATATGTAGGTTAATATTGCCACTAGGACATGTAGGTTAATATTGCTACTAGGACATGTAGGTTAATATTGCTACTAGGACATGTAGGTTAATATTGCCACTAGGACATGCAGGTTAATATTGCCACTAGGACATGTAGGTTAATATTGCCACTAGGACATGTAGGTTAATATTGCCACTAGGACATGTAGGTTAATATTGCCACTAGGACATGTAGGTTAATATTGCCACTAGGACATGTAGGTTAATATTGCCACTAGGACATGTAGGTTAATATTGTCACTAGGACATGTAGGTTAATATTGTCACTAGGACATGTAGGTTAATATTGCCACTAGGACATGTAGGTTAATATTGTCACTAGGACATGTAGGTTAATATTGCCACTAGGACATGTAGGTTAATATTGTCACTAGGACATGTAGGTTAATATTGTCACTAGGACATGTAGGTTAATATTGCCACTAGGACATGTAGGTTAATATTGCCACTAGGACATGTAGGTTAATATTGTCACTAGGACATGTAGGTTAATATTGCCACTAGGACATGTAGGTTAATATTGTCACTAGGACATGCAGGTTAATATTGTCACTAGGACATGCAGGTTAATATTGCCACTAGGACATGTAGGTTGGTTAATATTGCCACTAGGACATGTAGGTTAATATTGTCACTAGGACATGTAGGTTAATATTGCCACTAGGACATGTAGGTTAATATTGCCACTAGGACATGCAGGTTAATATTGCCACTAGGACATGTAGGTTAATATTGCCACTAGGACATGTAAGTTAATATTGCCACTAGGACATGTAGGTTAATATTGTCACTAGGACATGTAGGTTAATATTGCCACTAGGACATGTAGGTTAATATTGCCACTAGGACATGTAGGTTAATATTGTCACTAGGACATGTAAGTTAATATTGTTACTAGGACATGTAGGTTAATATTGCCACTAGGACATGTAGGTTAATATTGCCACTAGGACATGTAGGTTAATATTGCCACTAGGACATGTAGTTTATCAGTTCTACTAAAGATTATGTGGTAGCTGGTTTTCCCTCTGTCAGTAAGTTTCCCTTAAATGTTGACTGCTCGTTCAGAAAGAAATGACAAACTCATTCATTCATTCATTCAGTCATTCATTCATTCATTCATTCATTAGATAGCATGTCCCTTGCAGAACCTCGCTCCCATTACAACATTTATTCATTCAGTAGCTTGTCCTTTGCAGAACATCGCTCCTATAACAACCTTCCGGAAAACTGCTCTGTCATAAACAAGATGTCCCGCGTCCGATACACCCATCTGGAGATCATCCGCCACATCCTGCACCCATCTCCTCTTTGGCCTTCCCTTTCCTCTCTTCCCGGGCATATACCCCTGCATGATTGTTCTCTCCAAACTTTCGTGACGTTTCAAGTGACCAAAACATTTCATTGTCGTTTTATCGTCTTTAGTAGCCAACCTTCTTCAATTTTCAGCGCTTGTCATATGAATGCATTTATTCGTTTCTGTATCCAAGATATTCTTAGAACTCGTCTATAACATTTATATTCAAAGGCATGTATGCGCTGTTCAGCTTGTTTACTAAGTGTCCAGGTCTCACATGCGTATGTTACAATGGGAAAGATCCATGCTCTTAACAATATAATGTTTCTAAGCTATGTCTGTCCCACTCCCCATTTATTTCGGTTGTTTTAGTTTTTGAAGAGCAATAGAGATTCGTCTTTTAATTTATTTCATTGTGTCACCATTGTTGGTTATTAATGACCCAAGATATTCGAAATGTTCCATCACCTCCAACATATATATTAACATATATTTCTTTCTCTATAGTAGTTTTATCTGTATGTATTATCTTTGTTTTTGCTATGTTAAGATATAAGTTGTGACTGTCACTATTCTTTTGGGTTGGGATTATTAGTTTTTCTATACCACTGTGTGATGTGTATAGTA
The DNA here is from genome assembly GCA_014155875.1 of Cepaea nemoralis. Lineage (NCBI taxonomy): Eukaryota > Metazoa > Mollusca > Gastropoda > Stylommatophora > Helicidae > Cepaea > Cepaea nemoralis. The sequence continues at coordinate 8,325 of JACEFZ010003703.1, read as the reverse complement.
ATACTGTATCACCAGCATATTGAATCTCTGGTATTTCACGACCACCGATAATTAGAGCTCTTTGGTTATATCATGTCTGATATTTCTCATTATATACGTTAAACAAATTATGGGATAATGCATAGCCCTGACAGACTCCTTGCTTGATGTCAAACCAATCTCATGCTTCGCCATCTATTCTAACCGCTGCTTGTTGGTCTAGAATAGTGGTTCTCAACCTTTCTTGGCCCATGCACCCCTTTACCATATGTTCAGAATGTCATTTCAGCCCCCCCCCCTTTCGTACTTCCTCCCTATAACTCCACCCCCCCCCCCCCCCCTTTTTTTTACACAGTATATGTAACAATGGAAGCTAAATGTAATAACACACACTAGAACAAGTCTAGACGTCTATATAAAACGTGATTTGCGGGTATACTTACGTTATAAAACGAATTTCAGAAGGGCGAGAAGTACAGAACCATAAAGTATGGAGGGAAAAACAATATCAAGTAATGGTTCTTGTATTAACGCTATCTTTAAATAATCTTAACCCCCTCCCTTGGAAACCCTAAAATTCCCCCATTGGGGAGGGGGGGGGGGGGAATTCCCCACCGGTTGAGGGGAATTCCCCACCGGTTGAGAACCACTGGCCTAGACAGAGCATTTTTATCAGTTGTACTAAATGTTATGGAAAGCACATTTTACTCATGATTGTCCAATGTTTCTGATGCTGTACACAGTCAAATGCCTTTGAATAATCCACAAAACATGAGTATAGCTTTACATTAAATTCTCTGCACTTCTCTATTATTAAACGCATGTTGAATATGTGATCTCTTGTTCCTCTTCCTTGTCTAAATCCAGCTTGAACTACGTCAATCTCCTGTTCCATTTTCTTACGAAGTCTTGCCATTATGACTTTTAGTAGGTTTTTACTTGCATGACTGATCAGGGCAACAGTTCTATAGTTGGTGCATAATTTCAGGTTGCCCTTTTTTGGTATTGGAATGAAGATAGTTCTCTTCCAATCTTTTGGCCGTATACCATATTTCCAAATCTTTGTACATAATGCATGATATATGTGTATGCTTTCTTCTCCTCCCGCTTTAATTAGTTCAGCTGGTATCTCATCACATCCAGGAGATTTACCATTCTTCAGGTGCTTTATAGCCCAAGCAATTTCATCTAATGAGGGTTCAGGTTCTCTCTCTGCTGTCGTTGGCTCATGTATCTCATTCATATCCTCACTGTCACTCATATCATACATTCCGCTGCAGTACTCCTGCCATCTTTCTAGAATTTGTCTAGATTCTGTTAAGGTATTTCCCTTCTTGTCACAGATAACATTCAATTGAGGTTGAACATTTCTTGTCAATAACTTCATTTCTTTGAACATTTCATAATCTCTTCCAGCCTTATGATATTGCTCTATTCTGGTACAGCAATCTTGTATATATTGATTTTTGTCCTTTCTTGTATTCTTTCTTATTTCTCGAGTTAAAGATTTATACTTCATCCTTTGGTTAATTGATTCATCTCCTTTCTGTTTCAGCTCCCTTCGTTGTTTTATTAATTCTAACGTGTCTAATGTAATCCATGGCTTAAGTTGCTTTTTCTTGGTCGGAATTAGATCTTTGGCTGCATTTATCAAGATATCTCTAGCTTGTACTGCCAGTTCATCAGGTGTCATTTCTTCTTGTACAGACATCAACACCCCAAAGCGATTCCTAACTTCTATGTTGTATGCGTCTGGTATGTTTGTGAGATCAAAACGAAGTGGCCTTGGTCCTCGGGTAAGCTTTTTGAGTTTTAATTTCAGATCTGCTTCTAATAACTGATGATCTGTATCACAGTCTGCACTTCGTAGGGTTTTTGCGGATGTTATACTTGATCTCCATTTTCTTTGTATTAAAATATAATCTATCTGATTTTTGGTAAAACTGTCTGGAGACTTCCATGTGAAGAGTCTTCTGGGATGTTGTTTAAAAAGTGTGTTGGCTATCGTTAACTCATTTTCTGTGCAAAATTCAATTAATTTGTCACCTGCATCATTTCTATTTCCTAATCCAAATTTTCCTAAAACGTGTCTCTCATTTTCAGCTCTTCCTGTACCTACTTTTGCATTAAAATCTCCCATTATTATTGCTATATCATTATGCCCAATCTTATTTAATGTGTCTTGTAGTGTGTTGTAAAAATCTTCAATTTCATCCTCCTCTGCTGTTGAAGTAGGTGCATATATCTGTATGAGAGTTGTGTTTTTTGGACGGCCTTTAAGTCTAATAGTGAGGATTCTATCACTAACTGGATTATATCCCATTAAAGTTTTTGCAGTTGTCTTATCTAAACAAAATGCCACTCCACTCTGGCCTCCGACATCTCTACCAGAATAAATGAAAATACTTCCATTTTCAGTCGTAAAATGTCCTTTGCCGCTCCAGCGATGTTCACTAATTCCCAAAATTTGAATGTTTAACCTCTCAATCTCATCACACACTACTTTAAGCTTTCCCTCATACAAACTTCTCACATTCCACGTTGCCATTCTCACTCTGTTTCTTAGTCTGACACAGGGGATTTCCTTGGTAACACAGTCAGGATTAACTCCGTCATCACGATTACTAGTACTGGTCCCTGCGTCACACTCTTCCCCAGTGTTATCTGATCTGCCTGGCCTGGGGTGTCTCGCCACCAGATCTCTTTCTTATTATGTTTTCTGTCATAGTTGTTATGGTTTCTTGGCAAGTTTTGCAGAAGGTAGTTTGCCATTGCTTTCCTTCTGGGCAGTGACTGTACTAGTCGGTGGCCATAGCCATTATCTCTACTGATGAGATATCTGCCTATCGCCGCAGAGTGCAAGACCATAACCAACAACAATCTGTCGGCTGCTCTCACATTCCATCCACCACCAATGGGGGGGGGGGGGGGATATTACAACAAATTCATTATTACAACAATGAGGGGATTATTTTTGCGCCCGCTCGCTTTGAACTCAACCGTAGTCCATACACACTATTTATAGTAGTGCTGGACTGAATTTTCCGCGTGGATTAGCTTTCCATATTAACAGTTTCCTCGCCATCAGGCAAACCCATTCCGACTTAAGAGGTACTTGTAATTTCCGTCCCCAAGTCAAAGATGTTAGGTTAACATGGTAGTCCAATTGTCCAGTGTAGGGACTGAACCCCTCATCTCGGCATCAGCACACCGGATGTTTAAGAAAACGCTTTCTTATCCATTCGGCCATGCTGACCTACTAACAATGAGGGGGATAATACAACCAACTCCTTATGCCAACAGTGGGGAGATATTACAACCAACTTCTTATGCCAGCAGTTGGGGGATATTACAACCAACTTCTTATGCCAACAGTGGGGGGATATTACAACCAACTTCTTATGCCAACAGTGGGGGGATATTACAACCAACTTCTTATGCCAACAGTGGGGGGACATTACAAACAACTTTTTATGCCAACAGTGGGGGGACATTACAAACAACTTCTTATGCCAACAGTTGGGGGATATTACAACCAACTTCTGATGCCAACAGTGAGACAGTTTGAGATGGCTGCTGCATTGAGGAACTGAGCATGGAATGCCCAATGTTCAGTGATATTGACTGCATTGACATGACATAACATTGTCCAGTATAACATATCACAATATCATAACATAAAATATCATTACATACCAAAACATCACATCACTTAACAACATAACAAATTTACGAGGGTAAGTTAATAAGTAAGTCACAAATGGCTGTAGAAAAATAACAACTTGAAACCAGTTTATTTATATACATACATTGTCCCTTTATTTCTCAACATAATTTCCACCAACATTGAAGCACTTATTCCATCGTTTTATCAGCCCTCCCAAACCATCTGCATTAATCTGCGTGCCCTGTTTTCATTTACTCGCCATCCCACAGAACTGTGACTTACTTATTGATTCGCTCTCGTAACTTTTTCTACACAACTATGCACCCCTTTACGGGAAATCGCTAGGGGCTAAGTCCATTGAAAACCCACTTTGGCGGGAGACATTTCGCTAATGACTCCGAAGTTGAATGTGAATTGAAAACGTGGTTTAGAAAACAGGGCACGCAGTGAAAATATGGTGAAGGGGGGCACGGGCCAAAAAAAGTTGAGAACCACTGGTTTAACCAATTCATCATGTTTTAATTTATCAAATGCCTTAGTGTAATCTCTGAAGCACAAACTCGTATATGTCTTTCTATGTTCTCTATTGATCTTTCTGTTAGTATCCGTTATATATATATATATATATATATATATATATATATATATATATATATATATATATATATATATATATATATATATATATATATATATATATATATATATATATATATATATATATATATATATATATATATATATATATATATATATATATATATATATATATATATATATATATATATATATATATATATATATATATATATATATATATATATATATATATATATATATATATATATATATATATATATATATATATATATATATATATATATATATATATATATATATATATATATATATATATATATATATATATATATATATATATATATATATATATATATATATATATATATATATATATATATATATATATATATATATATATATATATATATATATAACGGATACTAACAGAAAGATCAATAGAGAACATAGAAAGACATATACGAGTTTGTGCTTCAGAGATTACACTAAGGCATTTGATAAATTAAAACATGATGAATTGGTTAAACCAGTGGTTCTCAACTTTTTTGGCCCGTGCCCCCCTTCACCATATTTTCACTGCGTGCCCTGTTTTCTAAACCACGTTTTCAATTCACATTCAACTTCGGAGTCATTAGCGAAATGTCTCCCGCCAAAGTGGGTTTTCAATGGACTTAGCCCCTAGCGATTTCCGTAAAGGGGTGCATAGTTGTGTAGAAAAAGTTACGAGAGCGAATCAATAAGTAAGTCACAGTTCTGTGGGATGGCGAGTAAATGAAAACAGGGCACGCAGATTAATGCAGATGGTTTGGGAGGGCTGATAAAACGATGGAATAAGTGCTTCAATGTTGGTGGAAATTATGTTGAGAAATAAAGGGACAATGTATGTATATAAATAAACTGGTTTCAAGTTGTTATTTTTCTACAGCCATTTGTGACTTACTTATTAACTTACCCTCGTAAATTTGTTATGTTGTTAAGTGATGTGATGTTTTGGTATGTAATGATATTTTATGTTATGATATTGTGATATGTTATACTGGACAATGTTATGTCATGTCAATGCAGTCAATATCACTGAACATTGGCATTCCATGCTCAGTTCCTCAATGCAGCAGCCATCTCAAACTGTCTCACTGTTGGCATCAGAAGTTGGTTGTAATATCCCCCAACTGTTGGCATAAGAAGTTGTTTGTAATGTCCCCCCACTGTTGGCATAAAAAGTTGTTTGTAATGTCCCCCCACTGTTGGCATAAGAAGTTGGTTGTAATATCCCCCCACTGTTGGCATAAGAAGTTGGTTGTAATATCCCCCCACTGTTGGCATAAGAAGTTGGTTGTAATATCCCCCAACTGCTGGCATAAGAAGTTGGTTGTAATATCTCCCCACTGTTGGCATAAGGAGTTGGTTGTATTATCCCCCTCATTGTTAGTAGGTCAGCATGGCCGAATGGATAAGAAAGCGTTTTCTTAAACATCCGTGTGCTGATGCCGAGATGAGGGGTTCAGTCCCTACACTGGACAATTGGACTACCATGTTAACCTAACATCTTTGACTTGGGACGGAAATTACAAGTACCTCTTAAGTCGGAATGGGTTTGCCTGATGGCGAGGAAACTGTTAATATGGAAAGCTAATCCACGCGGAAAATTCAGTCCAGCACTACTATAAATAGTGTGTATGGACTACGGTTGAGTTCAAAGCGAGCGGGCGCAAAAATAATCCCTCATTGTTGTAATAATGAATTTGTTGTAATATCCCCCCCCCCCCCCCATTGGTGGTGGATGGAATGTGAGAGCAGCCGACAGATTGTTGTTGGTTATGGTCTTGCACTCTGCGGCGATAGGCAGATATCTCATCAGTAGAGATAATGGCTATGGCCACCGACTAGTACAGTCACTGCCCAGAAGGAAAGCAATGGCAAACTACCTTCTGCAAAACTTGCCAAGAAACCATAACAACTATGACAGAAAACATAATAAGAAAGAGATCTGGTGGCGAGACACCCCAGGCCAGGCAGATCAGATAACACTGGGAAGAGTGTGACGCAGGGACCAGTACTAGTAATCGTGATGACGGAGTTAATCCTGACTGTGTTACCAAGGAAATCCCCTGTGTCAGACTAAGAAACAGAGTGAGAATGGCAACGTGGAATGTGAGAAGTTTGTATGAGGGAAAGCTTAAAGTAGTGTGTGATGAGATTGAGAGGTTAAACATTCAAATTTTGGGAATTAGTGAACATCGCTGGAGCGGCAAAGGACATTTTACGACTGAAAATGGAAGTATTTTCATTTATTCTGGTAGAGATGTCGGAGGCCAGAGTGGAGTGGCATTTTGTTTAGATAAGACAACTGCAAAAACTTTAATGGGATATAATCCAGTTAGTGATAGAATCCTCACTATTAGACTTAAAGGCCGTCCAAAAAAACACAACTCTCATACAGATATATGCACCTACTTCAACAGCAGAGGAGGATGAAATTGAAGATTTTTACAACACACTACAAGACACATTAAATAAGATTGGGCATAATGATATAGCAATAATAATGGGAGATTTTAATGCAAAAGTAGGTACAGGAAGAGCTGAAAATGAGAGACACGTTTTAGGAAAATTTGGATTAGGAAATAGAAATGATGCAGGTGACAAATTAATTGAATTTTGCACAGAAAATGAGTTAACGATAGCCAACACACTTTTTAAACAACATCCCAGAAGACTCTTCACATGGAAGTCTCCAGACAGTTTTACCAAAAATCAGATAGATTATATTTTAATACAAAGAAAATGGAGATCAAGTATAACATCCTGCAAAAACCCTACGAAGTGCAGACTGTGATACAGATCATCAGTTATTAGAAGCAGATCTGAAATTAAAACTCAAAAAGCTTACCCGAGGACCAAGGCCACTTCGTTTTGATCTCACAAACATACCAGACGCATACAACATAGAAGTTAGGAATCGCTTTGGGGTGTTGATGTCTGTACAAGAAGAAATGACACCTGATGAACTGGCAGTACAAGCTAGAGATATCTTGATAAATGCAGCCAAAGATCTAATTCCGACCAAGAAAAAAGCAACTTAAGCCATGGATTACATTAGACACGTTAGAATTAATAAAACAACGAAGGGAGCTGAAACAGAAAGGAGATGAATCAATTAACCAAAGGATGAAGTATAAATCTTTAACTCGAGAATAAGAAAGAATACAAGAAAGGACAAAAATCAATATATACAAGATTGCTGTACCAGAATAGAGCAATATCATAAGGCTGGAAGAGATTATGAAATGTTCAAAGAAATGAAGTTATTGACAAGAAATGTTCAACCTCAATTGAATGTTATCTGTGACAAGAAGGGAAATACCTTAACAGAATCTAGACAAATTCTAGAAAGATGGCAGGAGTACTGCAGCGGAATGTATGATATGAGTGACAGTGAGGATATGAATGAGATACATGAGCCAACGACAGCAGAGAGAGAACCTGAACCCTCATTAGATGAAATTGCTTGGGCTATAAAGCACCTGAAGAATGGTAAATCTCCTGGATGTGATGAGATACCAGCTGAACTAATTAAAGCGGGAGGAGAAGAAAGCATACACATATATCATGCATTATGTACAAAGATTTGGAAATATGGTATACGGCCAAAAGATTGGAAGAGAACTATCTTCATTCCAATACCAAAAAAGGGCAACCTGAATTATGCACCAACTATAGAACTGTTGCCCTGATCAGTCATGCAAGTAAAAACCTACTAAAAGTCATAATGGCAAGACTTCGTAAGAAAATGGAACAGGAGATTGACGTAGTTCAAGCTGGATTTAGACAAGGAAGAGGAACAAGAGATCACATATTCAACATGCGTTTAATAATAGAGAAGTGCAGAGAATTTAATGTAAAGCTATACTCATGTTTTGTGGATTATTCAAAGGCATTTGACTGTGTACAGCATCAGAAACATTGGACAATCATGAGTAAAATGTGCTTTCCATAACATTTAGTACAACTGATAAAAATGCTCTGTCTAGGCCAGTGGTTCTCAACCGGTGGGGAATTCCCCTCAACCGGTGGGAATT
>JACEFZ010003702.1:0-27364 GCA_014155875.1 Cepaea nemoralis | reverse complement strand
TGATTATCTAGCCGTAATACTAATTTAGAGCCGTGGGTGAGTGTTTTAGCTCGAACGATTGTCCAAGCCACACTTCTGACACCACTTTATCCTAGCCTGTCAGCAACCGACGTCACAGGCATTCTAGGACACTTCTCTCGCACCACACAAAAGACTTGCTAGTCGTACGAGAGGAATTGGTTACACATTTTATTGCCACTGGCTCTTTGTATCACATCAATGTACAACAAACAGTCGCTAACAAATCACACAAGAATAAATGCACAGAACTTCCTATCACTAGTCGTTTCCTAACCCTATCGCTAATCTATCTACTCGGCTAACGAAACAAGCATCGCTAAGCGATGTTATCACTATGAAGTCTGTGTCCCGTCTGATTCTACTCCGCGTGCTGTTTACACAGTACGCGGAAGGACTCAGGGCGCACTACGGCTTTTTGTGTGCGGCCTCATTCAGCACGCTCGAGTAGTGGCCTCTCTTGAGTTACACTCTAGCTTCACGTTGCCGTGATCATGCCGTGACCAGAGTGCTAACTCTCTGGTTGACACCTCCGTGTCTCATGAGAGAACTATCTAATAGTCCCCCTTCCTATCACCTACCCTGCCCTCATGTAGGGGCACTGAGTTACCTCTAATCTACTTGAGGTAGACCACTCATTCAGGTGGTCTTCCTCCTCTATACTTGAGTCTTTGACACATTGGAAATTACACCTACATTTGGGAAGGTTTTAGAGAAGATAATCGCTGATAATCTGGAGTTTTTTTTGGAAAGGAGGAACTGACATATGCCTTGGTCATTGACATTGAGGTGAGTGACCCCAGTAGCGAGACTACGAGAAAAACAACCAGCCATGAAAAATAATGGTGCGGGTGTGAGCAGACCCCAGGGTGGATGGGGAGAGAGACAGTTTTAATCTGGGGTGTAAGGTTGTGGGGAGCCCAGGGAGGGGCTACACAGCAGGGTTAAATTCCAGTGGAAAACTTTGACTTGGCAGTGGAAGCTGGGACCGACTGGGAGTCGGGTCACTGAAGGACAGTTCAGTTTTGTGTGAAGTCAAGGGACTTCAGGACAGTTGATGTTTTGGCGCCGAGCGGATCGGTTGTCGAAGGAGTGGGAACTTAGACTGATTGCGGTAAGATCTTTTGTTGTGTTGTTCTCCCAGTTGTGAATTCAGGCCTAAAACCCAGTGGGGGTTGGATAGTTAATGGAGGCCTGAACCCAGAGTGGGTTTTATAGTGAGTGAAGGCCTGAACCCAAATTGGGTTGGATAGCTAGCGAAGACTAGACCCAGTGTGTGGGTTGTGATGTGTGAGGTCCAGCTGTGGATAGGAGCTGGATTACCTGTCTTGTGAATTTGAGATTAAGCAGGCCGTGAGAAGACAGTGATGTGTGCGCGTTGAGTTGTGAGGAGGATATGGATATTCTATGGATTATATTGTTTTCTGAATATATAAATATGTTCCGTTTGTCCGTGTTCTTTCTGCAATAAAGGAATCTTGTTTAATGACTGGTGAATGTGTACTGCGGGGGTGAGTTATAGTGTCGAGACAGTTAGATAGCTCAATTGACACACCAGGAGTATCGTTACCTAGACAACGACCATATCACGAACTTATCATCAAGGACTTTGTGATAGGAACCTTCTTCCAAGAGGCCTGGGGAGCTACAGGCCAGGAAAAGATACCTGGTCAAATGCAGCCACCTTTGCCTTTGACGTTTATGAGGGGTTCCAGAGTAGACAGGAAACGATGGCGGCAGCGCTTGATCTCGAGGATGCGTACAATAGAGTTCGCTATGATATTTTGATGACCGCACTTAGGGAGAAGGGTGTCAATCCCTGGTTGGTGAACTGGATAGCAGCCGTCCTGCATTCTCGTCAGGTTGCTCTCCGTCTGGGCGCATGGACCTCAAAGTCACATATTTTAACCCCGGGACTGCCACAGGGATCTGCAATCTCACCGGTGCTCTTTAATGTGTATACCAGGAGTGGCCAGCAGGGGCCACGGAAGTGGAAATTCAGCAACTAATTCAGGAAAATTATTGCCAGGGTGATGTGATTATCTACACGGATGAGTCGGTGTTGAGAGGTAGGAGAAGTGCCTGGGGGTTCTTGGCAAAAATTAATGGTCGGCTTTTGGTGCAGGAGAGCCTGGCGTATGATGACACTACATCTAGCTTAAGAATGGAGGTGGAGGCCGTCAGTGCAGCTTTCCGCTGGACAGAAAACACGATACATACACTTATTGTGATTGTAACTGACTCAGAAAGCATGCTGAGAAGGGTGGGAACAGGCAGACTTCGTGCAGAGTGGCTTGCTTCGCTTCGGTGGTCACGGGTAGCAAGCATCACCTGGATCTTTTCTCCTGGGCATGCCGGTGTGCTGGGGAATGAACAGGCGGACAGATTGGCTGGCTCGGCAAAACTTGGTGGAGTATTGATGCATGACGGGGCAGCGTGGTTGCGGCATTGTGGGAGCACGTGTACACCTCGGAGGAGCAAATGGATCACCAAAGTCTTGTAAGAATGAGACAGCGAGGTGTGACGAGGGGATCTGGCTGACGCTCGACGCTCAGAGGAAAGGCGAGACGGACATATAATCAGATTGCTACTGGAACTATAAGTGTTGGAACTCTTCGCTGGCTGCTGAGGATGGGGACGGAGCGCTTATGGGAATATCCCGAATGCTCTTATGTCGGTTCCTTAATCAATCAATCAATCAATCAATCAATCAATCAATAGCGCATGTATAGATGCAACAACAGTGATACATGTAAAACAGCACAAGCATATGTATACCACAACCACAAGTATAGATGTAACAACAGCACAAGTAGAAGTGTAAGAGCAGCACACGTTGAGGTGTAACAACAGCACAGATATAGGTGTAACAAGAGCACAAGTATAGATGTCTCTAGTGACACATAGATTCATTTTGTGCGACCTACAGCATGACGTGACCACCAATATCTAGTAACATAGATTGAGTCTGTATCATCTACAGCAAGTCGTGTCCACCAGTCTCTAGTGACACATATATTCAGTCAGTCACCTCTACGGCAAGCCGTGTCCACCAGTCTTTAGTAACACATAGATTCAGCTGTATCATGTCTACCAGTCTCTAGTGACACATATATTCAGCTGTATCATCTACAGCAAGTCGTGTCCACCAATCTCTAGTGACACATAGATCCAGTCAGTCACCTCTACGGCAAGCCGTGTCCACCAGTCTTTAGTAACACATAGATTCAGCTGTATCATCTACGGCAAGCCGTGTCCACCAGTCTCTAGTGACACATAGATTCAGCCTGTATCATCTACAGCAAATGGTGTCCATCAGTCTCTAGTGACACTGTAACAGTGATGGTACATTAAATAGCAGATGCAAACAAAGTCCTGGCCGTACTTTCCATATGCTTAATTTGACTGAATACATCGTATAATATAAAGCAGCATACAACAGGTTTTCTGTTATTACAAAAGATGTTGCCGATTCAAGGTTTTGATAGTAACTAACATCTTTAACCCCCGCGTCACGGCTTGAGCGTCCCTAGTTACGTTTATACGGGATGCTCAACCGTGCCTAGTCTTTGCACATCACCTCCAAACCCACTAACAGAGATGGTGCTCTGTTACATTCCTCCTTATCTTTAAGAAGACTTTTCCTGAAAAGTCTTAATCCCTAACCTACTTATTCTTTCCCTCACTAAAACCTTAACCCCAATATTATTTCTCCAACCCATCTTAAACTAGCCCCATCTTAACCAGTGAACTTTATTTCTTACCCGTTTTACTCCTTCGAGTCCACTTCTCCGCTTATCTCTTAAAGCTAACCGCTATGTTCTGTTATAGATCTTCGTGAAGTGATACTTCTTCTTCGTTTCTGTATATGTGCATACACGGTTTCATTTTCCAAAAAAAAAAAAAAACAGTTCATAAGGAAATCAACATATATTATTTACATATCCTATCACAAAAGCTCACTCTTGTATAGGTATCTATTATACATCATAATATTTCTGCCTTACAAAATCTCAGTTTTATACAACACATCACAACATATATGTGTACCTTTTCAAAATACTTCTTCTTCTCTTCATAAGCGATCTGCTTAAACCTTTTCATCACGAGCATATATACCAATATCTGATCTCAACTATAAAAATTCAAAACGCCGTACTCTTCTGATACTACCTCAAACTCCCGTCATCACTAACAGTATTACCTCAACATTACTAATTCTCCACTTTCACTTTCAACCAACCTGAAATCACTCGCACACGATAGGAAGACAAAGAATCGGTGCGCACCGGAAAGTCAAAGAACTAGAACTCTTCCTCACAAAAACCACACTCACACTTACTCCCCTATGTCGCCCTGAGACTTTATGTAATAAAGTCTAAAACAATAACATATCTTCCACAGTTTAATTATACCACTTATTATGGCAATTTCACAGCTTGCGCTGATATCTACAGCATCAAGCATCAACCACCAAAAATATGATTCACTCCTAAATGTCTATATATTACAGACAGTACACAAATAAAAAGGTCCATTATGGGCCCTATCACTCAAGACCTCCTCCAACATTATAAAAATCATCTAACATAATGTGACAGTGCTACACACAAAGGCTATGATCGTGAACGTATAGCACCAGACAAGTCAATCTTCGCGTTGTTAGAAAAGGATTTTATTGATGAATCATTCTAGCTCAGCACATATGATGGAGACTCCCTTCTCGGTGTTGACATCTGTTCTCGCTGGCCCCCAAGTGACGTGTGTGTTTTCCTAGATACCCTTCTTCATTCGTGCACACACGTTCACTATGGTTTTCCCCCTAGTCAAGGAATGCGCAGCATTCCTTAACTCTTTACTCCTAACCTAGAATCCCTCACTGTTACAATACCTCCCCTTCTTCAAAGAGAATTTTTCCTTGAAAAAATCTCAACCCCACTTTTAATTAGTTAACTTCACCTCTCTATACTACAATAACAACAATTCTATATATTTCCCAAGTCAATTCTCCTATCTCCTCATAGCCAATTGCTACCCAGAGATCATAATATCGAAACTCTCTACAAAATTCGTTATAAAGTTCTCTAGAAAACTTTCTACAAAACTCTCCATAAATTCCCCACAATACAAAAGTCTCCATAAGCGAACCGCTTTTAACTTTAAAATGTCCATCTAAATTATGATTGACAAAACTGAAGATATTCTCCTTATCCTTTATTTCCCCCCTTATTCACATTCTCACACTCTCAGTATTCTAGGATAGACAGAAAAAAATAGCTAGATTAGATTTGTGTAGGTGCGCACCTGAAATTAATAAAAGTAAGGAAAAAGTAAGAAAGTAAGAAGTAATCACCTTTCTCTTCCCATACATTCTCAAAACTTTATCAAAAAATAAAGTTTCAAAATTTATCTTCAGTTTCCGTCAATAATAATTGTTATTATCAAAAAAGTATGTTAATCCAAAACTGCCAGCCTTTGTATTATTCAGACCAACAATTTCCTGTTTACCTTTCCTTCAACCACAAAAACTTCCTAACTGTTAAGTACAGTCTTCTTCTTCCAATATGCAGTTAAATGCCAAATTTCAACCTGGCATTCCCCCCATATTCTCCCCTTAAACGCTGTTCAATCCAGCTCCTATTATAAACCTTGTATATACATTGCATACCCCACATGTATAACTACATACCCCTCCATTGCTACTGCACTTCACTAACTACTATTTTAATTCATCTTCTAACTGAACTTCAAAGTAATAATCATTTTAACCACCCTTAGGGTAACTCAATCAACCCAAAACATCGTAAAAATAACCATCTAAGTTAAGTTATTTTACACATTTCATAAAACACAATTGAAGTCCCAACAATTGAGCAAAACATTTCAATCCCCTCATCATATTTATCCCCCCACATTAATCAATGTACACATACATTATAAATTTCAAGACCAATTTCTGAGTACCCAATAATAATTTTCCGCTTTAGAAAAACTCCATCAAGTACCTTTGTAAACACAAAAATATCGTGTCCAACTTCTTCTTCTATCTGCCATCTGCAGAACCTTGTATCACTCTATTCATCTATCACTTCTCCATTTCTTTAATAACCTCAAATTTTTTTCTATAATTGCAATATCTACATCAATGTCGCTATCCTCTCGAGGAGAGCTATCTTCTTTCATATCAGCTTCTTCATCAGTTTCTGACTTTTCATCCATCTCTTGTTCCCCATCTGTATATCCATTACTAGCAACCGCTAATCTCTTCCTTTCTACATCCAATCTAATTTTTCTGTCTTGCCGTCTCAACAGATTTTCAAAAAGTGGCATCTCTTCCTCACTCGAAGAATTCTCTCTAAGTTTCCTTTGCCTCTTAATTTCTTTTTCTTTCTGTCTATCCAACTTTCTTTTTACTGCTTGTCTTGTATTCATAAATGGAGGTTCAATATTTTCCCTAACTGACTCTTCACTCATATAATCGTCATACACATTATTTTCCTCTGTCATGACTGTTTTTGGTATCGTTTCTTCTTGTTCAGCTGTATTAGATGCTGTTGTTACTTGTTTTCCATTCTCTATAGGCCTTGGATAACCCGATTGTCTGACGATCTGTCCACCCGACAATATTTCTTCGGAACAATAATTATTATTATTATTATTCTCTGCATCCCTTTCTTCATTATCCCGCCTTAAGTGTTCTACATGTGAACGTGCAACATGCCCTGAAATTTGATTCTTAATAGTATACGACACTGGACCTTTTTTTTCTAAAATATAGTATCCCGGGACCCAATGAGCATCAAACTTAGAGTTATTTCTATGTTTTTTATAATATACTCTATCACCTACGTTAAACTCTTGTAAGTGTGCATTTTTATTTGCGTATTTCTTCTGTCTTTCTCTAGCCTTAATTATATTATTTCTTAAACGTACATGTGCTTTATGCATTTCTTGTAACCTTGTTTCTTGAAAATCTTCCCCCAAATATTTTCTCCTAGGTTTTAATAAATTATCAATTGGCAATATCGGTTCTCTTCCATGTACTAAGTAAAATGGTGAGAAACCTGTTCCTTCATTTTCGTGTGTACGTATCGCCGCTAATGCCATCCCCAAATAAAGATCCCAATCCATATCGTGTTCTTCTACATTTTTCGCTAGAATATTGTATAGTGTTCTATGTTGTCTCTCATTTTTTTCATTAGAAGTTGGTCTGTAATATGAAGTCCTAATGTGTTTTATATTCCAATCTTTTACCAATTTCTCAAACTTTTTATTTACAAACTCTTTCCCATTGTCTGTAAGTATTATTTGTGGACACCCAAACCTTGGTATAAATTCTTGTAAAAGCATATTTATAACTGAATCAGCACTCTTGTCTGGAATTGGATATACTTCTGGCCAAAGACTATACGAATCAACTATATGTAGTAAGTATACATTTCCCGATAATGTTTTTGGATGAGGACCTGAAATATCCAAACTTACTTTCTGCATTGGAAATTGAGGAATATCGGTATCTTGTAAAGGACATTTAATTATCTTCATGTTCCTTAACCTACACTTTTCACATGCTTCAACATATTCATATACGCTTTTGAATAAATTCGGCCAATAATATTTACTGCTAATAGCCTTCACTAACTTATCTCGTCCAAAATGACCATTATTATCGTGGTACGCCTTTAAGACTTCTTGTTCTAAATGTTTCGGAATATATTTTCTTACTCCTTCACCTTTTTCACTGATATAATATAATTGATTGTCTTCTTGTAACTCTACAAACTTTCTTTTAAAACTATTTTCCCCTGTTTCTTTCAATTTCTTTTTTATCTGTACTACTTTCGGATCCAATTCTTGTTCTGTTTTCATATCAAACTGTTCTAAATGTGGGTCTTCTGTTCTAGTTTCCGACTCTTGCTCCGATGGTAAACTCTCAAATTCTTCCCTATTCATTATGGCAGAATCTAATATATTAACTTGCCAGTTTCGATCATCTACCTCTGGTTCAACTTCATCTTCCGTGTTTCCTGATGACTGTGGGTACGGGATCCTAGACAAAAGATCGGCGCACGTATTATGTTTTCCTGACACATATTCAACCTTAGCATTGTACCCTTGTAAATTCAATGCCCACGTTTGTATTTTCCTATTTTGTATTGGTGCTTCTAATATCGACTTTAATGGCATGTGGTCAGTTCTAATAATGAAATTGGCGTTATGTAAGTAATAATTTAGTTTTTGCAGCGCGTAGTGTATTGCATATGCTTCTTTCTCAATAATCGGCCATTTCTTTTGAGTCTTGCTGAGTTTATGCGACAAGAAATAGATTGGTCTTTCATTTTTAACCCCTGGTATTCCAGATTCTTCTCCTTCATATGGTTGAACCAAACATGCTCCTATTGCATTGTCTGAAGCATCTGTGTATAGTATTAGTTGTTTATTCAGGTCTGGATGTGTTAATAATGGTACCACCGTTAAGCTATCTTTTAAAAGTTCAAATGCTTTTTGACACTCATCATCCCACTTAAATCTAGCGTATTTTCCCGTTAGATTCGTAATAGGTATTGCTATCTTAGAAAAAGCTGGTACAAACCGCCGATAATACGCACAGGTTCCTATAAAAGCCCTTACTTCCTTAACGTTAGTGGGAGGAGGTAACTCTTTAATAACTTTTATTTTTCCATGTCTGGTTTAATACCTTCCCTATTTATTATATAGCCTAAATATTTTGTTTCTGTCTTTAAAAACTGGCACTTACTAAGCTTTAATTTAACGTCATGCCTTCTTAATCTGTCAAATACTAGTCTAACATGTTCCAAATGATTCTCTACATCTCCTTTTGTAAAAATCAATACGTCATCAATATATGCTAAGGCAAAACTTTGCATACCGTCTAGTACTTCATTTATTAAGAACATATAGTGGGATGGTGCATTTTTGAGACCGAATGGCATACGTAAAAATTTGTACGAACCCATATGAGTACAAAAGGCACTTTTATTTTGCGCGTCTACTGACATCGGAATACACCAAAATCCTGCCCTTGCGTCCAGCGTTGTGAAATATGTAGAACCATTAAGTAGCCCCAAAATATCATCAATTACTGGCAGTGGGTACGCTACATTCTTAGTAATTTTATTTAACGCCCTGTAGTCACAACAGAACCTGTTCAAACCATCAGACTTGGCCACAATTACCACCGGAGATGACCATTCTGATTTTGATCTTGTAATTATGCCTGCTTTCAACATATCTTCTATTGCCTTTTCTACTACTTCTCTATTTCTTAACGGAGTTCTGTATGGTTTTAAACTAATTGGTGGATGATCTCCCGTGTCTATTTCCATCGTAACTGTTTGTGTCTTACCTAATTCTAAATCATTTATCGCAAACACATCTTGATTTTGCTTTATCAGTTGTTCTAACACTTCCTTGTTTTCTGGCGAAGTTTTTAATTGTGCTAACAATTCTTTTTCTCTTGTTACTTTGTCTAGTGAATGTATTTGTGCTGTATTTCTTCTATATGGATGGATCAATTCATCCATTCTTGCGTTCCCTTTCCTTCTGTATCCGCGTCTATTATTACTTCTTTCATTAGAGGTTTCTGAATAACTTATTCCCACCATATTTACTCTATCTGTTGTCAATATGTCACTAACGCTGTCATGTTCTAGCTTAGCTATTACACATCCTCTGTATAATTTAATTTCTCTACCTGTGTTATTAATAACCATTACTGGAAATGTTAAACTTTTATCAAATTCTATTATTCCATCCGGAACTTCTAAACCTGGCTCATCAATTATTTCATTTTGCAATTCTGTGATTCTAACTATGTTTCCTGCTACATAATATGGGTTTCTCTTCAGTCTTGCTTGTATCAAATTAACTGACTGTGGTTTTAAATTCATGGTTGTTTTGACTCTAACTAGTGTCGACACATGCATATCTTCTTCTAGATCTACGTAAACATCTTGGAATTTTAATTTATGCAAATCAAATAAAAGTCTCACCCCATTTTTCAATAAAAAATCTCGTCCCAATATCATATTTCTATTTAAATCTTTAACCACATGGAACATATGCCTAACATTTATCCCTCCTAATTTCAAATTTATCATCGTTTGTCCTAACACTTCTAATTTTTGTCCCGTTACCGAATGAAGATTCTCTTGAATTCTAATTATTTTACAATTTTTTAACATTCGATATAAAAATGCTTCTTTAATCACGCTAACTTGTGCTCCCGAATCAACTAATGTTCTAACTTTATATTTTCCTATCTGTACTATACATGAGCTAGGATCTACCATATTTAATGACAATTGCTTTACCTCAGCTTGTTTTTTTTTTCTAAATGTTCTATTATACTCATCCTTTGGGTTTTTAATATATTGATGCCCTTTTTGGATCTTACTATCTTCCCTCTTACTGCCGATCCTATTCAATAAGCGGGATGCCAATTCCCTGATTTCCTGACCTTCTAAAATTTCTCTGTATTTCTCCAGAATTCCAATTTGCTGGTCTACCATTTGCCATTCTATTCTGTATACTCGTCTGAACACCTCTACTATTTTGCGTAATCGATGGGCCACTTCTGTTACCACAAAAGCGAAAAATGTGCCCACGTTGGTGACATCCCAACAAACCACATTCGAGTTATTTGTGTTACCTTCCATGTTTCTTACAGTATTTCTCACTTGTCCTCTTCTATCTTGATTATATACATTCTCGTTTCTTTGCACCATCTGTATTTCTCCTCGTCTTCCTCTCCATCCATGTCTATACTGACCTATTTCTATAGGTTCTTCAATTCTATCTTCTGAACTACTACCTAACTCTCGTCCTACCCTTAGCCTAAACCTCCTCCTCAAGCTTTCCTCTTGTATAGCGATATCTACCGCTTGTGACAATCTTGCAGGATTCTCTCTTAATAATTTAAATTTCAATCCATCTGACTTAATTCCATCAACAAAAATCCCTACCAACATCCGTTCCACTTCCTCTGCTCGTACATTCTGTCCTAAGAATGACTCTTCAGCTAAGTTGATTAACCTGTCACTGTATAACTGAACACTTTCTGTGCTGTTTTGTCTAGTCTGTCGCAATACTGAGAATGCGTGTTGTGGATCAGTAATTTCAGCATATTTTCTTGCGAGATCATCTTTGAATTCTTCCCAAGTTTCACCTCCTGCTGCTTCTAACTTTCTTCTAATATGGTCAGAAACTGGACTTGTACTTGTTCTGTATGCCAAGTTCTTTTTTTTCTCCATCTGTAGCATTACTAAATATGCATGTTTTTCAATGGAAATAATCCATTTCTTAAACTGATTTGCTTGACCACTAAATCTTTCAACATCATTGCTTATATTCTGTTGTCTTAACACCGCATCCAACCTTGATATTGCCCCGCCAACTCCAGTGAGTACCTGTGAAAAATCTTGGGATTCCATCCTAAAATTTATAATTATCAAGCAATATACAAATATTTCAACAATATTGATTTCAAACCAGCAACAATACACAATCTGTTAATTACTCTAATATTATCTAATTAACTTAACTAAATCCTCCAATCGAAGATCCTGACGAAGAAATATTCCTGTTTCAACCCTGAATTTTGATAAAAGAATTTAAATGACCTCCTGATTCAAAATTTCCTACACCACATAAAAAAAAAGGACTCTAATCAAGCTCGTTAAAATGATTAGAACAACGAAGAGCCTCTGGATTTCTTTCCTTACTAATTTACTCGAAGTCGAATTCAGATTATTTCCAATTATTTCCCGACGTTGATCACGCTCGATATCAGGCTCGCAACAAGACTTTGATTACCTGCTCGATTACTGTAGATTCCCTTCAGATAAGTTCACCTTCATGCAAGAAGCGACAATTGCTCACGACTTCAGCAAAAAAAACTTATTTTCCAGCAGCAATCTGTGACTTTCATATATATCAAACGTAATCCAGTCAACAACAACTGGACTTAAAGCTGACGCTATCCAGTCTCTTATTTTCATGTGGAACTCTCGCCATGGTCAGTTTAAATAGTTGAAACAAGTTGAAAGAAGTGACTGTATAAAGTATTGCAGACCTTGATTTCATAATTCTGGAATTCGTACCATAACCTTGAGTTCACCTTCAACAGTCCCACGGGTTAAAACTCATTTTTTTCTTACTGATTTTTGATGCAGAACGGCATTACTTATAACATTTTGCGTTGGTCAGTTCTCCAACTAATTTCATAATTATGCAATAACATCAGTCTTTCAAAAAAATAAGTATCACTCAAACCTTTTCTTTAGCGCTAACCTTGAAATTGGATCTCCTTCTTAATCAGGAATCTAGTGCAAACCCAAAACAGCTACCAACAGTCGGCTTTCATCTGTTGTTTTTCAAATTAATTACTTCTCCAGACATGCCCGACATAGCTATGGCGGTATTCTCTCTCCGCGACCTCCCATGTTTCGTAGGTCAAAGGCACCAAATCAGCCTCGTGTGACAGTGCTACACACAAAGGCTATGATCGTGAACGTATAGCACCAGACAAGTCAATCTTCGCGTTGTTAGAAAAGGATTTTATTGATGAATCATTCTAGCTCAGCACATATGATGGAGACTCCCTTCTCGGTGTTGACATCTGTTCTCGCTGGCCCCCAAGTGACGTGTGTGTTTTCCTAGATACCCTTCTTCATTCGTGCACACACGTTCACTATGGTTTTCCCCCTAGTCAAGGAATGCGCAGCATTCCTTAACTCTTTACTCCTAACCTAGAATCCCTCACTGTTACAATAACCAAATCTCTCCTATACCTCAGTCAGGAATACTCCATATCAGAATTCCCTATTAATCTCGTCGAAAACTTCAGCAACCCACTAATGTCCATTTATTATGGGCATATCTCTTAAAACCTCCACTTGTCAATTTATGCCATTATCAACAGCAACAAAATACAGCCACTGAACTCATGTCTGTGACCTTCTAACCCATCACTGCTTGCAATCAACTTTATTCTTTATCAGTCCGTATATCACGGACCCCCAAAACCTCATGGCATTTTATCTATGTTCGCTGTGACCACAGCACTCCACACTGACAAAACACTTACTTCCCTTTAATATTGCACTGATATCTATATAATTATTCTTCGGAGTAAAACATGGCATTAAATTCGTGTTTTACTATTAACACATTAACGCTGTCTGGCGCAGCAGTTATTATAAGCATTACCCACGTCCTAAAAAAACCCAGCAATCTCATGGCGCTTATTAAATTTCCATAACATCATGGCAATAAATCCATGCTCACTTCTGACCCCATGGAGACCATGTTTTAAATTGCCCACATCTTCTGAATTTAACCCTTGCATCCAAACTCCCAAGGACCCTATTAATTTTCTAACTCCCTCTTTAATATGGACCTGTTTAATTTTCTAACTCTCCACAACTGAACGTCAAACGAAAACTAATTTAAACATAGTCAGGGCAACTCAATAAGTAACATCATTATAACTTTGCAAATGAAAATTAATAAACAAAGTAATATGCTAATATTTAACCAAAGTAAGCTAATTAAACTCACAATTCGTGGAATAACTGGAGTCAAGACAAATCAAATAGAACAATATCACCCCTCCCATGGTTTTCAACCGTTTATCCCCAACATTTTTCAAAATAAAACAAGCATCAATTTAAATTAAAAGAAAATATCTAGTGTTATCTAACACTACTGGTCTCTTTTACGGACTAGTAGTTTGTACGCAAAAGACTGAAAACACAACAATCCTATTCTAAAATCAAATGGAAATCATTTTACAAAACCTAGTCAATCAAAAAAATAATATAACATACCATATATAATGCATTGAAAGATCAAATTCAATTAAAACCAACTGTCTTCTCGCTAAAGAGAAAAGTTATCCCCAACATTTTTCAAAATAATTATACATAGTGAAATAATAAAACTCACATAGAATTAACTACTTAAAGTAACCAAACGACATTGGTCTCTTATACGGACCAATGTAATACATATCTATTCAGTGCCAGGAACACAAGTCATGCCTATTCCGTTATTCTTATAACAGAGAAAAAAAAAACAACTCAATGCTAGGCATTAACCCCAATATATATATATATATATATATATAATATATATATATATATATATATATATTATATATATATATATATATATATATATATATATTATATATATCTATATATATATATATATATATATATATATATTATATATATATATATATATATCTGTTACCTACAGACTATATTCTCATCATAACGCAGAACAATATCTGTTCCTCTCAACCAAAAGTCATTAATCAACAACTGACCATACTTTTTCTGGAAGTCAAGCATTGATTATTTCCCTTCACAACATTCCATCTTTTACAAAACTAACTCATAACAACACCAGTGTATTTGCAATATTAAACAAGCAATTACCGTTAACTACAGCACAAATTGCTCCACCCTCCAAGTAGTGTGGCTATTTCAGCACACCACATTTCATCTATCTACTAAAGGAAATTGTAACTCGGCACACTAGTTGTTTTCCTTGGATTTGTACAAGAATTATTATAACTTCTTAAACATTACCGTTTACTACGGTATCTCCACAATGCTACAACCACCAACGAATGTCTATTTACTATAGACTTCACCAACACATCTAGCTACTAGATTTGTCAATAACTAATTCTACTTTTAAGTCTCTCGTCCACCCGACGCAACCAACATTTCAGTCTCCTGCATCACTAATTGTAACATTTCACCACAACAACTCTAAGCTATCCTCAACTCTCTCCTAGCGTTCTCACACCGCGATGATAGTCAAACCAGTCACATTTATCGGAACACATTCTATAGTGCTCTATTTATAATACTCTGATGTTCATTTGGCTAATCACATTCTCTCCTTCTCTTGCTTACATCACTCATCTTTCACTACTACTCAAGGTTACTCCTATTTATCGGGACTCTTTCAGAAACAGTAAGTAACACCGCACATGTCTAACGACAAACCTCACTCCGATTGGGCAAACCATCTTCTCTCATTTCTCTGTATCAGGCATTATTGTTTCGACATGTCTCTGCCAACAATACCAAATCTGTTTTATGAAACGTCATTCAAAATGTTAACTCTCTTTCTGTCAGCCTGTCATAAAATTTTCATTAATTCTGTCCAACACCACACATTCCAAACAAAAGACATAGCACCTTTCCAATCACCTTATTTATACTTCCCAACTTTCGCATACTCACTTACTCTGTCGTCCACAAAATCACCGGTATGTTTTATCAGCATCACCCATCAGCCACTCTTCGCATATTCGCACGGCGCTCGTATTTATACTTCTCATATGCATTGACCATTGTGTACAAACAACCTCGTTCTCATCTCACCATTATTCTCGTATCACGACAACCTGACGTGCCTATACTATTACTTCTACAAAAAAAAAAAAAAAATTAGACACCAATTTAACATTCTAGCAATTACTCACCGCAGCCTAAGCGTGTCGATCACTTCCACACACAGTGACACAAGATACACCAAACGCCTCGTGCATGCATGCGCTACTACTACTAATCACCTGACATCGTTCTATACATGCACTCCACCCCAAAAGACTTATCAAAGCTTCTTTCTTCAGCACGACGCACACATGTTTGTCTAAACTTTTACACATGCAAGAACAACGCAATACCAAACAATTACTTCGATACTCAACAGGACTTTCACAGTTCAACTTCTTTCTTATTTCCGTTTTTTTTTTCAATCATCACAACCAAACACTTCTCTCCGTCCTACCTAATTTCCACATCAAACCACTCCGACAGTCAACTACTCACTCACTTTATCTTAACCTCCTCATCACTTCATAATAATGATCTACTTCTTCGCGCTATTTTCAGGCTATAACAGCCGCACTACCCTCTCCTCTGCAACACAACTCTTGAGACGATATAACTCTCAACAAACTTGAATTGCTCCAAGCTCAGTTACAAAATACTCAAATCTGCACGTATTTGTTATTTCCATATAGCCATGGTCTTATCGACTTCATGAGACTTCTAGCTTTTTCCAGCGCTGCTTCAGCTTTTTGCTGTTTTTGTGTTCTACTTTCCAATAGATAAACATCTTTCTTTATAAAAGTATCATTCTCTCCGATCTTTGGAATTCGTCTCCTGGCTTTTACTACTTTTCTACCATATATACTGTTATCTTGTTCCAAAGAGTCACTAACTAAAAATTTGTCTGCTTGCCTACCAGCAACCATACCGTACGAGGAAACATCTCGCTTCGAGTCAGGATTTGCTCGTAGTGCAATCCTCTCGTTCCCATTCATTCTTTTTAACTCCCTGTCTGGTGTACATTCTATACCAAAATATGTGAGGTCTGAAAATTCTGATTCTAAAGACGACGACTCAGATTCTTCGGTTCCACATTCATGATTATATATGCACAAACATTTTTTTCATTTCTAGTCCTAACACTCTTTCTAATTTTCTTTCTCCTGTCTTTTGTCTTGGGTTGTCTAACCTCTGTACCGGTGTCTCTCTTTAATGCAACGGTGTCTCTCTTTAATGTAACGGTGTCTCTCTTTAATGCAATGGTGTCTCTCTTTGTCACTTTCAACTCAGTTGGTTGTGATTGAATTGTCCTTACTACTTTATCAATTGATGTCTGAGTACTCTTTTCCACACTATTGCCTGGCTGCGTCTGTGTCTCTCTTTCTCGTCTGACACTAAAGACTGAAGATACCTCCTGACTACCCAAAATCTTGTCTGTGTTTTCTTCTCTGTTTTTCAACCTTGTTACCGAATATCGCAACTGTCTGATCTGAAACCAGTTCTCTCGCAAGGCTCTTGCGTTTTCACTATTTGAAGGCCAAGACCACTGTTTCTTATACAAATTCTTTTTCTGGCTATTACCAATTCCTAAATTTTTGTGTTGATTCATTACATATCTCTGTGTCTCTCTCTTATCTGGTTTCATATGTATATGGTTGATATCTTTAGAATTGTAACCACACTGGTTATCGTTCCTATTGATCGACTGCCATCTATTGGGTTTGTCTACCTCAAAATATCTTATATCTGTCTTGTGCTCTGTTCGTTCGAGCGTCTGTCTCTTTATCAGTTCCATCATAGATGAAATTCTGTCTACGTCCATTTTTAAGCTGTCCGACAACTCCGTCACACGTTCTAACTTCCTATAAAAGATATCCATATTAGTTCACCACGCCTTTATGATATGTTGTTTTCAATACGTAGGCAGCTTTCTTATCGCTATTCCATACTCTGCAAAAAGGTTATTCAAAAAACAAATATTTAACAACATGCATCAAGTTTTCAATTCTTCAATATCCTACAACAAATAATTATACATACATGCCTACTCCTTGCTGTTTTATTGCGTATTTGAGTCTGCTTATTGCCGTGCTTACTCCAGTTAAAACCTGTGTTAACGAAACTTGTTCCTCTGCCATGCTGAAATAGTTTTGCTATACAGTTTATATAAACAAATTCACAATTATAATATAGTTAATAGTTATCAATAAGTATATAACTACAGGCGTATTTGAACTAGACAAGGGATGTAAGCATCTGTTTTTCGTCCTATAAAAATCAAGTGTTCTAATTAATTAATTAATTTTACTTAACACACAATGTTATGTTATATTAGTTAAATACCGTTTATGGATATATCTTCCTCAAGTCCAAAAGGAAAGTCCAAATGTGCCGACTGACGATTATGCTTGACAATTGTAGGCTTCACAGGAAAAAAAAAAACGAGCATGTTGTGTTCCTCGATCCATCATAGAGAAAGGAAAACTTCTGGACTCTTCATTTCACCCATTGGTGGGCACCCTCAGATTTGTGGCTTCTTTTCACCCGAAAAAGGGCACGTCTGGACTTCACCCGAAAAAGGGCACGTCTGGATTTGAAACGGCTCAAGTTCAAAAACGAAGCGTTTACAATAGGTTCTCTTCTTCAGCAGGACGGCAACCCATTATGCCCACCCGCGTCCGAAAAGACCAACGCAAGTAAATCGCATTCTTTGACAAACATCTTGATGAGGTATTGTTTCTCCCAAAGTTCAGGTTAGTTGCCGCTGTTTTGTTTTCGAAAGCAAAATTTCTTCAGTCTGGGACAGCTCCAGTAAGTGACCTCACTTCAGGCAGCCAAGGTTAATTTCACTACACAATGACCTCAAGCAGCCTCTTGACTCAGTCGAACAGGGCAAGATCACAAACAAACTCACAACCATCCTCCCCTGGACGGGCTTTTAGTGGTTGCAACTCTTACTTTTAAGGTTATATTAAGAAAAACAGCCATCAAAACTTGAGAAAACCATATAACAGCGATTCATCCATCAAAACCTGAGAAGGTCGTATAACGGCGATTCATCTGTCAAAACCTGAGAAGGTCGTATAACGGCGATTCATCCAACAAAACCTGAGAAGGTCGTATAACAGCAGCGACTCATCTGATGAAACAGCTGTTGTGGCTCTTTGTTGTAGCAACCACAACCATTTTGAAAGTTCTCTGCTGTGCCGTATGCTTCTATTTTCTTGACGTTTTGTCCACAACAATCTAAGTCCGAAATCCTGGTCACGGCACCAAATCTACTGTATATGTAACAGTGATGGTACATTAAATAGCAGATGCAAACAAAGTCCTGGCCGTACTTTCCATATGTTTAATTTGACTGAATACATCGTATAATATAAAGCAGCATACAACAGGTTTTCTGTTATTACAAAAGATGTTGCCGATTCAAGGTTTTGATAGTAACTACCATCTCTAACCCCCGCGTCACGGCTTGAGCGTCCCTAGTTACGTTTATACGGGATGCTCAACCGTGCCTAGTCTTTGCACATCACCTCCTAACCCACTAACAGAGATGGTGCTCTGTTACAACACATATATTCAGCCTTATCATCTACGGCAAGCCGTGTCCACCAGTCTCCAGTAACACATAGATTCAGCCTGTGTCATCTACGGCAAGCCGTGTCCACCAGTCTCTAGTGACACATATATTCAGCTTGTATAATCTACATCAAGCCGTGTCCATCAGTCTCTAGTGACACATAGATTCAGCCTGTATCATCTATGGCAAGCCGTGTCCACCAGTCTTTAGTAACACATAGATTCAGCCTGTATCATCTACGGCAAGCCGTGCCCACCAGTCTTTAGTAACACATAGATTAAGCCTGTATAATCTCCAGCAAGCCGTGTCCATCAGTCTCTAGTGACACATAGATTCAGCCTGTATAATCTAAATCAAGCCGTGTCCATCAGTCTCTAGTGACACATAGATTCAGTCTATATCATCTACAGCAAGTCGTGTCCACCAGTCTCTAGTGACACATAGATTCAGCCTGTATCATCTGCAGCAAATGGTGTCAACCAGTCTCTAGTGACACACAGATTCAGCCTGTATCATCTACGGCAAGTCGCGTCCACCAGTCTCTAGTCACACATAGATTCTGTATGTGCCACCTACAGCAAGTCGTGTCCACCAGTCTCTAGTGACACATAGATTCTGTCCGTGCTACCTACAGGCAAACCGTGTCCTCCAATCTCTAGTGACACATAGATTAATTTCGTGTCGCCTACAGTGGGTCGTGTCCACCAGTCTTTAGCGGCATACATTCTTGTGTCTGGCATCTACAGCTTGGCAATTGATGCGACTTACTCGAAAGTCATTCCATGCAAATATTTCGCTGACCATTTCTCTCAAACGAAGCCGCAGATATTGTAACATTTGTTTTCGCGTAGTTGCACCGCAGATAACCTATACCTGTGCTGTTTTTACACATATACGTGTGCTGTTGTCACACCGCAGGTCACCTATACTTGCACTGTTGTTATACCTACACCTGTGCTGTTGTTACACCGCAGATGGTCAATACTTGTGCTGTTGTTACACCCCAGGTCACCTAAACTTGTACTGTTGTTACACCGCAGATGACCTATACTTGTGCTGTTGTTACATTATACTTTTATCTGCTGTTACAACTATACCTGTCATGTTGTTACACCTATACGTGTGCTGTTTTTACACCTATACGTGTGCTTCTGTTACACATATACTTGTGCTGTTGTTATGCCTATACTTGTGCTGTTTTACATCACTATTTTTGCTATTGTTACATCTATACTTGTGATGTTGTTACACCGCAAGTCACCTATACTTGTGATGTTGTAACACCGCAAGTCACCTATACTTGTGCTGCTGTTACACCGGTACTTGTGCTGTTGTTACACCTATACTTGTCCTGCTGTTACACCTATACTTGTGCTGTTGCTTCATCTGAACTTTTGCTGCTGTTACAACTACAATTGTGTTGTTGCTACATCTATACTTTTGCTGCTGTTACAACTATAAGTGTGCTGTTGTTACATCTATACTTCTTCTGTTGTTACACCGCAGGTCATCTACACGTGTGCTGTTTTTACAACTATACTTTTGCTATTGTTACACCCAGATCACCTATACTTGTGCTGTTGTTTCTCCCCAGGCCATCGACACTTGTGCTGTTTCTCTGACAGTTCTCCTTTGATCCTATATACAATTACGCCACGCATTGCAGTTTTACGGGACACAATGGCCAAAAGCAAATGACGTAACGGCGAATAGCCTTCATCAGGAAACAAATACGTACACAAAACACAACATATACACACGGGGAAGACACTACTGCGACTATATTAAGTCAATAAATCCGAATGAGGAGAATGTAAACATGAACACAATTAGACACATGAAAATAAACTGAAAAGAATGAACTGGATGTGCTTGTGTCTCTGAATCCCAAACTGTGAAACTCATTTTATTGATGGTTCGAGGAAAGGCTAGTGGTAGCAATAATCCTTATTGTTTCAGAAATCATTGTTTCTGGTGAGTATCGCTGAATTTAGTCCTTTCTTTTCAGTCCTTCAAGACTGAATGTCCATCTTTCCCCACTATCATATCGCTCGTTGTCAGTCACGTGACACATGACGTAATCTAGATTGATCTCTCCGTGGTATGCCCATTGACAGTGTGCGAGTTCGTATGTATCGTCAAGATACTAATTGCGCTATTAAATATTGATAAAAGTCACTGAAAAAAAATGTGAGGACCATGTGTTGAAAGAGGAAGAGGACTGTTCGAGAAAGAATGGATTGAATTTTACGCAACCGAGAGCAGTCATCAACCTACTGGAATCGTCCGACACAGATTAAAGTCTGAACAGATCGCAGACCTTAATCCGCGTGCACACTTACTGGAATATTTTGCTCCAACTATTCAGACGTATAGCAGGCCCTAAACATTACAGCATCAGCACAATGTAAATGGCAACAGTTTGTATTCCATAGTGATGAATTTTTAATTCCGAAAGCCCTCAGCGGTGACAAACAACTGGTATTGAAGAGAAAATACACACACTAAACGCATTGAATGCCAACAGAAGAGTAATATTGGGGTGGAAACTGACATACTGTGGCATAACAAGAAACGTGAGAGCAACCACGTTGTCAAATTAGGGGACAACTCACGTGCATACGAATCAATCTATAAACTTCAATGAAAAGACGACCAACATCTTGGTCGTTAAGAAGAAAGCCCACTACAGAGACACTGACAACTATTTTCATAGTGCAAAACAAGTAATCATGTTCCGTCTCTGAACGGTAAACAGCATAGTAGACAATCTTTCACGAAGTCTCAAAGCGGGTCTGTCACCCATGTGTACGTCTGAACAAACTACACAGACAGCTGAACAGATCCTGAAAAATGGACACATGATGCCTAAATTACGGTATCTTTTCTGGTCCCTCCATACGCACATTAACGCACAGCTATTTGGAAGCTTTCACGAAATAAATATAAAAAGCTAAATGCATCCTAGTAACATGAATACTTGTGTACTAATTATTAACCAGCAGCTGAAGAAACAAGACGGAAATGAAAAATAAGGTACGAAATATATACTTTCCTGTCAATTTACACATTATTTACCCCATGCCTCTGTAAATTCTCTGTCTTTACTAATATTACACAATGCACCCATCTCGAGAGTCTCCGTGGTGAAGTGGTCAAGCGGTCTGACTCGGGCTCCAAAGGTTGTATGTTCGATTCCGGCCCGCGTCCTTCATTTCATGAGTGCATTTTTTCGGAGACTTCCGAGGGTCGTCGCTGGAGCTACGGAGTTCGTGCTTTGTGCGACGCTTTCCGCGCTGCGGAAATAGACTGAGCCTTACGGGATAAAAATCCGGTGCAATGCAGTCGACCCTGTCGACTTTTAAGCTACTTTTTTTTTTATTGCACCCACTCCCATACTAATCTGACTACGCCTTGTACTTGTGTCGTTACCCGAAATGATGTTCTTTACTGTAAGACTAGTTTGTTAGCGTGAATCTATATCTATAAAACACAATGTATGTATGTATGTATGTATGTATGTATGTATGTATGTATGTATGTATGTATGTATGTATGTATGTATGTATGTATGCATGCATGCATGCATGCATGCATGTATGTATGTATGTATGTATGTATGTATGTATGTATGTATGTATGTATGTATGCATGCATGCATGCATGCATGTATGTATGTATGTATGTATGTATGTATGTATGTATGTATGTATGTATGTATGTATGTATGTATGTATGTATGTATGTATGTATGTATGTATGTATGTATGTATGTATGTATGTATGTATGTATGTATGTATGTATGTATGTATGTATGTATGTATGTATGTATGTATGTATGTATGTATGTATGTATGTATGTATGTATGTATGTATGTATGTATGTATGTATGTATGTATGTATGTATGTATGTATGTATGTATGTATGTATGTATGTATGTATGTATGTATGTATGTATGTATGTATGTATGTATGTATGTATGTATGTATGTATGTATGTATGTATGTATGTATGTATGTATGTATGTATGTATGTATGTATGTATGTATGTATGTATGTATGTATGTATGTATGTATGTATGTATGTATGTATGTATGTATGTATGTATGTATGTATGTATGTATGTATGTATGTATGTATGTATGTATGTATGTATGTATGTATGTATGTATGTATGTATGTATGTATGTATGTATGTATGTATGTATGTATGTATGTATGTATGTATGTATGTATGTATGTATGTATGTATGTATGTATGTATGTATGTATGTATGTATGTATGTATGTATGTATGTATGTATGTATGTATGTATGTATGTATGTATGTATGTATGTATGTATGTATGTATGTATGTATGTATGTATGTATGTATGTATGTATGTATGTATGTATGTATGTATGTATGTATGTATGTATGTATGTATGTATGTATGTATGTATGTATGTATGTATGTATGTATGTATGTATGTATGTATGTATGTATGTATGTATGTATGTATGTATGTATGTATGTATGTATGTATGTATGTATGTATGTATGTATGTATGTATGTATGTATGTATGTATGTATGTATGTATGTATGTATGTATGTATGTATGTATGTATGTATGTATGTATGTATGTATGTATGTATGTATGTATGTATGTATGTATGTATGTATGTATGTATGTATGTATGTATGTATGTATGTATGTATGTATGTATGTATGTATGTATGTATGTATGTATGTATGTATGTATGTATGTATGTATGTATGTATGTATGTATGTATGTATGTATGTATGTATGTATGTATGTATGTATGTATGTATGTATGTATGTATGTATGTATGTATGTATGTATGTATGTATGTATGTATGTATGTATGTATGTATGTATGTATGTATGTATGTATGTATGTATGTATGTATGTATGTATGTATGTATGTATGTATGAATTTGAAATCAAGAGTGGAGTTAAGCAAGGTTGTGTACTAGCTCCCACCCTCTTTGGAATATACTTTTCACTTCTACTGAAATATGCATTTCGTGATCAGGATGGTGGTATATACATTCACTCACGCTCAGATGGCGGCCTCTACAATGCTCAGAGATTGAAGGCTAAGACCAAAATTAGGAGGGTACTGATCAGAGAGTTGCTTTTTGCAGATGATGCTGCAGTTACGACCCACTCTGAGGAAGAATTGCAATGTCTACTATCTGCATTCTCCAATGCTTGTTCTGAATTTGGTTTAACAATTAGCAAAAAGAAGACACAGATTATGTCACAAGGTGCACATGGGGTACCATCAATCTTTATTGACGACGCCGAACTAGAGATAGTAGACCATTTTACATATCTAGGATCAGTGGTAAATAGCAAATTATCCCTAGATCAGGAAATCAACATCCGGATTGGTAAGGCAGCAACAACAATGAACAGGTTAAGAAAAAGAGTCTGGGAGAACAGGAAGCTTACTGCCAAAACAAAAGTCCTTGTCTATCAAGCCTGTGTCCTTAGTACTCTTCTCTATGGCAGTGAAACCTGGACAACTTACTCACACCAAGAGAACAACTTAAACAGCTTTCATATGCGGTGTCTGCGAAGAATTCTTGGTATTAAGTGGCAAGACAAAATCACAAATACTGAAGTATTGGAAAGATCAGGTTGTGTGACAGTTTATTCCATGCTCAGTCTTCGTAGACTTAGATGGATAGGACATCTTAGGAGGATGGATGATGGTAGAATACCAAAGGATATCTTTTTTGGTGAATTACAGATGGGTAAGAGATCTCAGGGTCGGCCTCTACTACGATACAAAGATGTGTGTAAGCGGGACATGATTGATACAGGCATTGATAATGCACATTGGGAGCAAGTCGCCGCTGAACGTGTTGCATGGAGGGCAAATATCAGAAATGGAATAAAGTCAAAGGAGAAAATTATTGCAGAAAAGTCACACACCAAGCGTTTGAGACGTAAGATGGTGCATGATGGTGGAAATGACCACGTGTTCACATGCACCCACTGTGAACGGACATTTACAGCGCAAATTGGCCTTATCAGTCACACTCGCTACCGCCATAGGTAAAAGTTATTATGCCTTTTTAAAGCACAAACTATCGTCTGTCAAGACGGCAAGGTGCCAAGGTGCAATGAATGTATGTATGTATGTATGTATGTATGTATGTATGTATGTATGTATGTATGTATGTATGTATGTATGTATGTATGTATGTATGTATGTATGTATGTATGTATGTATGTATGTATGTATGTATGTATGTATGTATGTATGTATGTATGTATGTATGTATGTATGTATGTATGTATGTATGTATGTATGTATGTATGTATGTATGTATGTATGTATGTATGTATGTATGTATGTATGTATGTATGTATGTATGTATGTATGTATGTATGTATGTATGTATGTATGTATGTATGTATGTATGTATGTATGTATGTATGTATGTATGTATGTATGTATGTATGTATGTATGTATGTATGTATGTATGTATGTATGTATGTATGTATGTATGTATGTATGTATGTATGTATGTATGTATGTATGTATGTATGTATGTATGTATGTATGTATGTATGTATGTATGTATGTATGTATGTATGTATGTATGTATGTATGTATGTATGTATGTATGTATGTATGTATGTATGTATGTATGTATGTATGTATGTATGTATGTATGTATGTATGTATGTATGTATGTATGTATGTATGTATGTATGTATGTATGTATGTATGTATGTATGTATGTATGTATGTATGTATGTATGTATGTATGTATGTATGTATGTATGTATGTATGTATGTATGTATGTATGTATGTATGTATGTATGTATGTATGTATGTATGTATGTATGTATGTATGTATGTATGTATGTATGTATGTATGTATGTATGTATGTATGTATGTATGTATGTATGTATGTATGTATGTATGTATGTATGTATGTATGTATGTATGTATGTATGTATGTATGTATGTATGTATGTATGTATGTATGTATGTATGTATGTATGTATGTATGTATGTATGTATGTATGTATGTATGTATGTATGTATGTATGTATGTATGTATGTATGTATGTATGTATGTATGTATGTATGTATGTATGTATGTATGTATGTATGTATGTATGTATGTATGTATGTATGTATGTATGTATGTATGTATGTATGTATGTATGTATGTATGTATGTATGTATGTATGTATGTATGTATGTATGTATGTATGTATGTATGTATGTATGTATGTATGTATGTATGTATGTATGTATGTATGTATGTATGTATGTATGTATGTATGTATGTATGTATGTATGTATGTATGTATGTATGTATGTATGTATGTATGTATGTATGTATGTATGTATGTATGTATGTATGTATGTATGTATGTATGTATGTATGTATGTATGTATGTATGTATGTATGTATGTCCGTTCTTAATGCTTTCGCGAACGGTCCATCCTATTGAGATGAAATTTTCTACATGTTTTCTTTTGATTCCGGTGCAATCTTCTGTCATAGTTTTAGTGTACAATCAGCTACTTA
Source organism: Cepaea nemoralis (assembly GCA_014155875.1). Classification (NCBI taxonomy): domain Eukaryota; kingdom Metazoa; phylum Mollusca; class Gastropoda; order Stylommatophora; family Helicidae; genus Cepaea; species Cepaea nemoralis. Next base: position 805 of record JACEFZ010003702.1, on the reverse strand, counting down.
CTTACTAAAATTTAATAATTAAATTTACATTATCATTTCTATATAGCATTTGGACTTAACATAATAAAAGTTATTTCATGGGGCATAACTTTCAATAATATTGCTATTATTGTATATATACATTGTTGCATTGTTTTCAAAGATTTATAAACTCTTTGTCTATAGGTATTTACAGTTATATGAGTTATAATAAATATTGATACAATCTTTAAGGCATTTTCATAGTTTTCATAAAAATAATGCATCTATTTAGATAGTGAAAATTTTCTAACTCATCTTCTTATTTTGCTTCATCATCACATTTTTTTTTAACATTCTCATATGTATGGCGCGTACACCCACGTTGGGTATTTATGATACCCATGTTAAACATTTCCTTAACGAGTTACTTTTCATGCATTTTAATGCTTATTGTTCTTTTGTTGTCAAAGAATTGCTTCAAAATAGATGTTGAATGAAAGAATGTATGAGAGGAAATAGAGAAGAAGGGCAAAATGTTGGACGCGCCTGCGTAAGATTTTCGTGAGAGAAAGTTAGTTGAATTTCGTTTGCAGTACTCTGCAGTCAACCCACCGCCCACGATTTATTGGCTGTTCGTGATATCTTGGTAAGTTTACTTTAGATAGATCTCTTCCAATCATATTTTCTACTATCAATCTATCTATTCTTCTATTCTATCTATATTTTTAACGGGAACGGGCCGAACATAGATAGATAGATAGATAGATAGATAGATAGATAGATAGATAGATAGATAGATAGATAGATAGATAGATAGATAGATAGATAGATAGATAGATAGATA
>JACEFZ010003701.1:0-16962 GCA_014155875.1 Cepaea nemoralis | reverse complement strand
TTTGTGTGTCTGATTTGGTTGACATGGGAAGACTATTCCGTACAATTTTATGATTGTTTGATGTTAAATCAAATGGACAATCCGCCTTATTTTTCCATTTGCCTAAGCTCATTATAGTAGATTTTTGGACGTTTAATTTTGCTCCACTCCCTTTGCCGAAAAACGAGAACGTCTCCAAAATTATCCGTACAGATTTTTCAGTTGTCGGAAAGAAAATGGTATCGTCCGCATAAGCACGCAGCTTTTGTTCACCCTTCCCTGGTATGAACGTACCCCTGACATTGTCGTCCTGTCGTATCTTTTCTAGAAGTGGCTCTAGAGCGACAACGTACAGTAATGGGGACAAGGGACATCCCTGTCTCACTGACCTAGTCAACCTGAAAGAATTGGTTAGGGTATGGTTTAATAGAATCCGACTTTCCGGTTTCAATTATAACATTTGGATCCATGTCCGAAAATAATTTCCCACGTTGCAGTGTGAGAGAGTTTTGTGGAGGTATAAGTGAGATATTCTGTCGATAAAGAGAGAATTGAGGGCTGACAGTTTGTTTGTTTTGTTTGTGTATATTACAGAGCGTTGCCGTTTGTTAGTGTTAGGTGTCACATGTGTGAATAAAACAAATACATGCATATACAGTTATGATAATATGACATGTATGGCAGATGGCAGTCCCTGTCCTTCTCTATAATCTGCCACCTGTCCGATGTCTGTATTATTGCGGTACCCAATCCGATATGTTGAGTACTAAGACTAAAACATGAGTGAGTCAGACCTAAGCATGTTGTGATATATGATGCGTGTTCGTCGGTGTTAACGTTAGTTTCCTGTATGAGTATAAAATCAGGTTTATATTTGTGTATGAGTGGTATAAGATGATTAATTTTGGATCTTATACCTCGAATGTTAATACTCATTATTTTAATTTTCGCTGCCATTTTTGTTGTAATATAAGAAACGGTTGAGTATAATTTTGTTTCTTGTTTCAAACTGTCTGTATTCATGTTATAATTTCTGGAGATATTCAGTAGATTCCTTCGCCGGGCTTGATATCTCTAAGTCAATAACGAGGTGTGGAGAAGAATCTGACAGGTTTCTTTGTCGTGGTGGTGTGTTAATACTATCACTATCTCTTCCGGTCATGGCGCTGGTCGTTATCTGTTCAGTGTAATTACTTACACATTTCTTTTTGTTTGACCTGTTCGCTTCAGGCGGTGTAGGGTAGTCGTGGTTGTTGTGGGGCGTCAGCGTGGTAACAGGTGTTTGGCGGGCTGAAGGTGTTGAGCTCTCCCCGTCAGACAGGCTCTTGGTTGAGCGTCCCCTTTTTCGACTGAGCAGCTGGAAACCGTCTTTATCCTCCTTACTATGTTGATCTGTCTGGGAGTCCGAGGTGACATTTTGTGCCAATCTAGGTCCCTTCTGGGTTTGTACTTTGGCCGGACATTTATTACTCCAGTGGGAGTCTTCCCCACAGACTGTACACACCGTACGGCGCCCCGGAACTGTGATAAAGAGACGGTGTAGCTTGTCTTCTACCCCGTCCAACTCCATGTCCACGTAATGTGGCAGAGGTTCTTTCGGATTGCTCAAAAGTAACCATTTGTCCGTGCTGTTTTTAAGTTTTCTTTCGCCTTCGTGGCTATCCTGAGAATGTTCTATCTACAGCTCTTCACCGCTGCCAGTCTATCAGTCGCCCTGAGGCTCTCTCCTCCAGGCCGCAACCACGAAACAATAGACCTGTCCTCTCACTTACTTGCCATCCCCACAATATTTCTGCCAAGAATATCCTCTTGAAACATCTATCCATTCTCCGGGCGGACTTGACCACTCGTGATGTCTTCTCAGAGGCCCCTCTGGTGGCGTATAAGCGGGATCGCAACCTCAGGGATGTGCTGGTCCATAGCAGGCTACCCCAACCTACCAGTCACTTCCTGGCACGGTGGCGTGTCTTTGATCACGTTGCAAGACCTGTCCATACGTACTTCAAACCCAGAGTCTGACATTCCCTAAGACGACCTTCCACATCCGTGAGGGTTTCTCATGCATCAGTCGCAACGTCATCTATGCGATTACCTGCACACGTTGCGACATGAGATATGTCGGTGAGACAGGATTACGTCTTGGGGACAGATTTAGACAACATCTTTCTGATATCACCAGTGGCGCCCAGAAACCAGTATCCATGCATTTCAACAGTCCTGACCACCATGGTGCAGCCAACATACAGGTCACGGCCATCAAATCATGCGCATCCCACGAACGGGATCGGAAGACATTGGAACACCGTCTCATCTTCCAGTTGGGCACACTCTCCCCTCATGGCCTCAATGTCCAACACAGCTTCATTTAACTCCCTACCCCACCCTCCCACCCCCTAGCTTAGTCCACCATCTGGGTACGTGCAGGTCCTTTATAGGGACATCACAGTCAACTTTCATGGCAGGTTTGCGTTCGGTGTTTTACCATCGTTTTCTGAACAGACCGCTACTCATGCCCCTCTGTGTGGACTAACACTATATAGTTTTCCGCAGCGGTGTTTCGAGCGCTTAACGAGAATTGCTAATTGTCAACTGCGTCCGTAACATCTTTGCGGGGCTTAAATTTCACTTTTCCGCACACATGGGCGCGTCTCCACCCCACTCCCCTCCCCCTTGATCTTTGACCAATGTACCATACATCCGGTCTATTAATCCACTGGAGCCCTACGCGTGTCAGTCTTTCCAAGTCAGGACACAGAATTCAGATGATTACATTTAATTTTAATTAGTTTAATAGTTTAATATTGTCATAGTGTGTTTCATGTAGGTTTGTGTTGGTTTGTATTTGTTTGTCCTGTGCTGACGAAGGCTTTGGCCGCAACGTCCAATTTGTTTCTTGTAGTCGTGTTTTAGTAAAGCTCACAATCTACTTCTCGTTTTTTTGGGTGATTCATTCATTGTTTTTAAGTTTATGCACTTCCAAATTTATATCTCCCGAAATATCCGCGGCTATTTGCTTCACTGTCTCAACCTTTGCGGTTGTAGGCATCCAGTGAATCATAGCCTTGGTCTTTCTTTCTCTATGTTTTCAATTACAATAGTTACTTTAGGATCCTACAGTTCATGCTTCATCCCGTGAAGCCGTTCATAATGAGCCGCCTTTGCTTCCGGTGTTAGCGTAGCGTACCATCTTTTAGGGTCCTCAAAAAGGTAGATGGATTTTATCCCTTCCCTACCGATTCCGCAAGGCCCCCTCAAGACGCTCGCCATCAGCGAGTAGTTGAACCGGAATACTTGAGGTCCTGATATAGAAAACACAAGTGTGTTCGCTTGGTGGAATGCTCCTCCCTCGAAACCTTCACTTGTGTTGACTTTGACACGTTTTACAATTTGGTTTTCCATCTTATATAATCCGTGACAGAGGAAATCTTTAATACAGGTTTACACGTGGTGAAAACAATCGACAAAACACTTCCACACAAGTGAAATCACTGATATGTTTGAATAATCAGCGACAGAGGAAATTTTAATCCAGATCTACACGTAAAAGCTGATGAAATTCAGGGCTTTGCTGACAGACATGATATGAAAAACTTCTACGACTCCTGAAAACGGTCTATGGTCCTACATCACCAGGCATAGTTCCCCTCCTCAGTGCAGATGGGGGAACATTGGTCACCGATAAGAAAAACTCTCGAATTCACAGATTATTGACAATAACATTTTTTTTTTTTTGAATATTCAATGCTGGCATATCATCTGAAAAAAGCCATAAAGGGGAGGCTGGTAGGGGAAGACCAAAATCCGACTGTTCAAACGTGACATCACAAAACAATTCTTGCTCCTAACCTAAGCCATTGGAAGTGTGCATCAGTAGTGAGTTCATACACTGAAACAATGTATTTTAAGATCTAGGTACTAACTGCTGCATGTCGGATGGTCGGAATGTATGATAACGGCCAAGTAGCAGAAGTGATCAAGATGATTGGAATAGAGACCATGATCCAAATGGTTCATTCCATTTTATTCGCGTTCGTATTTCCTTGGATTTTCGAAATTTTTAAAATTCAGAAGTACATACATGAGAACATGAAAGCAGAAAAAGAATTGATTACCAGTGAGATAAAGATCATGAAGAGAAGTCGTACGTTCGCTAACGCAAATGACAACGAAAGTCCCAATGAGCCTGAAAAGAGAAATGTTTATACGTTGTGAAGAGATACCAGATCATTAATGTTAGGTCGTCCATTGGGGACATCGTTAACATCGTGCACGGGGCTTGCAGTATTGAAACATTGTATATATTGCATTAACAAGTACATTTTATTCATTTTTAGCAGTAAAAGTATTTCAAACTTTAGGATGTCAAATTATCGTGTTAATTGTGAACAGATGGTGACATCATATTACACATTTAACAATTAATTTAACTAATTGTTTTTTAATTGTTTTTCTTTGTAAAAACGTTTGCGAGTTATGTCCCTTGCAAATAATAAAATGAATATTATGTTCCTCTGAAAAAGAGGTATGTATTTGTTTCCCCTTAAATTTCGCTTACCAAGTGCACAGGCGGTCGAGAGCATAGCGAATGGTTAGGCCATAGATCATGTAACTGAGTCCCCACTATTGCTCCCGGGCTGACACAGCCGAAACTAAGCACCATGACATGTTCCGGAAAGTAAAGGCGAAGTGTGCGCTATTGACCACATCACCCATTGAGTGCCAATTGTTTTACAAATATGTGGCACTGCCAGCTGAAGGGAATGACATACACACCTAACTAGTACCAGATGAAGAGCTTCGGATTTTAATGTTGTATATACTCCATTGTTTACACCTGTCATGACAGATGCATTGTCAGTGCCGAGTGCAACAAGTCTTTGCAACTCAAGCCCATTCTTGTTTAAACAATCTTTTAACGCAGGGGTCTCCAAACTACTGTCCGCGGGCCGGATTCGGCCCGCGAGGTTATTTCATCCGACCTGCTGACGGTACTCGAACTTGCTTGATATGACGTATGTAACACGAGTGGTTAACCAATACAGAACTGGCACTATTAGCCACCGGACGCTGATGCATATGCTGGGGGGAGGATCTGAGCACCTATGGACATGTCCGAAGTACAACGAAGATACCCCAACTGATAACTAACTAACTAACTAACTAACGAACGGTTGTGATACAATTTAAATATAAATGTTATGTTTAGAATAATGGGAGATCTTCACACATGCGGAGACCTCCTGGCGGCTATGTGCCTTAAGTTTACCATTTTCAATTATAAATTATTGTATCTAGATTTTATTGTTTATTGTAATGTTTGCTTATTTCGCGCCATCCCAAGTCATTCCCCGGTTCGTGGTAGCGCCACCTACGCTCTGACGTTACCATGGTGTCCATGGCAACACACACACACACACACACACACACACACACACACACACACACACACACACAAACACACACACACGCATCTTTCTCTTCCCCAGATGCGTCCGATTCTCAACAGAGGTCCGATGCTCCAGACATATTTACTTTTTTTTGGCCAGTCCTCCATTTTATAGGTATGTAACAAGGATTTCTTCGTTTGATAGTGATAGGTAAGTGAACTACAAGTGTGAATAGAGGCAATACAGTAGCAAACATAGTATAAAAATGCCATAGAAGCCTCGTGTTATTACGAAAATACTATTCCCAGCTCAGAACAAATTCCCGGTCAAGGTGTTAATCGAGCTGGTCTCTAGGCCAGTCATCTTCAACCTTTCAGCTAGAGCAGATCCTTACGCAAATGTTTACGTTTCTCAGGGAACTCTGTGCGATGATCCAAGTGTCTGTACTACTTTACGTAAGTAACCAGATGGGCCGAAATGTTGCATTTAGGCGATTTCGGTCTGTTTCGGCTGAACCCCTGGCTGTCACTCGTGGAACCCCGGTTGAAAAACTCTGCTCTATTTAGGTCGGCCCTATTTATATATTTTACAAACCTTATTATGTGATATACTCTATTACCAAAGGTACCTATAAACTTTATATGTACTTTTGGTGAGCCGTAGTTTCACCAGTGACCCCTAGTCCTCTGCTTTTCCTGTGTTTCAATAGGATTTTAACTATGTTTCTAATTCAATGCCTTTTTCATTTTCAGATCCCGTGTACTTCACCCTTTATTATGGCTACAAAGAAAAGACAAGTGGACGCCGAGTGTTGCATTTTCAATTAAGAATGGGGAGTAAAGTACTTCTTTGTAGAAACAAAGGACCAGAAAACCAGTTGCGTGATATGCAGCGAAAATGTTGCAGTTTTGAAAGAGCACAATCTCGGCGACACTGCGAAACAAAACATGTATCAATATATTCACAGTTTTCTGGAAAGCTACGTTCTGAGAAATATGAGTCCATGAAACGTGGTTTAGAAATACAAATAATAATAATAATAATAATAAGTCTTTATTTTCAAAGGGTTAAGAATTGGGCACGAAGGCCCGTCTGACATTCTGCCCTTCTTCTCTATTTCCTCTCATACATTCTTTCATTCAACATCACTTATGAAGCAACTTTTGACAACAAAAGAACATTAAAACGCATGAAAAATAATCAATAACAAATGACTCACTGAGGCAGTGTTTAACATGGGCATTATAAATACCTAAGGAGGGTGTAACGTGCCATACATAAGGGAATGTTTTTTGGCTAGTTGTCGTTTGAGATAAGTTACCATTATTGTCTTTTTTGTGTTATTTGTTATGGGGGCATGTAGTCTGTACTAAGGTAGTGTTCAAACAGGTTGCGAATGTATGAATCATGATTGGTGGTGTCTTTGATTTCTTGTGGAAGATTGTTCCACAACTGAGCGGCAGAGTATGCTAAGCTTGTTTTATATAAGTCTATCCTAGGTTTAGGGACATGAAGTATATTTAGTCGTTCGCTATGTCTAGCGTTATATTTAAACAATGGCCAAAGGTAGCTTGGAGCATTTTGAAATAGGATTTTGTGAATTAGTTTGGTCTTATTAAAAAGCAGGCGCTTGTGGAGTGGCAGTAACCGGAGACGTTTATATAGGTTATAATTGTCGGTAAGCTTTTCACCATTAATTAAACGCACTGCCCTTTTCTGGAGTGAATATAGGCGTTTTGTTATTGATTTGGAGCATCCATCCCAGACTGTGGAGCAGTAATCAATATGTGTTTGTATATGAGAAGTATAGAATATCTTTCTTGTGTTTTCGTCAAGGAAATTTTTAATTTTGGCAAGCTGGTATACTTTTTTGGCTATTTGTTTAACTAGAGCATGAACATGTGAGTTAAAAGTTAGATTTTGATCTATGATAACACCCAGTGTCTTGTGCTCGGTGACACTTTCTACAGGCGTGCTGCCAATGTGCAGCTGAAGAGTTCGCTGCGAGTTTAGAGTGTGAAGTCTTTGCCTGGTTCCTATTAACATAGACTTTGTTTTAGTAATGTTAATTTGCATGCGGTTTGCATGACTCCAGTTAACTACACTATTTATTTCCTGTTGCAAGGATAATTCTAGCACATTACGATCAACAGCGTTCGTATATACTGTGCAGTCATCAGCAAATAGATCGCAGGACGACGACAGATTTAATGGAAGATCATTTATATAAATGGCAAATAATAGAGGGCCAAGAATAGACCCCTGAGGTACTCCAATATTAATGGTAATGGCTTGAGATAAAACTTTATTGTGTGATACTACTTGCTTTCTGTCTAATAAGAATGATTTTATTAATGTCACTATATTAAAACTTACTTTCATTGTTTCTAGTTTTTTAATTAGAATAGTATGATCTATCATATCGAATGCTTTCCTAAAGTCTATAAACACCGCTCCACATAGAGTATTGTTGTTAATATTTTGATGCCAGTTTTCTATCATGTTTGTTAGTGCCGTATGGCAAGAATATTTTGGCCGAAAACCTGACTGACTGTCAACTATCAGTTTATGGCGAACTAAGTGATCTAGTGTTGTTTTGTGGATGTGCTTTTCTAGCGGTTTGGATAATGAGGATAATATGGAAATTGGTCTATAATTACTCATGAGACGATCGTCTAGAGGACCAGCTTTTAAATGAGGATACACTTTAGCGATTTTAAAGGCTGATGGGAAGTGACCTCTGGTTATACATTGATTATATATAAAAGTTAGTGACTCGCAGATCGCCGGTGCAGCATGGCGAAGGATCAGACTACTAATTCCATCTAGTCCTGATGAGTTATTGTTTTTTAGATTACGGAGATGAGTAAATACTTCAGTTGTCGTCATTAGCGGTATGTTGGAGGAAATGTGTCCATAGCATTTGTTCTCACAGAATGATGATAATAAAGATATGTCATGAGGCGCATCTGGTATTGCAGCCTTCAGTTGGTTTATGTCGGACTGAAAGTATCTACTGAATTGATCAAATGTAACCTGATTTGATGGTAATGATTGTGATGATTTGTGTTTGTTTGTCAAGGTATTAATTGCTTTCCATATATCTTTAGTGTTGGTTTTATCTATTACTATGTTCTTAAAATAGTTTTTCTTTTCCTTCCGAATAACATATTGAACTTTGTTTCTCAGACTACGGTACATAGTTAGATCTCTATTTTTGTGAGCCCTGTCGCGATCTCTCATAAGTTCAACTACCTCCTGTGTGATCCACGGGGGCTTTGTGTGATGTTTAACACGAACTTCCTTAAATGGAACATGTTTATCAAATATACTTAGAAAGGTCTTTAGCCAGTGGTCCAGAGCATCGTCTAGGTCAGGAAGCTGGTAAACATAGTCCAGAGATGAGTTGAGCAAATCTTGTAAGAAGACGTCTCGATTGAAATTTTTGTAATTTCTATATTTTATACTTATATGTTTGTGTTTGGGAGTTTTGGTGCCCCTTTTCGACCACGTGCAACATACTGGATAGTGATAGCTCATTGCATTGATAGGTACACTACATTCTGTGATGTTATCAGCACACGTAGTATAAATATGATCTATAAGTGTTGCAGATGATTTAGTGATTCTAGTGGCTTGTTTGACTAACTGTTGGAAATTATATGACTCTATTATGTTTTCCCATGTTTTGTTTGATTTGTTAGCGTCTATGTTGAAGTCACCTAGCAATATTATTTCCCTAGCATTACTAAAGACTACATCCATCATAGTGGTGAATTTTTCATACCAGATATTTCCTGCACTGGGGTTTCGATAAAGATAGCCAACTACTAGCGGTATGCAATTTTGAAGTTTAACCTCTATCCATACACACTCAATCTCACAGGTTTCAAAGTCTAGCCTGCGGTGGGCGTTAAGCGAGTTGGAAATATAAACTGCAATACCCGTCTCTTGTTTCTGATAGGGATCTCTTCTAATGGTTTTAAAACCTCTGATAGCGATGTCATCATCTGAGATGTTGCCATTTAATCGACTTTCGCTAACGCCAAACATGTGAAAATTTTGATTAAGTATAAGTGATAGTTCGGGCAGCTTCCCTAATAGATGGCATATGTTTACATGCCCGATTCTGAGCCCATTATTCCTGAGCCAGTGTTCGTACTTATTAGACATTTCAACAATGCGTAATCACAAGTTTAAAAGCAAAACACACACACACAAAGTGAATACAACTTACGTCCCTTATTACAAAACACACTCTAAAGTACAGAGAAACAGTAATATCTCTGTAAATATATAAAAATACGTACACAGATCCGTAAGGAAGAGCAGTGAAGACCCCCTCACTCACCTTGAAAACACAATTAGAGTTATTATAAAAGCTATACAGCTAAGTACTATCAATTAATATAAAGTCAAAACCAGTCAATGTTTGTAATAACTTATAACCTAATACGTTACTAGATCAAGTTATAACCAAATATGCAGATAAACGTTTAAGGAGAGGTTCTTTCTTGTACCGAGATCCGGTGTAGCTTTGTCCTAAGTTGCTAGTAAATACCAGGTTGTGTTGGTTGTTGGTATAGCGACATTATAAGTGCTTGACGAAGTGTAGCTGGGCTATACCGTGTGAGGTGCAACCATTCTGGATTACAATTAAATGGGTACTGATGATGTCTCATGGGTATGTAATGACTACCAACTAGAGCCTCTGGTTGGTGGCTAACAGGAGGTTGTGCTGGCACGTCGTTGTTGCTGAGAGTCGGATCCTTTCTGGGGAGAATAGGAATCATATCTTCGTAATTATTACCCTCCTGTGTGAAAGACGGCGTATTTAACGGACTTGGTGTTGTCGTAGTGTCCCGTCTGGCTTGGATTTCAGGTGCAGTGGTTATGAGTGGTCTGCACACTTCTGTCCTATTGGTACTTGATGTAACGGGAGTATGTCGTCTGGCTTGAGTTTGAGGAGTAGCTAAAAGTGTCCGGCGAGATCCCGTATTGGATGTATGGTATGTCTGTTCTGGATATTTTAAATTCTTGGCGAGAAAACTGGTGCCCAATGTAGATAAATGTATTTGATCCTTGTAAAGACTCTTTTTTTGGTGCACCAGCCTGTGAAGTGAATGATGCTGTATTGTTGATGAATTGTATCTTGTTTTGAGTACAGAACTTCTGCAACATGTTGTTATTTATGTCAGCTAGACGGCGCTGGTGTCCATAACTCGGTGATATGATGGAGGAGAAGAAAATGGATGAGTTAGGAAAAGTGTGACGTAATCCGTTCAAGAGTGCCAGCAGTTGAGACCCTGTGATTTGTTGGTTGTTCATGGTGTCGGTGATGCCAATATGTACGCTTGCCCTTCTGACGCTATGATTTACAGCCAACCTGTTAATCTTGTCTGTTAGCCGGTCTACACCAGCCCCAGGCAGTGGGATTATTGAAACAATGTCTTTGTCTGATGTGGCCATCCTGTCGCTGTATAAACCTTTCATTAAGGAATCGCCTAGTATAATATGTGTACAGTCAGGTCGTGCTGTCTGTACATGTTGGTTGTCAGCACGTCTCGACCGTTGTTTCATCCATTTCCGATTATCAGCAGTCTTTATGTCTCCATGTGGTTCTCCCGATGTATCTTGTTGGCTTGTCTTGCCCGTTTGCAGCATGTTAAAGCACTGTAAGTTTTCTGGTGACTTTTCTTGAAGTACTTCAAACCTATTGCTTATTTTGACGTCAATGGGGTAGACTGCTTGTTGTTGTTTATCTTCGTCTGCACATTGAGGTGTTTGTTGTTTTTTATCTTCCTCTGCGCGTTGAGTTGTTTTCATAGTGATTATCTGTTCTGGGTGGGATTGAGCTTCCCCAAGATGTCCCAAGGATGAAGCGGTTGCTTGAGAATTACATGCTTCTTCGGTTTGGTTTGTAGAGGACGCATTCTGTAAGATTTGAACTGTATTTCTCAGCAGCAAATTTTCGTCTGGCAGGAGTGCGACTTCTGTCTTGAGAGCATTGTAATCACTGCTTATCTTGTTGTTTGCTTCAATGTTGGTTGAAACAGTGACAATGAGCGCCTTTAGTGATTGTTCTAGTTCCTCAATGCGCTGTTTATAGTCGCACGAATGTCCATTGATAGTTAAGATGCTATTTTTATCTGAGGCAGGTACTTCTTCAACAATGTCAACATTGGGTTCTATGTTGTTTTGGATACGCTCCATTGGGTATTCAATAGCCAAGAGCTCTGGTGGGTTGGCAGGCCTCGTGTTGATGTTGTCATGTACACTCATCGTATGAGTAGATTCGGTGAATGTCTGTGTCGAGTTTTCAAGTTCAACAAAATCTACTTTTAGCCAGGAATTAATGTTTTCATTACTGCCCTGTGTCATGAGTTTATTTTTACTGCGGTACAAATGTATCGTAATCACTGGCGTCGTAATCAGATCCTCAACGTGGGCCCCGTGCTTATCTTGCCTGTGTTCAATTAGTTCAAACCTGTAGTAGTTGAGTAGGCAAGTTCGGAATGCCTCATAATAGAGTGTGTTGTTGAAGGAAACAGTAACACACTGTCCTGAGTTGGTGTGTTTGACGACTAGGCCGTTGGGATTTATGCACTTGGATAGCTTATTCTTCACGGCCCTCTCTTTGTTTAGTGTGTAAGTTTTATTGACAGCCGATCGTAAACCTGAGCGAGTCCTTTCACCATTCACTTCCAATACGGAGCACTCTCCTTCCCCTGACATTATTGCATAATATTACGACTAACTAAACTTGAAGAACGCAGCAATCGCATTGTTATCTAGCCACGCCGCGGGCAATTTGAGGTCCCGTGGTTGTATCTGACACGCCTCGTGCACTTGATTGGTTAAAATTTAATAGTGTTCAACTATCACTCGAAATGAATATTAGATATAACCCACATTTTTGCGATAATAAACACTTGTATTAATCTAAAAACTATTTCACCACATCCTCAGAATCACAACGAGCACATTGATATAAAAATCCACGATAGGTGATTCAGCTTGCAGTAATAATAATCCGAGAAGTAAGAGATACAAAAACACGTCTTCACTCTCCAGAGAAACGGAAATAAGAGATCTCTTCACGAGAAAGTCTGCTGAAAATGAATCTGTCACTCGTACAAGTTACAAAATAATGCATAAGATGGTAGAACAAGGAAACCTGTTTACTGATGGCAACTTCATCAAAGAGTACACGATGAAAGCAGCAAATGACTTGTGTCCTGAGAAAGCCGATTTGTTTGGAGCTATCAGCCTTTTGGCAAGTTCAGTTGTGCGAAGAACAGTAGAACTTGGAAAGAACATAGTGCAACAGCTCCGTGAGAAAACTAGTATGAGTCTACTGGTTTCTCTAGTACGTCACAACTTCTCGTGTTCATTAGTGGTATCAATTTGGACTTTCAGATAACGGAAGAGTTGGCATCGGTTTGCAGCTTGCATGGAACAACAACTGGAAAAGGCATTCTCATGGAAGTGCAAAAATGTTTTGCAAGACTATAACCTTCAGTGGAATTAGCTTCGATGTGTTACAGTTGATGGAGGAAAATATATGGCTGGAGTGAGGATAGGTTGGATGGGGATGATCGGGACGCTTTCTTCATACACTGCATCATACATAAACAAGCAATCTGTGGGAAAGACTTAGATATTTCTGGTGTACTGAAACCAGTAGTTTCTGTTGTGAACTTCATTCGGTGACATGCACCCAATCATCGCCAGTCCCAGGATTTTCTTGAAAACATTGATTCTGAATTCTGTGACTTGCCGTATCACACATCAGTGAGGTGGCTCAGCAGCGGTAAAGTGCTGTTTCGTGTTTACAAGCTCCGAAACGAAATAGATGTTTTCCTCACTGAAAAAGATAGAGCTGATCCCCAGCTGTCAGATCCTACCTGGCTGTCACAAAGTTGTAATGTTTGGTCGACATCACATCCCACATGAATAAACTGAATTTGAAACGTCAGGGAAAGACAAACTTCGTCTTTGATCTCTACAGAATCATCAAAGGCTTTCGGAGGAATCAGTCATTGTCTGAAGCACAACTAGAAGGAGAAAACTGTTCTTTTTTCACAGTTTCAAAGAGTTTTGCGCTACAATCGCCGAAGATGTCAACCTCGATTTTCCGAGAAAAAAAAAAAAAACAACATTATTCGTGACTAGAAAAGGCATTTTGGGAGAGATTTTCAGATCTTGACAGAACTGAGATTGACATTTTTCTGTTCTAGAATCCGCTCGATTATAACCTTGATGATGTGCCAGGTGAACTACAGTTGGAGCTCATTAATTTGCAAGCAAATGACTTGTTGAAACAGAAGCACAGAGAAGGAAAACTTATTGAATTTTACCGCTGCTTATCTGATGTTGAGTTTCCGAAACTGAAGAAATTTGCCGCTGGTATGGCACCAGTGTTTGGAACAACGTATGTCTGTGAGCAAACATTTTCAAAAATGAAGTATGTGAAGTCAACACATCGAACGAGATTGACTGATAAACATTTGAAAGCAATTCTCTTGATTGGATGCAGCAATTCCAAATCAAACATTGATGATATCTTGAAAGCCAAATATCAGTTTCACAAATCTCACTAACCGCCTTTTGCTGCTTATTTTGTGAGATTCGGATATGTGCACACAAGGTCTGATGTAACTATCTTTTTGCTAACGTCGCCTTCTTTGATAACTTTTTAAAGTATATAAATATGTTGGTTGTCTTTGTTTACTGTGCATTGCACGCCACTCATCCATGATTAACTTAGTTTTTCGTCATTTTTACCAGAGCTTTTGTTCTGGCTTGCAAGTATTGTTACAGTTAGTTGAATATTCTTTACAGGACGTTTGCATTCAACACCATAATTTTTTCCTATTATTGATGTCTTGGCAAGTTTACGTTCCGTAGTTTGCCATTGCTGTCTGAATGACCGGCACCCACACCATAGCGTAAAAAAAAACCAGCGCAACGAGGTCTGCTGCCAAATCGCGCGCAGATGTGTTTCGAACGTGGGTATACGGGATTACGAACCGCGTCGGTAAGACCTTCGCCACATAGACCGGCGTAAGTGCCGTACAGAATGAGTATCCGGCCCGCGCTCGTCATTTCGTCAGTTATCCGGCACACCGTGAAAAAAGTTTCGTGACCCCTGTTTTAACGCATTGCGTATTGCCTGCACGTGTCACTCACTTCAACTGAATCGTATTAGGAGGATGGATGATGGTAGAATACCAAAGGACATCTTTTTTAGTGAATTACAGATGGGTAAGAGATCTCAGGGTCGGCCTCTACTAAGATACAAAGATGTGTGTAAGCGGGACATGATTGATACAGGCATTGATAATGCACATTGGGAGCAAGTCGCCGCTGAACGTGTTGCATGGAGGGCAAAGATCAGAAATGGAATAAAGACAAAGGAGAAAATTATTGCAGATAAGTCACACACCGAGCGTGTGAGACGTAAGATGGTGCATGATGGTGGAAATGACCACGTGTTCACATGCACCCACTGTGAACGGACATTTACAGCGCGAATTGGCCTTATCAGTCACATTCGCTACCGCCATAGGTAAAAGTTATTATGCCTTTTTAAAGCACAAACTATCGTCTGTCAAGACGGCAAGGTGCCAATGAAAAAAAAAGAAGATTCTTTGACTATCAGCTCAGCGAGAGGTTACAACAAGCAGAGTCAAATTTAATTTCCTTCAAACATAATTCTCAGGGGAATCCATTATTTTAATAGGCAATTGAGGTATTTCCTAAATGTCTTTGCTAATTACATGAAGTTAGTAAAAAAAGCAAAACAAACATGAATATCTTCGGTTATAACCAACGTAAATACCCGAAAGAGGTTCTGGTGGAAATGTGAATGAGGCACTGTTGAAAGGTTACGTCGACTGCTACACGCTTGGAGGATTAGGGGGTAGGGGGCATTCTGAGGAGGGGATCCGAGCACTAATGGACTGAATGGTTCAATTTGCAGTGAGGATTCCATCCATCATGTGCCATGCCGGAAAGCGTGGGCGGTCATGACTCGCCATTTCACCCGATCACCAGAGTCGTGGATCAGCGCAGTGTTCCTGTATCGACCATGCCATGTGGCGAAGCCATCCAGGTATTTACTTCTCGGTCTTCCCCTTGGTCTGTTCCCTTCGATCTTACCAGTTGTCACTAAGTTCTCCAATTCATATCTTCTCATAACATGTCCCAAAAAATTTGACTGTCTACGTCTAAGTTCGCTAATCAATTTACCATTTTCATTTGTTTCATGTAGAACTTGGTCATTTGTTTTTCTGTCTGTTTATGGAATGTTTGCATTATCCTCAGTGTCATCGTCTTGCTCATGTCTAGGGTATCTGAGCTCGGGTTCACACAGGCAACAATAACTCCGTTAAATATAATATCTAACATTTATTGTAGTTCACTATACAGTGCGTTGGCGCAGTGGGTTAACAAGCCCACGCTGAGTTACATATCACAGAGATTTAACATCATCACACATAATTATCACAAACATTCTAAGCAACTATCTAGCATATGTCTATGAACCCCAGGTATACATGGGTTTAATCTATTAATCTATTGAGTCCCTCTAAGGCAGGCCCTGTTGCCTCTCTGATGGTCCGTCTGTCCTCTGACGGTCCACACGTGTCCCAATCCGACACGGGTGGTAACTCTGTCCGAGTTCCTCGTGGACCCCGCAATAGGCGGGCCACATCAGTGTCCACGGGACAGTGGACTCAATGACCAGTCCTTCGAGAAGGCTCTAGATTACTCTGGCCTTCGAGTGACTGACTTCTTTCCCTTGGGCGGGAGTTGTAGCCCTTTGACTCATGTCTATAAATGTGAGTCTGTGACAGGATTCCCCCCTCTCCCCCGATCTGATGGGTTGTTATAAGGTAATTAGATCTGCTCTAATTCTGTCACAGAATCATATAAAGTCGGTGTTTGTAGTTTGGTGGACAGTAACCTGGTAACCTACATACTGGCATCAAAACTCATGTATTCTCCATACACCACTTCTCTGATTTGGTGAAGAGATCACTCTCTCTCCTGTGTCCTTAAAAATGCTTATCTGACCGAAGTTACGTGACGTTTACTAGTTGTGTTTACAACCCGTCCTTCTCATAGTACCCCACTGATACCAAGACAATTAACCTCTATATTAAAGAGGATTAACAAGACCGAAGTCCTGGCTAATTAAGTCCACCTTCAAATCTTGACCTGTGTGTGCATTTCAATACACTTTTTACTCTCGTATGTTGTATAATGCCAAATATGTAGTTACGTTGTTATTTTATCCCCTTAGACTACATGTGTCCTTGTTGGCTTGTTAGTGTGTTGACTAATAAGTTGGTGGTTCTAATAAAGTGACTGCATTTTAAATTGATAGTGTCAGTTTTAAGTTTTGTGTAAATGTGTGCTGAATGTGTGGCTTATTTCCAAGCGTCACGAGTTGGGATAACCTTAATCATGAATTACTCCAATGTGTGCAATACATGATCAGGCATTCCAAGCAGTGGTGCTTAGATGTAGTTTTTCCTTTTTTAACCCACTAAACTTTAAAAGAAAAATTAAATTTTAAAAAGCTTTT
>JACEFZ010003700.1:12500-16859 GCA_014155875.1 Cepaea nemoralis | reverse complement strand
TTAAACATTTCACACATTGATTATAACAAACATTCTAAGCAAACTATCTAGCATATGTCTATGACCCTAAATACACATGGGTCTGAACTATTAAGTCCCTCTAGGGCAGGCCCTGTTGCCTCTCCGACGTCACGTCTGTCTCTGCCGGTTCACACGTGTCGCAATCCGACACGGGTGGTAACTCTGTCCGAGTTCCTCGTGGACCCCGCAATAGGCGGGCCACATCAGTGTCCACGGGACAGTGGACTTACTGACCAGTCCTTCGAGAAGGCTCTGGATTACTCTGGCCTTCGAGTGTCTTACTTCTTTCCCTTGGGCGGGAGTTGTAGCCCTTCGCCAGTGTCTATTAACTTATGTTGGTTTACCGTATAATGTGAGGCTGTGACACACATCTACTCATGATGAGATACTAAATTTGGGAAAGAAGACTCTAGATCTATCAACTGCTCAACATCCATGATTTCTTAACATAAATCAGGCTGAGAGGATTCTCCAGACTTTCCTCAGAATTGATAAAAGGGGGGCTCAAGAGCTAAAAGAATCCTTGGAGAAGGGGCAGAATCCCAGTTGGTATTTACTATTCTCACCAGGGCCATAATCTACATCTCCTAGACTAAATTAATAAGACGAAGTCTGCAGATAACTCGAGGGTCATATTCTGGGGTTATTGAAGATAGAAGAGGATGAGGCCCAATTTCTTTTGTTAGGAATGGGGCATGCACTACAGTGATCTCCCACTCCCTTCAGAATATATGACACTCCCATAACAACCTTCCGGAAAACCTCTCGATCATAAGCAAGATGTCCCGAGTCCGATACACCCATCTCGAGATCATTCGCCACATCCTGCACCCATCATGTCTTTGGCCTTCCTCTTCCTCTCTTCCCAGCATATACCCATCCATCACTGTTCTCTGCAAACTTTCGTGACGTTTCAAGTGACCAAACTATTTCAATTTTCTTTGTTTTATTGTCTTTAAAAGCCAACCTTCTTCAATATTCAGCTCTTGAAGTATGGATGCATTTGTTCCTTTCTTTACCCAAGATATTCTTAGAACTCCTCTATAACATTTCTATTCAAAGCATAATACTTTGGCTTAAATACAAAGTACATAGACGCTGATATTGTTCGAGTGTGGATAAAGGTTGCCCACGCGGAAATCTACCATCTTTTTGTTTAAATTTCCACCATTAGACAGCTGCTGTGACCGTATGGGACAGAAAGATTTGGACAAACAATGCGTACCCTGGTCTGTAGCGGACAGAAAGAGTTAAACACTGCGTACCCTGGTCTGTAGCGGACAGGACAGCGACCTTCCATGGGTCGACCTCTCTGCCAGGCGTGTCATAGGACATCGGCTGGACCGTGAAGCTGTAGTTGACCCCAGCTGGCAGAGATGCCACTGTGTACGCTGACTCCCCGACCTGGACCGTGGCGTTTGATATTCGGCCTGGCTCTGGGATGAAAAGAAAATATGACGTTCAAGTACATGTGGGTTTTGGGGTTCCTCCTTGAGTTTGATCACGTGTTGGGAGAGAAAATGAGAGTTAAATTCACAAGTCGTGGTCAGCATGACCGAATGGATAAGAGCGAACACTCTTACACTTCGGGTGTGCTGATGCCGAAATAGCGGGTTCAACCCCTGTACTGAATTTTTAAAAAAAAATAGTTGCATGTCCTTCACAGGACGTAGCAGTCAACCCCAGCCTTTTGGCTGTTTGTGATTCCTGGGCAAGTTTTATCTTCAGTAGTTTGCCATTGATTTCTGAACGACCGGCTCCTATACCTTTTTCGAAAAAAATCAGCACCGCTTTCGAACCCGGTATACAGGATTACGAATCGCGTCCGTAAAACCTTCGCCACGGATACCGTTGGACTAAAGTGTTTATTTCTCCTCCTTTATTATGGACGTAAATTACAAGTACCTCAGAAATCGGCGTGGCCTCAGAATTTTATATTAACCAAACATAGCTCGATTAACAAACACAATGGACCATAATACTGGGTGGTGTATATACGTCATCATGTGTCATGCCGATTAGCTAGAGTGGTCATGGTTCGCCATCCCATAATATCGCCTGTTTGAGAGTGAATATGCGTTCGTGTTCTGATTATGTCACGTGGTCAAACCACCCAGGTATATATCCTTTTGTCTTTGATTTGCTCTTTCCCCCCTTAATTTTGCCAGTTTTTAAGTTTACTCCTCCAAATGGCAGTCTCCGTGGCGAAGTGGTCAAACCGTCTCCCTCGCGCTCCGAAGGTTGTTGGTTCGATTTCTGGCTACGTCTTTCGGTTCACGTGTGCATTTTTCTCGGGGACGTCTGGGGGTCGTCACTGGAGCTGTGGAGTTCGTGCTTTGTGCGACGCTTTCGGCATGTCGACCTGAGGTAAGAGACCGAGCCATATGGGATAACACCCAGTGCAAGGAAGTCGATCCTCTCGACTTTTAAGACTTTAAAACTTTTCCTTCTCATAACGTGCCCACAATCTGGACTGTCTACGTCTAATTAGTCTAATTTATCTGACCAGTTTAGGATATTCATTAATTTTTGTAAGACTTGCTAATTGGTTTTTCGGTCCATTCTCGTTATTCCTTGCATTTCCCCCCAGAAACCACATTTTCACTGCATTTAGATGTTTCTCAAATTGTTTGCTGATTGTCCATGTTTCGCATGCCTACAACAGCACAGGTTCTGTATAAATAAACACTCATAGTATTATTTGGTGCTCACGGAAGGAGAAGAAGGAAGTAGAGACTAGAGAACGCACTAGACAACATACAATTTGAAAGCTATAGTTACCGACCGGAATCGAACCTGTCGCCTCCAAATGACGACGGAGCCTCGCTGCAGGAACAAGTGTATTTCGATGCACGACCAACTAGACTAGAGTTTATTTGTGTAATTGTCTTAGTGGCCTCAACGGTTCCCCCATTGATTTCTCAGGTTCTATATAGCACATCCAGTTTATTACAAATATTTAAAGAAGAGACACGCTTAGTTGATTCCAATGTGTTGTACGTGCATGATAAGGCAGACGTGGTCGAGGCCCCTTGGGATCGTGCAGAAGAACAGACAGATCATCACGGCTTGGAGAGAATGGTGCTGCAGGGAGTGATCTGACCGACACTCAAGACTCCGAGGAAAGGCCAGACGGACACATAATCAGACTGTTACTGGTACCATTAGTATTTGGACTCTTCGCTGGCTGTTGCAGATGAGGACGGAGCACATATGGGAATGTTCCGAGTGCTGTGATATCGGTTCTTGATCCAAATCAACTCATTGCGTTAAAAATAATACTTAGAAATATCAGTTGATGGGAAGCCATTGAGAAATAGTCTAAGACATTCAAATAACTTGTTGGGGTTCTTCGCTCATTCATTAATGGGATTCCGGGATTGTCTCCAAAGAACTTGACACACATGTTGGTCGCACGCGTCTCCTCCCGGAGACCGCTTTCGGTAATCGATACACAGCCTGTGTTCTCCACTAGGTGTTCTCAGTAAACCACGCTTGCTCTGTAAGGTGACTTGATGGACAGATGATCCCAGTTGAAAGCATTTGCTAGATCTCGTCTCATGTGGTGTTGACTTTGGCACGTGGAATTTGCTGTACATTGAGTGACCACACTGGGTACAGCTCGAATTCGTTGTGAACAATTTCCTGCTGGCGGGAACTATTAATTCCTACATCGTTGCTGTTTTATCAAGACCCAAGAAATAGCACATGGTCTGAAGGATGTTTAGAATTACATTGGATACTGTAATGATTATATAGGAAAAGATATAACTTTCATATAATGACATTAGATGTATGTGTGTGTGTGTGTGTGTGTGTGTGTGTGTGTGTGTGTGCGTGTGGTGTGTGTGTGTGGTGTGGGTGTGTGTGTGTGGGTGTGTGTGTGCGTGCGAGTGTGCGTGAGCGGGTGGGTGTGCGGGTGGGTGGGTGGGTGCATGCGTGCGTGCGTGAGTGAGTGAGTGAGTGAGAGTGAGAGTGAGTGAGTGATGTGTGTGTGTGTATGTGTGTGTGTGTGTGTTGCCTTCGCTCACTTTTGAACTCTAAGTTAGTCCATACACATGCTACTAACTCTAGTAGTTGCCACTACTGGGGATGTGCCCTGAACTGATGTTTGCGTGTGGATTAGCTTTCCCCATTACCAGTGTCCCTGGCCATCAGGCCAATCCACTCCGACTTCTGAGGTACTTGCAATTTACGTCCCTAAGTCAATGACGAGAAGTCAACAGTGTAGTCCAACTGACCGGTGTAGGGGTTGAACCTGCTACTTCACCATAAGCGCACCGGAAGTTTATCCATTCAGCCACGTTGACCCTCTGTGTGTGTGTGTGGCGAGTGTGG
>JACEFZ010003700.1:0-7500 GCA_014155875.1 Cepaea nemoralis | reverse complement strand
GCACAATTTATTGCCTGACTTATTTCGCTGCACTTAGTCCAATGCCTGCTCTTTGGCGAAGGAGTGACGAGTGATTTGGAAGCAGACTGCCTTAGGCTGGTTTTCCTACAATGGTATGAGTACAGGACGTTCAGAAAGCAACGGTAATCTTGCTCAGAAATCATAAATAGCCAAAAAAACTGCGCCGTTCTGTAAAAGACACGCAACTAACCTTGTTTTAGTCACATGCATACATACAAATTATTATGGTGACAACAACCAGAATGTCATGTTTTCAAAATCATGACTATTTCCTGTGTCATAACTGTGCTGAACCACGCAGCTCTCTGAGAGGACCAGGCAGATATTCTTCCATTTAGAGAATCCTTTAACACTGGCTTGATGCATTTCATTATAATCATCATCATCATGTGCACTGGCTTGATGCATTTCAATTATTATCATCATCATGTTCTGGGGGCTAGCATGCCCGAATGGATAAGAGCGCTCTTTTTATATATCCGGTGAGCTGATATTGAGGTAGCGGGTCCAACCCCCCTACATCGGTCATTTGGATTAAATGTTGACTTCTCGTTGTTGACATGGGGACCTAAATTACAAGTATCTCAGAAGTCGGAATGGATTCGCCTGATCTCGAGAGATACTGTTAATAGGGAAAGCTAATCAACACTCAAAAATCTTTCCACGTGAGTACAAAGCGAGTGAAGCATTAAAAACAAAAAATCTTTTGCCATATCGATAAGCGTGGGCTGTCTTGTTTCGCCCTCTCACGTGATAATCAGAGTTGCGGATCAGCTCTGTGGTCTTGTCTCGACCATGCCATGTGTCCAAGCTATCTAGGTATTTCTGTCTGTCTTCACCGTGTTCTTTTTCCCTCAATGTTGACAGTTGTCACCAAGGTTTCTAGTTTATTTCTTCTCGCAACGTGCCCAAACCAATTCTGTCAACGTCTAATTTCTCTAATCAGTTTACAGTTTTCATGTGCTTTCTGGTAAGCCTAGCTCGTTGGTTTTTCTGTCTGTCCGTGGTATTCTTTGTATTTTTCTCACAAACCATATTTCCGGTTATCTTTCGTAAACGAACGGAAGTGTTCAACTTAACCTGGTTTAGATATTAACACCTGTGATGAGTTCTGCGAGCGCATTGATTTATTTCTCGGTAGCCTGTACACAGATTGAAGATAGTCGCTTTAACTCTGTGCACGCGAGGGCACTTAGAGCAGAAATCCGAACAAATCCTACAGGAGTGACGTGTCTCATCAGTTACCGACTGAACCTTGCCCCGGACCGACAAGCACCCTCACATAGTTATCTGCTAGTCAAACGAGCGCTCGAGGACAGCAACATGTAAAAGATTGAATTCTTTGTGATAACATTATTTCTTTTTCGTGTTTCGTTTTTCCAGGTTAGATTACTGGAATGCACAAGGGACACGCCGGTGATGTGTGTTCGACACATCCTAACCTTACCCACCATTGCAGACAGGCTCAAGGTGTTGCTAAACCACATCATATCTCTGAGTGGCTGTGACACGGAACACCTAATGCATGAAGTCACGGACACAGTTAAGGGCCAAAGACTGATCAGGGGAAAATCATGGATGGCTCAGGCAGAAGATACAATCAGAGATATGTGCATGCTGTAGAACATTGCGAGAGGAAGAGTGGGTCAGAATACCAGAGGAAAAGTTTGATCTGTTCAGTGTTATAATAACATTGGATCGGGAATGCAGGGATTGGCCGGCAGACTGCACTGAATGGAAGGTACAATAATTGTTCCACGACAATTGGGGACCCGCGATGTAATCATCTACACCAGTGGTTCTGTGTTAAGGGGTACAAGAAGTGCCCTAGGGTTTGTTGCGAAGGTTGGAGGGCGGTGTTTGGTGCAGGAGAGCCTGGCATGTGATACCATCACAATATCTAATCTGAAAATGGAGGTGGAGGAAATCACGATGCCGTACCGCTGATTTGAGGGCAAACAGCACACCAAAGCATGTCTTGATGGTAACGGACTCACAAAGTATGATGAGAAAGGTGCAGACAGGCATACGTTGCGCAGAGTGACAGGCTTCCAGTCAGCAATCAAAAATAAAGTGCATATGTTGGTTTTTGTTCCCCATGACATGCTGGTGTGGTGGGAAACGAGCAGACGGACAGATTGGCTGTGTCTGCACCACTCGGTGGGGTATTGGTGCATGACCAGGCAGACGTGATCTGGGCACTTTAGAATCATGTGTATAGTGTATAGGAACGAGCAAATCATCACTGATTGGAGAGAATGGTGCTGCAGGCAGTTACCAGAAGATCTGGCCGACACTAAGGACTCCGAGGAAAGACCAGACGGACACATAATCAGACTGCTACTGGTACCATTAGTATTAGGACTCTTCGCTGGCTGTTGCAGATGAGGATGGAGCACGTATGGGAATGTCCCATGTGCTGTGATGTCGGTTCTTGACTCAACTCGATTCAGCTCCATGGAAGAACGTCACTCTTAGTTGTCCCCCTCAAAGTTCGGCATGTCCTAGTTCAGCATACACGTGTGCAAGGTTCGCTGCCCCTAGACAGATTCCACACAAGGTCCGGACTCCGTATACCCGTGGGTAGGTCTACTATTCCTGACAAGTGTGCCAGGTCAGTCACCTCGTGGCCTACTGTTTGCGATGGGAGTGTTCACGGGCACATCTTGCACACGGGACCTCCTGTTGTTCGCTCTTACACGAGAAGGCTGGCTCTCCGATCTTACTACTCGAGATCTCTCAGTCATATAACCCCCCCCCCCCCCCCCCCCCCACATGACTGCTCAAGTTATATAACTGTCACAGGAAACTGTTCGTTTAGTGATTCCTTGATAACTTACATATAAAATGGCAATATATGAGAATGGAAAATTATGGACCGTGAGTCAGAATAACAATCGTGCCTTTAGTCTTGAACGAGGACAAAGTGTGGGTTATTGACCGAAGGATAAAGAAGGAAAATAGGATACAGTGTGAGGGGTCATTGACTGACGATCTTATCGGACAAACACGGGAGACGGGGAGATCGCGTTGTGGAACACACGAAGACGCTGATCAAAGGGTTAAAACTGATTGATGTGCTAGCGTATGGACCAGCGGAAGAACGGAGGACGAGACGAAGGAGAGACGAGACGGAGCGCCACTAACGTATACGTGACTTCACAGACTTTTGATGTGAAGGATACGGCAAAATACGACTGTTGATGTATGAACATCAAACAATAACGGAGAATGGGAGGCCCAATATAAATAGTAGAAACTGGGTTTTCTGTTTTAGTGTGTGCTACCTAATTGGGCGGAGATTATCTAGGTGTCCGTACATGTGGAAAGAAATACACGTCCCTTATTGTTGAAAGGAGATGGGATATTAGTGTTTTATTCGCTAGTGTATTTCAATTCCTGGATTACCATAGAGTATATAAGGTATTATAGCCGTAGCGTAATAGTATAGCATAGTGGACTAGGTGTCTGTGCTTTACGGTTATCATTTCTTTGTTTTTTAGTTAATCGTTTAGACTTTAGTGAACTCATATGGCTTATGTCAGAGTATCTTTTCGGAAGCGTCTTAGTGCAGCCGGGAGAAATGCTCTCACATAAGAATAAATCTGAAGCAGATTTATATCACCTGGTTATCTATCACTCACAGGTTTCACTAGAAGTATCCTGATACAATCAGAGACGATAAACTCAAGGCACTTCACTTGGGCGGAGATCAAATACCTCACTAGAACAATGAATAACAAAGACAGGTTCTAATTGTAAGACGATATAACCCATAGCCCTAAATGAACTCTGAAAATAATAAAAGAATATCCAGATAACCAAAGTATAATGGAAAAGGACGATTAAACTGATGAAAGTAAAAGAAAAATACAACTGCATACTTTTGCAAGATAGACTAATAGAAAAGAGACAATAGATAAGTCAGAACATTCATAGTCAATATAGACACCGTGGTAGACTGTGGTGATGTGGTTTCAGTGTTGGATTATTAACTTCTTGAAGCAGACTCTGGCGAAGTCATAGACTTACTGGAATATTATTATTTCACTGTGACCAGACTTTGAACAACTTCACGATACGTCCAGACTCAATCGGAAAGGAGCAAACCCGGGTGAGAACTGTCCATATATGTGTGATGTATCTTTGACTGGCTGAATGCAGACGAGAGAAGGGATACGGAGACTAAACATTCAGAGTCCTATCTTGCACCCACAATATAAGACAATACCAAATACATATACACAGTCCATACATACACCAGACATAGTTTTATTAATAAATATTTTATTAATTGTTGAAGGAAACTGTTGTCGGAGTATGTGATGAAGGAATAAGAGAGAGAGAGAGAGAGAGAGAGAGAGAGAGAGAGAGAGAGAGAGAGAGAGAGAGAGAGAGAGATGGAATAGAAGACAGAAGGGAGGAGTGTAGACAGAAGTCTGTCAATAATCCCAAAGTATCATAAGCTAAAAGGTGTGCTTGTTGATTCCACGTTCCTCCCGGGACGACAAGCGACAATAACCACCTCACATGACTGCTCAAGTTATATTACTGCTAAATTTATATAACCACATCACATGACTGCTCAAGTTATATAACTACCTCACATGACTGCTCAAGTTATATTACTGCTAAATTTATATACCCCCCCCCCCCCCCCACATGACTGCTCATGTCATATTACTGCTAAATTTATATAACCCCCTCACATGACTGCTCATGTCATATTACTCCTAAATTTATATAACCACATCACATGACTGCTCAAGTTATATAACCACCTCACATGCCTGCTCAAGTTATATTACTGCTAAATTTATATAACCCCCCTCACATGACTGCTCATGTCATATTACTCCTAAATTTATATAACCACATCACATGACTGCTCAAGTTATATAACCAACTGACATGACTGCTCAAGTTATATTACTGCTAAATTTATATAACCACATCACATGACTGCTCAAGTTATATTACTGCTAAATTTATATAACCCCCTCACATGACTGCTCATGTTATATTACTGCTAAATTTATATAACCACCTCACATGACTGCTCAAGCCATATTACTGCTAAATTTATATAACCACATCACATGACTGCTCAAGTTATATAACTACCTCACATGACTGCTCATGTCCTATTACTGCTAAATTTATATAACCCCCTCACATGACTGCTCATGTTATATTACTGCTAAATTTATATAACCAGATCACATGCCTGCTCAAGTTATATAACTACCTCACATGACTGCTCAAGTTATATATCCACCTCACATGACTGCTCAAGTTATATAACTACCTCATATGACTGCTCATGTTATATATCTGCTAAATTTATATAACCCCTCACATGACTGCTCATGTTATATTAATGCTAAATTTATATAACCACATCACATGACTGCTCAAGTTATATAACCACCTCACATGACTGCTCATGTTATATTACTGCTAAATTTATATAACCACATCACATGACTGCTCAAGTTATATAACTACCTAACATGACTGCTCAAGTTATATAACTACCTAACATGACTGCTCAAGTTATATAACCACCTCACATGACTGCTCAAGTTATATAACTACCTAACATGACTGCTCAAGTTATATAACCACCTCACATGACTGCTCAAGTTATATAACTACCTAACATGACTGCTCAAGTTATATAACTACCTAACATGACTGCTCAAGTTATATAACCACCTCACATGACTGCTCAAGTTATCTAACTACCTAACATGACTGCTCAAGTTATATAACTACCTAACATGAACTGCTCAAGTTATATAACCACATCACATGACTGCTCAAGTTATATAACTACCTAACATGACTGCTCAAGTTATATACCACCTCACATGACTGCTCAAGTTAATATAACTACCTAACATGACTGCTCAAGTTATATAACCACCTCACATGACTGCTCATGTTATATTACTGCTAAATTTATATAACCACATCACATGACTGCTCAAGTTATATAACTACCTAACATGACTGCTCAAGTTATATAATCACCTCACATGACTGCTCAAGTCACATAACTAGATCACATAACTGCACAAGTCACATAACAACCCTACATGACTGCTCAAGTCACATAACTACCTCACATAACTGCACACGTCAAATAACCACCTTACATGACTGTACACATTAAACAAAAAATACCTCACAGGACTGTTCAAGTCGGCCTTTACACCAGAAGATGGTATAGTCCACATCACCTTTGACCCCGTCGGCATCTTCCCATGATGCATGCATTATTCCTTTGATTTCCACAACAAACGAGTTCTGAACTTGTGTTGACACTGAAATATATGAACACACAATGAATACATGACCTGCAATTTGGAAAAGGTTATGCCCCCTATGGGGTAACAGGTTGTCTTGGAGAAAGGTTCTAAGACGCGCTGTCTCGAAAGTTATCAGGTTCATATCCAGATGAATAAGTGGGGAGATTTATTTATCGTAAATCCCCAGGAAGTCACGTCCATCTAGATCCGGGATAGAGGATTCAACGGCCAATTTTCGGATACACGCATTAATAACTATGTCATCTAGTCTGTGTGTCTGCCATGAGAAGACGTCATGAGTGTTAGTCGTCCATGTGTGAGTGCATGTGTGAGAGTTAGTCGCCCGTATGTTATTGGGGAATATAACCCTTTGGAAAGTAAAGGCGGGATGTGTGAATATAGTCACATTGTAACAGAGTAGGCTGTTACGGAGAGGCGACCTGTAAGAAGCGCACTGTTCCTGGCGATTGGTTGAGGAAGGGGAGATACATTTACGTTCGGGCAGAAAACACCATTAAGAAAATCCCCCGTTTGTTGCACGAAGATGGACTAAACAGCGATATTGTTTTACGTAGAGATTTTATGTGTGGTCACAACGGATGACAACAATCGGGGGAGAGGGTGTAGAGTTGACCACAAAACAGTTAGTCTGGAGATTCTATCAGGAGAGGAAGGACAACAAAAAGGAGAAAAAGGATACTATCAGGAGAGTACGGGTGTTGAGCGACAGAACAGACCAGAGAAGATATTAACCGTAGAGGCAGAATAGTTTAAAAATGGGGTCGTTGGATTGGGATGTTTCGCCCGGGAGTTAATTATTTCTTAAGAGTTCGTGTGTTCTATTATGTATACTAGAAGGCCAGAATGTATTTAGGTAAATTATCATTGGTTTCGAGAGATAGTCAATTGCAAATAAGGATAGCAGTGAGATTGCTATTGGGATTCAAGAGATCAACTTAAATTTAATTACAACTGAGTTTTTGTTTGAAAAACATGAATATATTTTATTTTTTATTAAAACATTGGAGAACGCGGAAGTATGGAAGGCCAAAATTTTAATACCAAATACGATCGCAAACGGCTAAGGATCGATCTGGAAAAGGGATTGCTTAGTGGACTGCGGATACTTCTTATATCAGTGTTTGTACTTTTTCCCAAATTAAGA
>JACEFZ010003699.1:0-24075 GCA_014155875.1 Cepaea nemoralis | reverse complement strand
AAATTTTTTTGGGGGGTTTTTTTTAGAAATTCGCTCCACATGTCTTAAGAACAAAAAATTTTTTTAAAAGGGGCAAGTTTCCCCTTTTTACATTTTCCCCAACCAAAAGGCCAAATTTTTGGGGGTTTCCCGGGGGGTTTTTAACCAAAGCCCTTTTTTGGGGTAAAAAACCCCCCCCCCCCCCCCCCCCCCCCCCCCCCCCCCCCGGGGCAACCCAAAGATAAAAGCTAAAAGACTGCCCGACTTGTGTCATTAAGGGGGGGGCGGGCCCCCCCCTTATCCAGACAGTAATGATGTGAGAAAAATGAACCGGTGAATGGTTTTAATTTACATGTCACTTTTCATTCATTGAGTACCCCCATAGCCACAGGGCTTTTTTCTTTTAGGGGTTAAAGCCCTAAAAATTGAAGCTTTCGCTTCGTCAAAACACTGAGAAAGCCCTGCAAAGATGTTTCTGATTCAAAGATACATTAGATAAAAAATGAAAAATCCTTCAGAGAAAAAAAGAACATTCTGAAGAAAATCGGAACTACCGTTAAAAAAAAACCCCAATTAAAAAATAGAAAGGATAGGGGGAAAAACAAGAGGACATTTGGCCCTGGAAAAATATGTTTGGTGCAGATGGCGACCGTTAAAGTAAAGTGGGGGTGGAAAAGGGGGTCGGGAAAGGCCCCATGTATGAGTACTTCGCCACGCTTTCCTCTAAATTTCTGTTTCAAGCCTAAAAATGAACTCCGCTTGGTCCAAAGAACATTGGGCTTTCAACGGGGTCCGTGCTGGGGAAATGCCTTTTCGGTTTATTTTTTGAGCAAAGTGAAAAAAAGAGGTTCTTTCAATGAATCGATTTTTTTTAAAAAATTTCACTTAAAATGAAGGTTTCGAACAAAATGAGGAATTTAAAGGCTGGAAAATATTTTTAAAGCGTTTTTGACCTTAGTAGGTGTTAAGGGGTCGGGGGACCCCGGGTTATAACCGCGCGTTTCTCAAATTAACGGGTGTGAGTTTTAACCCTTTGGGGGGAATCGCTTAGGAACCAAAAAAAAAAATTGGACTTTCACAACTGCAGTCAACCCGCTTTTGGTGTTTTTTCCCTGGGCAAGTTTTCGTCAGGGGTTTGCCATTCTTTCTGAAAGACCGGCACCTGTATTTTTTTTTCGAAAATATAGCATGTGTGTTTGAACCGGGTTGGGTTCGAATCCGGTAACCCTTTCGCCAAAAACCGGGTGGAGTTAACCCTTGAAAATGCTGAGAAGCAACCAACTTTAAACCTTTAAGGTGCACAACGGGTTCGA
Organism: Cepaea nemoralis; assembly: GCA_014155875.1. Lineage (NCBI taxonomy): Eukaryota > Metazoa > Mollusca > Gastropoda > Stylommatophora > Helicidae > Cepaea > Cepaea nemoralis. Next base: position 22,783 of record JACEFZ010003699.1, on the reverse strand, counting down.
TTCCCCTAAAAGGAAAACGGGGGGAAGTCCAAAAATTCTTCTGAAACAGGAACTTACCTTTTTTTCATCAAATTTTCGGTTGCGGATACTTACGAATGGTTTTAACTTTGCACGATCCCGATGACTTTAAATGTTGGAGTCGGATTTAAAATTTTCCTTTTTTTATGATTGTTTCTTTAAAGGGAGGGACCAAAGTTTCTTAAAATTTTTACAAAGTTGTTAATTGTTGGTACTAAATTTTACCATGTGTTATTTAAAAGGATCGAGGGTACTTAAATGTTTATTTTGGGTACTGAAATTTTCTTTTATGGTTTCTTTAAATGTTTTTTTGTGGTACTTTAAATTTTTCTCTTTTATTATTTTAAAATGTTTTTTTTGTTGGTACTTTAAATGTTTCTTTTATAATTACTTTATGTTTTTTTTGGACTGTAAAATTTCCTTATGGGGTATTTTAAATGTTTTTATAATGGTATTGAAAAATTTATCTTATAGGGGTATTTTAATTTTTCCCTTATTTGTCTTTAAATGTTTCTCTTAAAATTGTCTTAAAGTTTCTCTTTAGTTGGTATTTTAAAATGTTCCTTAAACTGGTCTGTAATTTTTCTTTTATATTGGCCCGTAAACATCCTTATAGTGGTATTAAAAGTTTCCTTTATTTTTTTAATTTTCTTAAAATTGTACTGTAAACGTTTCTCTTATAGTTTTATTTAATTTTCCTGTTATTTTTACTTTAAAGTTTCCTTTAGTGTATTTTTTAAGCTGGTTGTTATTTTAAATTTCACCTTAGTTTTTTTTAAAGGTTTTAAAACCCAGTTTATGAAGTTTCGCTTTTATTGTTACTTAAAGTTTTTACAACTTCTCGAAATTTTGGTTACTTGTTACTTTAAATGTTTTCCATTGTTACTTTAAATGTTTTATTGTTACTTTAAATGTTCCTCTCCTAGTTGTTACTTTAAATGTTCCTCTCCTAGTTGTTACTTTAAATGTTCCTCTCCTAGTTGTTACTTTAAATGTTCCTCTCCTAGTTGTTACTTTAAATGTTCCTCTCCTAGTTGTTACTTTAAATGTTCCTCTCCTAGTTGTTACTTTAAATGTTTCTCTCCTAGTTGTTACTTTAAATGTTCCTCTCCTAGTTGTTACTTTAAATGTTCCTCTCCTAGTTGTTACTTTAAATGTTCCTCTCCTAGTTGTTACTTTAAATGTTCCTCTCCTAGTTGTTACTTTAAAAGTTCCTCTCCTAGTTGTTACTTTAAATGTACATAAGCTAATTGTTGCTGGGCTCTCTGGTCGAGGGGTTAGCAGCTTTCTCCGTAACCCCGAATACTCTCGTGGTTGATGTGAGCGCACGAGAATTGGAAGCAGTTTGAGTCGCGCCAGTGACTTATGAGAGTATGGAGCCGGTCGCTCAGAAAGTCGTGGCGTGCTGATGAGCGTAATCTAGCCTAGGAATCAATATACAGCTGAAAGATGCTGATGTTGACCGTAATATCCTGAAACAGGATGGAAACGCGGGGGGGGGGGGGGGGGGAAGCTAATTGTTACTTAAGTGTTTCTGTGATTGGTGTTACTTGAAGTGTTTTACAGCTAGTTGTTACACAATATGTTTCTGTACTAATTACTACTTTAAACGGGTTAAGCTAATTGTTGCTCGAAATGTTTCTATCCTCAAGTTTGACACTTGTCATTACGTTTCCCAATTTATTTCTCTTCATAACATGGTCAAAAATTAATAACTGGCTGCATCTGATTTCTGTAATAAATTTAAAGTTTTCATTTGTTTCTTGAAGGAATGTCTCATTATTTTTTGCCGTCCACCCATAGTATTGTTTGCAGTTCCCCAGAAACTATATTTCCTCTGCCAATAGATGTGTTTCAGCCTCTCGGCTTACTGTTCATGTTTAGCGTGCATTACTACAGTATGCAGGCAAATATAAACAAATATTACAGAGGTGCGTGTATTTGTTGTTAGAGATACTATTCTGTCGTTTAGTTACATTTTTGTTCCAAGTTTTCCCGGTATTTCAAACCCCTCTTCCAGGATTCCATCTGATCCAGTCGTATTCTTAAATTAAAATGCTTTGATACCGTTAGTGACTTCTTTGTTTAGTACAGATGGGCCTTGTTAGTTATATCGTCTGTTAATGTGTGATTGCTGATTTTTTAGTGACTGCCGCTTTCATCGATGAGGAACTGTAATTTCCATGGCGGATTTCTGCGATGACATTCAGGCAGTGGATTTTGCATAGTTTATTATATGTATGCGGGCTGTTGGTCTGTCGAGACACCTATCAGTTCCACTTTTCACATATAGCAGTGAGGAGCATTTCGCGTGAAATTAACTGGCACAGAAACGGAGCATTATGTGACGATCCTTTGCCGTGAAGTTGGAACCGCGACTAACGATTAACAAACTAATTCTGTATTTTGTTAACAAATGTATTCGTTTAATCTGTTAATCATAGCACCATGTTTCATTACTACCCTCCCTACCTTTGATTTCAAATAGTGTGTGTTTGATCTTGTTTGTCTGCCTTTGCTAACACATGTGTGTGTGTTGTGTCTTGAATATAATTCAGTTCAATTTTCTTGGACTGTTCGTTTCTCCAAATTTCTGTTACCTGTATTTGTGCATCTCTTACATTTTTCTTTATCTTAAAATATTCTTCTTTGTTATGTTTACATTTTAGTTTGTCCATCAACTTTAAGATTTCTTAACTCATCTATTTCTTCTTTGCAATTTGTCTTCTTTCTGGTAATATATGTTTGCTTGTTTTATGGGTGGAATTTTGTCAGCATTTCCTTTGTTCACTTATGTTTCGCATTACAGTTCTGAACTGTCTGTTCCTCACAATAATCCTGTCTCATTTTAAAAATGTCTTTATCTTAGAATATCTTCGTTGAATCTCCTTTTGTAAATAAAATCTCTGGTCTGCTAAAAGATGTAAGTGTGTGTGTAGGTATGAATGTGTTTATGCATGCATATCTGTGTCTCTCTCTCTCTCTCTCTCTCTCTCTCTCTCTCTCTCTCTCTCTCTCTCTCTCTCTCTCTCTCTCTCTCTCTCTCTCTCTCTCTCTCTCTCTCTCTCCACTTGCCTCCTTGTCTCATAACATTTAATTTGCATTGTTTATGTTCCCAACAGTCATTTGACATTTTTTTTTCCTATGTAAATGAAATATGCACAATAGATAATTGATGTACGAAAGATGAGTGATTGGAAGGGCCGAGTGTAAGACGGGCCTGCGTGCCCAATTTGTTAACCTTCGAAAATAAATTTCGTTTATTAGTTCGTTCAATTGTTTCTCCTATTTAAAAAAAAAAAAAACTCTTCCATCATCTGATTTGTGTGTGTGTGTGTGTGTGGATACAATTACTGAGAAGCAATGGTCCCATATCAGGGCTTTCCCAAATGCAATCGTCTATTATGATTTAACTAAGCATTTCCGGTTAATTTAATTTTGTCAGTTGTATTACTTTGCCTTTTCTTTCTTTTCGCATTCCTAAACTTAAGTTATCACCAACATCATCGTCCAATTTCTCCTTAGGAATGTGTGTGCTGAAATCCCCAAATACTAGTTTGATTTCTTGTGATTTGGTTTGGGATAGCCAGTTCTATTTCATCATAACATCTTTGTATTTCTTCTCCGCTACTGCTTGTTGTTGGGGAATAAAGAAAGGTAGAGGTCAAGGACAATTTCATTTGAAGCTAATGTATATATGGTGCTAACCAGATAATTTTATGGACCAGTCGGTACTCGATGGGTGATGTGGTCAATCAGTACTCGATGGGTGATGTGGTAAATATCAAACCGACCTCCTTTATTTCCCAAGATATTTTGTGGTACCCACTTTAGACTGGGTGCACCTGAGAACACAGTTCAGTTTAAAAACTTTGTCTTAATATTACTTCCATCACATTGCCACCAGATCGGTAGTCAATCATGCTTGCCATTATTATACACCGGCTTTCTTATACTGTTATAATATTTATATGTACTGATTTGCCTTTGATTTTAACCATGATAACCAGGTCTGACACACTCAAAAAACCACTAATCTGCTTCAAACGAAAACATTAAATGTTTTTTTGTTTTTTTTAAAGACTTTTAGAGTTGTCCAGACAGATGGAAATAACTTGGGGCTAAGTCTGGCGAATACGGGGAATGAGGTACACACTGAAAATGGAGATCTTTGATGGTTTCGAGCATCGCTATGTTTCACAAGGATACCTTTACTCAAAAGTCCACGTGGTTTGGATTTGACTGCGGGTGGAAACTTCCTACCCAAGTCATACACTTGTCGGACTGAGAGGCATGCATCACCATACTGGACCTTCAATCGCCGATGAATGTGAATAGATTGCATCCCTTCACTAATAAAAAACGGATAACAGGACGCTGCTTCTCTTTGGTGCATGTCAAAAGTGGAGCGGCCATTTTAAAACTGTCCTTATGACGTCACATGTTCGTCTGCACTATGATGTCACGTGTTTAACACTCTTGACATACTTTACACCTTTATTGGCAGGCTACAAGATAATGAGATGGTTATTGAAATTTCTGTCACACTTTTAAGATTTTCATTTGAAGCTCCCTCGTATTTCATCTTCAAGTAGTGTCCTACTTCTTATTTATGCTTATGACTTCCCAAATATAATTTTCTTTTGACGTCCATTAATATTTTACGAGATCCTTTCCACCTCATCTGGCCCATTCCTATTATATTAATATTCCTCGTGTCTAAATGTTTCACTGCAGCATCGAACTTTCCTTATCTGTTATTGTCCTGGCATTTCAAATATGTATTCTAAATTTGTTGGTTTTGGTTTCAAGTAGTAGCTTGGTGATGGTCTGGTGTCACCCGTGGCTCGTGATAGTCCTACTGTAGAGAATGTCCTAAGAAAGCAGTTATCTTTCTCTGACACTGATGCCCATGGATTCACACAAACAATATGAACGATAATGTAGCACATAATTCCAGGGGTATGTTAACCCTGCCTTTCGCATCCATCTCCAACTGTCAGGACACGTGAGTGCTCTGCTCTGTTCAGTTGCAGTTATTCCACTTATCCAGGTGGATACTAGAACCATACAGCAGCGCTTGCCGCACAACTGTCCACTGCTAACCCTCCACCACTTGTAGATGTAAATTTCCATCTTTAAGTCTGAGACAATGCTGAGATTTCTCAAATCTCTCATTGTCATCGTGTGCCGTGCCGATAAGCGTGGGCGGTCAAGTCTCGCCATCTCATTCGATCACCAGAGTCGTGGATCAGCTCAGTGTTTATGCCACGCGGCCAAGATATCTAAACATCTGTTACCAACCCTGTTTCTTTTCCCCTCAGTCTTACCAGTTGTCACCAAGTTTTCAAGTTTATTTATCCTCATAACGTGACGAGAAAATGTTGTCTGTCTACGTCTAATTTCTCTAATTAGTGTACGATTTTCACATATCATATTTCATACCTCTAGTACTTTAATAAAACTGATCTGCAATTGTAATTTCCAGCTCAGTTCAACAGATTCGCTGATATCTAAAACTTCCTACACTTATAAACGTATACGGTTAAATCTCCGTGCCTTGTTGATTTATTTAATGTGTTTTGCAGCTTTACTGCACCTCAGCCTATTTCATTGTACATGCTACGCAGAGGATTTGGCGATTGTTGTGTACGCACGACATTAATGGATATAGATTTACTTGAGATCTTTTCTGTGCTGTCCATATCTGGCTACATGTGAAACAGTTTGCGGGTTGTGCCACTGAATTTAAATAAATATTTTACAATTTAAAGTAAAGGACCCCTTTTCGCATCTGGAGGTGTATTTGAAGACCGTTTTATGCAATCAGTCATTGTCCTTGAAAGTTAGAAAAAGAACTCGTGCATGTTATATAGAACCAGTTTCAGCATACGGCTGCGAATCCTGGACAATTAGTAAACAGGCGAAAAAAATCCCTGGAAACCTTGGAGATGCGGCTTTATAGAAGAATGCTGAAAATTGATTGGGCAGTCACAATGAGCAATCAGGAGTGTTAAGGGCAGCTGAGTCGCAAAGGCAACTTATCACAAACATCAGAAACAGGCAGTCATCGTTTTTTTTTTTCACTTTGTGAGAAGACAAAAACTGGAACATGTTGTGACAACTGGAGAGATTTGCGGAAATAGAGATAGAGGAAGACAGCATGAGAAGATTCTTGACAGTCTTGTGTCATGGCGCGGAAGGGAGTCAAGTCAATACATGAATTTCAGGTCATCATGGTCGAATGGGTAAGAACGCATGCTCTTAAACATTCATTGTGCTGATGCCGAGGTGAGCTGTTCAACCCCTACACCGAACAGCTGGACTAAAATGTTGACATGTTGTCCTTGACTTGGTGACGTAAATTGCAAGTACCTCTGAAGTCGAAGTGGGCTGGCCTGTGGCGAGGGACACTGTTAATAGGGAAATCTAATCCACACGCAAAATTCAGTCCATCACTACTATAAACAGTGTGTATAGACTGCGCTTGAGGTCTAAGCGAGGGAACGAAAAAAAAAAAAACACGACTTGATCTATGAAACCGGAGATCTTAATTTGTGGAGAGACATGGTCGCCCTCGCCAGCCGGCAAGACACTGGATGATGATGATGATGATGATGATGATGAGGTGTACTGGGTATATGGTGCTAGCCAAGTATGTTTTAGACCAGTTAGCACTTGTTGTATAATAAGGTCACTATCTCATCGGCCGCGTGTACTTCCCAAATTATTCCCTGGTACCCATTTCAGGCTGGTTCGACCTGGGAGCTAGACCCATTTGGTCAATCTCTCCTCGATGGAGATTAGAACACGCGGCCATTGAGGCTGGCAGGCAAACGTTGTGGCTTCTGCTTAGCCGTGACTCCAACTTTTGTATGAATAACTTAAACAAGTATTCTATTATTCACTCATTTGAACCCTCGCCTATGCTATGGAGTTCGTGCACTGGGGCGAGTATCTCCCTGTATGATCTATTTCATGAGACTGATTCACTTACTGAATTATCCGGGTGCTGTGAAAGTGATTGTTAACCCACAGGACCGGGTATGTGTTTGTGTTTGTAATTGTCCTGACATTTAGCACCAGAAATCTGCAGGCGGGTTATTAGATGAATCACTTCGATGTGAAACACACCACACACGTAATGGAATATACCATATCATGTGCGACGTACGTGCATGTATGAATGTATGTCTGTTGCACGAGGGGACTTCAAATGGAAACTCTGTGTCTGTGTGTGTTTGTGTGTGTGTGTGTGTGTGTGTGTGTGTGTGTGCGAGTGCGTGTGCGTGTGCGTGTGCGTGAATATATTCCGAAGAAAAAGTAAAGAGCAAATATATCATCTTTCGATGTAGTCACCAGTGCGTTCAATGCAAGTCCTCCAGCGCCGATAAAGTGCTTGGATTCCTGTAGACAAATCGACTCTTTGATCACTACTCGGTGTTCCTGACCCGGTCGTGAACAGTCTGTCACAGAAGTCACGTCGTTTTGAAACTTCCTACTCCACTAGTACACTTTGCTGGACGCTCAGGCATGCATCACCATACTGGACCTTCATATGACGATGAATGTCTATAGGTATAATACCTTCACTGATTTTTAAAACAAAACGAAACACTTCTCCTCTGGTGAATGTCAAAAGTGGGCGGCCATCTTTAAACTGTCCTTATGACGCAACTGTACTCGTTTGCACCACGATGTCAAGTGCGTAACACTTTTGACAACACTTAACAACAATATTGACAGACTATAAGACAATGGCATGGTTATTGTACTTTCAATCATAGTTTTAAGGTTTTCATTTGAAACACCCTCGTAGCTGCCCCAGGATGGGCGTATGAGCGGAATTAGTCTTCTTCTCCCCCGCCTCCTCTATGTTACGACATCCACATATTTTCAGTCAATCATTATCTGGGTATCGTAAATGAGGCCGGTTAGATACTGACCCATCCCCCTCATACGCCCACCCTGTGCCAACTACGAGTACAATAGGCATAAATACAGTTGAGGTGGTGTGAACTAGGCAGTAAACTGATATGGGGGAATATGATGTAATAGGGCTATCACATTTTGTAGGCCTTAAATCACGGAGGCATCGGTGACCAGTCTTCTCCTCTGTTGGCGGACAACGAACACTAGGGTCGAACCCTCGTTCAATCGTTCCCATAACATGTCCATCGTAGCTATGTATTTATTACACTAACTCGACCCTAGAGAATTTGTATTCTCGTGTATATTTTCCTGTTCTCACTGATGTATAATGCAGTGATATGTAATACAGGTCCGTCTCATCTCATCTTGTTCCTCTTGCACCTTGCAGTTTCAAGGCGAAGCATAAACAGTGGGAGAATGCCCGTATACGGGCTTCATATATCAAGATTCTATGGACTTAGTTATTCCTTCTGTCCATCGTTTACATGTTCGATCTCTTCTACGGCTTACATGTGGCCTGCACATCATTCCTTGTTGTGGTATACTATTAGCTGGTAGCCTAGTTATATGGACAAATTATTTAACTTGTTTTTTGATGAAATATAGCGCTGCTTTTAACCCTACTTTTATCCTGATTTCTTAAATTCTGACTTTTTTCTCTTCTTGATACATTGAGTATTCTTCACAAGAATCTCATTTCTGTTGTTATAATTTTGCTTTCCTCTTTTTCTGTCATTTTCCAGGTTCGTATAATAACTAATTCAACTCTTCCTAACTTTAATCCAATTCATTGCGCAAGTCATTTGTCATGGTCTTACTCTGATCTAAATAATGGTTCGGGTTCATACAGGCAACAATACACTGTTCGCTAGGATATAGAACATTTATTGTATGAAGTGTACAGTTGGCGCAGTGGGTAAACAGACCCGCGCTCTCTTATATTACATATCACAGATAGTTAAACATCAAACTTATAGTTGTCATACAACAATCTAGCACACTATCTAGCCTAAGTATATCTATGAATATCTATGAGTCCCTCTCAGGGAGGCCTTGTTGTCTCTCTCCAGTCCGTTTGTCCTCTGCCGGTCTCCGCGTGTCCTAACTCGACACGGGCGGTAACTCTGTCCGAGTTCCTCGTGGACCCCGCATTAGGCGGGCCACATCAGTGTCCACGGAATCATGGACTTGGTGACCATCTCTTTGGAGAAGGTTCTAGATTACTCGGGTCCTGCTCGACTCAATGGTTTCCCTTGGGCTGGAATTGCAGCCCTTTACCATATGTGCAAGTGAGGCGGTGACAGGATCCCTCCTCCCCCTTGACATGATTTGTTGTTGGGAATTAGATCTGTTCTAATTCTGTCACCGAATCACATACAGTTGGTGTTTGTAGTTTGGTGGATAGTAACCTGGTAACCTACCTATTAGCACTAAAAACTCATGTATTCTACCATACAACACTTGTCTGATTTGGTGCAGAGATCCCTGTCTCTCGTGTGCTTAAATATGCTTATCAGACCGAAGTTACGTGGCATTTTAGTAGTTGTATTTACAACTTGCCCTTCTCATAGTACCCGAAATGGTACCCAGACAAATAACCCCTATATAATAGAGGGTTAACAAGACCGAAGTCTTGGCTAAATAAGTACACCTTCAAATCTTGATCTGTGTGTGTATTTCTATACACTTTTACTCCCGTATGTTATATAATGCTAAATATGTAGTTACCTTGTTCTTTTATCCCCCTCAGACTACATGTGTCCCTGTTGGCTTGTTAGTGTGTTAACTAATAAGTTGATGTATCTAATAAAGTGACTGTATTTTAAATTGATAGTGTTGAGTTTTGAGGTTTGTGTAACGTGCGTGCTGAATGTGTGGTGTAATTCCAAGCGTCACGAGTTGGGATAACCTCAATCATGTAATACTGCACTGTGTGCAATACCTGACTAGGCATTCCAAGTAGTGGTGCTTAGATGTATCCTAACTGCTAATCTAAGTATATTAACATAACTACTAAATTAACTCCCTACTAAACTAAGTTCTACACATGTATTGACAAATTAGACAAGTCATGCACTTTTACATGGAAGACGCAGACAAATTACAATGAATACGTTTTGCGTACAATTTGTCCGACAAGTGTATCGTTCTCTCATTTAATCCTTTCACGCAGTCATTCACTCATCTGTCATTCAAAATAGTAATTGGCTAAAATATATATTTAAAGTTGAGGTAAGCGTTATTGCCCTTAGAAAAAATGGGCTAGGCGATATTTGCCCTTTAAGAAAATACGTACTTTTTGTACGATAACTGAGAAATAGGTTATAATTTAACTAGAGACACTTGTATAGGACGGTTATTTAGCATATGAATGGTACCGCCTGTAATATTAAAGTAGAATATGTACAAGTTACAGGTCAACACAATTTATATACATCATTAATGGAAATATAATACATATTTAATAGTAAACTAATTAATTAAATAACTCCAACGATGATGTGCGCGTTGACGTCCCTTCGTTCGTGTGTTATGCCATGAATGTTAAAGTTAGTATGGCTGTCTCTTGAGTGTTGTCGTCGATGTTGTTCTGTTTCGGCTGTTTGCAAAGTTTTGTAGCAACAGCAAGTATGGATCGCTCTCACTGTCCCGTATGAAATATAACATTGTTCAAAGATAGTTCACTGCTTGATATAATTGGTTGAAATAAACACAGTTACTGTTTTCTGCTGGAATCGTTCTAGAGCTTAGGCATTTGATGATATAGTTCTTACAATATAGCTCTTAACGTATGTTTAAGGGTGACGTAATTAACCTAATCACTGAGAGTACTCTAGCAGGTGTAGAGTCACACTGTTATATGTAACGGACTAAAAGTATCACAGTTTATCGTGTGGCTACTGGCCAATGTGATTAGAGTCATTCTACTGGCGCATTTGTCTGCCGTGATAAAAGGTCAGCCACTATGTTCTCGGTGCCCTTAATATGGCGAATTTCGAAGTCAAAGTCTTGAAGTAGAAGACACCATCTTTGTAACCTGTTGTTTTTGGGCGACCCATGGTTAAGGACTAATAATGGCGAACTGTCTGTGAGGACCACAAAATGGCTTCCCAAGAGGAACTTAGATAGTCTCAATATACAGAACAAAAGGCTCAAACACTCCAATTCAACTGTGGCATAACGAGTCTCAGCCTTCTTCAGTTTGCGGCTTACGTAGAGGATCGGGTGTCGAACGCCATCCACTTCCTGCATTAAACATCCTCCTATTGCGATAGCGCTCGCATCTGTGGTCAAAATAAAGGGTAAATTTATGTTGGGTAATCGTAAGACTGGTGGATTAGAAAAAATATGTTTCAACCTACACATTGCATCATCTAAGCTGGTACTTTTACAAATTTTTGATGGATGATCTTTAGTTAACATATCAGAAAAGACTGAGGTGAGTTCTGCCCAATGTGGAATGAATTTAGAATAATAGTTAATCAGACCTAGTAAACTTCTAACCTGCTTCTTTGTGGTAGGTACTTCTAGATTAAGTATCTTGGAAACAATTTTATCATCAGTCAACAATTTTCCTTCAGAAATTCTATGACCAAGGAAGTCTATTTGTGTATAGCCTATTTCAACCTTGGAAGGTTTGATAGTAAGTCCAAAAAGAGAGATTTGGTGGAAGACTTGTTTAAGGGTGAGTAAGTGAGAAGTCATATCAGAAGAATGGACGCATATATCATCAATATAAGCAACTACGTCATTAATTCCGTGTAATAACAATCTTGTTAGTCTCACAAATGTGGCCGGTGCGTTCTTCAGGCCAAAAGGAAGATATAGCCATTCGTATAACCCGAGAGGTGATGCGAATGCTGTTATATGTCTACAAGAAGGGTGTAGAGGAACTTGCCAATATCCTTTCGCTAAATCTGTCTTAGAAAATAAGGATGATTGAGCCATATCTAAAATAAGATCTTCACAACTGTTCATAGGCTCTGCATCCGTTGTTGTTCTGGTATTCAATATTCTATAGTTGATGCACAAGCGGATTGTCTGGTCTTTCTTTTTCACCAAGACAATCGGTGAAGAATATTGAGACATAGATTTTTGAATAATGCCATTCTTCTCTAAATCTAAAATTTCTTTATCTAAATTAGATCTGTAATGGAGAGGAAAAGAATATGGTCTACATTTGACCGGTCTCAGATCTGTTAGCACAATTGAATGTGTTATTCTATCAGTGCGTCCAGGTTTGTTGGAAAAGATCGTCTTATAGTCGTCTAGGAGCGTCAAAATGTCCTGTCGCTGTTGTTGTGTCAAATTGTCAGAGATATGTATGTCCTTTATACTTCCGTCATCAGTCATAATTGGCACAGGGATTTCAGTGTTGTCCATGTCTGTCTGATTTATCACAGATGCTACAGTTTGTAAATTGTCTTCAATGTCATTGTCGTCGTCGTCGAGATCGATCGTCAATATGTCGTCAAATTTGTCGTCATTGTCAATATCACAGATTGTCGGTAATGTCCATCTGTCTTCGTCGTTTTCGTCGTCGTAAGCGTGTGTCGTTAACGATGCTTCGTTTGTCGAGGTGTTATTCTGTTAGGAAATTGTCGTTTCGTCTCCGTCAACAGTTTGTTGCGTCTGTTCATTTGTCTCATTGTCCTGTCTAGCATAGTATGGTTTCAACATATTCACATGTGATAATTCAAAATTTCCATTTAAAGAGAATACAGTAGGGTTATTCCCCTTATTAATCAGTGTGTGGCATATATCACAAGATGTACAAAATGATTTAATGTCTTGGTCAAACTTTGGCCAATAAAAATGGGTTAGGACAATAGCCCTGGTCATTTCATATCCCATATGACCTCCAAAAGGGGAGTCATGGGCTATTTTTAGCACTTTGTTTCGATGTGCTTGTGGTAAAACAATTTGCTGTGTCGTGGTCTGCTTTGTTGTGTAAAGTCTCGTTAAGATGTTATTGTGTAGCCTAAATGTCCACGATGCATGTTTAGTGACTTTTGGTTTAAGTCCAAGTAATTTAAAGTATGGTGCAAGTGTTTTATCTGCTTTCTGTTCATTACCAAAAGTGATGTTAGTTGAGTTTGGCGCTACTATTTCTAATGATTCCTGCAGTTGGTCGATGTTGGTTTTGTGGGTTGTCTGTCGTGTTATTGCGTTTGTGTGTTGTGTGTTTTGTTGCACATTTACAGGTTCGGTACTTGGTAGTTTGGTAGCATCCTCAATTCGAGGTTTTAATTCGGTCGTATCGTTTCTAGATTCGACCGCCCCTGCATTGTACACCTCGGTAAATTCTTCCTGAATTACCTCAGTGGTTGTCTCCCTTGGTATTTTGGCAGTTTGAGACAAGCAAGAATGGTGTTTCTCTTTTGCGTCGCTGTTTCTGTGGTGGGTACCGTGTTTTTGCTCCCACCTTTTGATTTCTCTTTCAGAGCATGGATGTATGTTGGGTAAATTACCAAGAATAATATCCGCGACTGGATTTTCAAGGACAGCAGCCAATACTTGTCCTGATATGAACGGTGTTTGAATTTCGACCAAAGCAAGGGGGTATTTCTCTATCGTACCTGAGAATGTGCGACACGTCACATGTTTGTCTGTGTAGTCTTTAGCGTCTATTAATGTTTTTCTAACCCCACAGAGAGTTGCGCCGGAATCACGAATTAACGTGCACTTTTTGTTGTTAACACACCCTGTATAAAAAACTAGCTTGCCTGTAGATGATAAGGCAGCGTTAGCTGTTTCATTTGCAATTGGGACTATGTGACCACAATGTAATGTTGTGTCAAGTTGGAACTTCGTACAGGTGTTGCACTTACTGTCTGTTATGGTGTTTATGATGTGTACAGCATTCCCAAGCTCGCTTTCATTGTCGTGTTGATTGTCACATTCATTTAGTGACTCAAGCTCTTCGTCAGACGACGTTTCTACTAATGCCGCATTGGCTTGTTTCAATAACTTTCGGCCTTCACAATCCTTATTATAGTGACCCCAGCTATTGCAGAAATAACATTTAATTGCTCTGTGGTAAGCCATGCGTTTAGCTGTTTGCTTCTCCACCATCTTTTTGAGGTGTTCAGGGTAGGTGGGTGATTTGTCACACATCCCGTAACTGTCGTGATGAAAATTGCAATATTGGCATCTTACTACTCTACCGACATTGGATCGTGGTTTAAATCTACTCTGTGATTGTTTGGAGTATTTGGTGTTCACTACTGCAGCTGCTGTATCATTGTGACTTATGTTGAGCTGAAAAATATCCCTATTTGCTGTGAAAAATGCATTCCCCTTTGCCTCGATTTCCTGAATGCTCTTACAGTCCATTTGTTTTAAGAACTTGGCAAAAGGTGTGGGGATGGTGCTAACTATTTTATCTATTATAATCAGTTCTTTAAGTTTATCATGGCTATTGTTGGTTTTAGCCGAGTTAATCCATTTTGTGCATATGTCTTGGACTGTACTGACATAATCTATAAAGGTTTGGTTTGGTTGTGGAGATAATTTGGCAAATTGTTGTTGGTAACCTGCAGTGTCTAAAGAAAAATGTTGGAGAATGCGTTGTTTTAGGTACTCATAGTCTTTTCGCATTTCCTGTGGTATTGTCTCTATTACTTTCAGTGGTTCAAGAGCTAAATTTCTCATTAGAATAAATGCCCAATCTGATTTAATGATTTTATGATGAGACATGAGACACTCAAAATTTTCTAAGTAGGCGGAGATGGAATCTCCAGAACAGAAAGCCTTCACGAGACCTTTATATTTATTATATCTTTGTTCTTCTTCTTTGTTTCTTAACTTATTTATTGATATTTCTGTGTTGGACTCCACTTCCATCTGTTTTAGTTTAATCTGTGTCTCGGCATTTAATTGGGCCTGTTTGGCGGCGGCCTCAAGCTCCATCTGTTTTTCCTGAGCCTGCAATTGTATTTTCTTCTCTTCAATTTGCAATTGCAGTTTTTTTTCTTCTGCTTCAATTAGCATTTTCTTTTCATCTGCTTGCATTTGTAATTGCATTTTCTTTTCTTCGGCCTCCATTTGCTCCATTCGGGCCCCCAAAAAGCCTGTCATGGTCTTACTCTGATCTAAATAATGGTTCGGGTTCATACAGGCAACAATACACTGTTCGCTAGGATATAGAACATTTATTGTATGAAGTGTACAGTTGGCGCAGTGGGTAAACAGACCCGCGCTCTCTTATATTACATATCACAGATAGTTAAACATCAAACTTATAGTTGTCATACAACAATCTAGCACACTATCTAGCCTAAGTATATCTATGAATATCTATGAGTCCCTCTCAGGCAGGCCTTGTTGTCTCTCTCCAGTCTGTTTGTCCTCTGCCGGTCTCCGCGTGTCCTAACTCGACACGGGCGGTAACTCTGTCCGAGTTCCTCGTGGACCCCGCATTAGGCGGGCCACATCAGTGTCCACGGAATCATGGACTTGGTGACCATCTCTTTGGAGAAGGTTCTAGATTACTCGGGTCCTGCTCGACTCAATGGTTTCCCTTGGGCTGGAATTGCAGCCCTTTACCATATGTGCAAGTGAGGCGGTGACATCATTCTTCATCCAACGTCATATATACATCAACTACCGCATGGATGGAAAGTTATTCAATCTCAGAAGGCTGAAAGCTAAAACCAAAATTAACAGCGACACCGTCAGAGAGCTCCTGTTTGCTGATGATTGCGCTCTATACGCCAACTCAGAGGCGGACATGCAACATAATGTTTCAGCTTTCTCACATGCCTATGCCAACTTTGGGCTCAATATCAATTTGGAGAAGACTGTAGTTATGTACCAGCCAGCTCCAGGGAATAATCACACTGTGCCGAATATCATAGTGAATGGTCATAGTCTAAGTGTTGTGGACAAATTCACCGATCTTGGCAGCACTGTGTCACAAGCTGCCACAATTGATGATGAAGTGAATGCAAGAATCTCCAAGGCCAGCGCGGCCTTTGGCAGACTGTACAAGAATGTATGGGACAGAAATGGAATAAGCCTGCAAACAAAGCTGAAAGTCTACAAAGCAGTTGTATTATCCACACTGCTGTATGCTTGTGAAACCTGGACTGTTTATCAGCGACACGCTAGGAAATTAAACCACTTCCACACAGTCTGCCTTAGGAAGTTACTGAAGATTAAATGGCAAGACAAGATCCCAGACACTGAAGTCCTAGAAAGAGCGTCCATGCCCAGTATCCACACTCTACTAATGAAGAATCAGATTCGCTGGGCTGGTCACTTGACTCGCATGCCAGATCACAGGCTCCCTAAACGAATTTGTTTACGGCGAGTTGCGTTGTGGTAAACGCTCCCAAGGCGGCCAGAGGAAACGCTTTAAAGACACTCTGAAAATCTCACTGAATGCTTTTGGAATTCATCATGACACCTGGGAGACTGCAACCAGAGACCGAAATTCGTGGCGTGCATCACCTCCAAGGGTGCAGTCACTTGTGAGGCAACCAGGACTGCAAGAGCTGTGAAGAAAAGACAGAACAGAAAAACCATTGCAGAAAATCCTCCTCCAGAAACGTCAAGCATTCTTTGTCCACATCGTCAAAGAACATTTCGAGCCAAAATAGGCCTTATCAGCCATCTTAGAACTCACGGCTCCATACTTTCAATCCCACTGGATGAAATGAATGGTCATCATCATTCTTGATGGACAAACAACAAACAACATAATAACTAATTGATTTAACAGAAATAAGTAAAATTAAGGTACCTTTCTTGGCGTTTCTAGGTCTGTTGGTATATGGTGCTATCCCAATATTCATAAAGACAAATCTGCATTCTATAGGTCAATATCACACCGTTGTCTTTACTTCCCAGAATATTCGTTGTAGCCATGTTTAGCTGAAACTACATAAGAGCCTAGTGCAATTAAAAACACCCACCTCGATAGGTAGTCGAACACATGACTACCGGGTCTACAGGCAAGTGCGCTAGTTACTGCGAACCGCGGCTTCCGGATTTAAATATACATAATGTTAAATATGTAATTAACTGATTCAGTGCCGAGGGATAATATATCGACTAATGTGACCACCCTTTTGAACAGATGGGTGATATATCGCCCTACTAAGGTTATCATGTTGTTTGTTTTGTTTCGTGGTAGCTTCCGCAATTTCAATCCTCAGTGAACGTAAACTTACATTATAATGCTTGTTTATTTGATTTTGTACCATTTTTGGTCCAAATATTTGGCACTGAATCAATTAATGTATGAAAGGTGAGTGTTAAGAATGACACAATGCAAGAGAAGCATGCGTGACCAATTCTCACCCCTTTTAAAATAAAGTTCGTTAAATGGACTCTGTAAGATAGATTCGTAGTCCCGTATACCCGGTTTCGAAACACAGGTGTGCTGGGTTTTTTTTTTTTCGAAAAAGGTATAGGTGCCGGTCGTTGAGAAAGCAATAGCAAACTACGGAACGTAAAACCTGCCCAGGAAATACAAACAGCCAAAATGCTGGGGTTGACTGCTACGTCCTGAAAATAACATGCAACTAAATTAATTAAGACAGATGCTGCTGTAAAGGCGAAACGTTGTTTTTACACAGTAAATAACTGTCGGATTTTCAAGCAGTGTGTGGCTTTACATACTTTCTAGCCTAGGTATAAGTCAGTTCCCAAAGTCATTGTCTAGCCAAATTTACTTAGTTAATCTCCATCGACCACCTAGTTTAGGCAAATTCACTTAGTTAATCTCCATCTATCTCCTAGTCTAGGTGTTTATCTCTAAGGAGAAGTTAGTCGGTAAATTCAAAATTGTGTTCTTGTCTAGGAGAAGTCACTCATTTCCCAAAGACCTTCTTTTCCAGACATAAGTCACTTAGTTTCCAACGACCTTCCTGTCTAGACTAAAGGCACTCACTTAGTCCCTAATGACCTACCTGCCTAGGTAGAACTGACTCAGTCAGTTCCCAGAAAAGCATCTTGTCTAATCAGCAGCCACTCACACGATCCCCAAGGATCTTCTTCTTTATGCAGGAGTTGCTCGCCAATCCCCAGTGAACTTCTTGTGTAAGCAGAAATCACTCACTCACTCCCGTACGACCTTCTTGTCTAGACAGAAGATATTCAATTAGTCCTGAACGACCTTCTAACCTAGGCATAGGTCACGCAGTCAGTCCCCAGACAATCATCTCATCTAAGTAGGATACAGTCAATCAGTCCCCAACGACATTTTCTCAGAAAACCTTCTTGTCTAAGCATTCACTCACCAAATTCCCATAACTATTATTATTTAGGCAGAAGTCAGTCGCCAACCTTATCAGAGCAGAAGTCGCTTAATAAGTCCTCGACGACTTTTTCATCTTCTCAGTCAATCATTAACTGGGTATCATAAATGAGGCCAGGGCGACACTGTCTTAGCCCCCCCCCCTCCCCCGCATACGCCCATCCTGTGCCAACTACAAATATATGATACCAACCATGAAGGCCGTACACCCGCGTTCGAAACATAGCTGCGCGCGATTTGGCAGCAAACCGCGTTGCGTTGGTTTAGCGTTGGTATCGGTAACGGCCGTTCAGAAAGCAATGGCAAACTACTGAACGTAAACTTGCCTAGAGATCACAGCTGCAGAAATGCTGGTGTTGACTGCGATATCCTGTAAAACGGATATGAAAAGGAAAAAGAAAAGAACCATGACTTTTGTGCTCAATTTCGCTGAGCTGACTCGTAGAATTGCCGAACAATGAAGAAATTTGATGAGACGCTCTACGGACAGACAGACTAACCAGATAATGATGACCGTACTGTCTTTTGAAAGCTAACTTTATACAAACAAGGCAATAATCTCCATAGATCCTGCGTGAAGAACTGTGTAGTCTTTCTGTACGTTTGTTTTCTCGGTTCTACAGCCAGGATGTGTTTTAATATTAACGCTAACCCCGTTAAGCTGACAGTTTCGCTTTAAAAATCAATCCGTGAACATTTGTGGGCGGTAAGCAGAATAAAGGGGAATTTGTGGGCCAGGGAATATGACCTGACCGAGTAAAACTGGCAGCATTGAATAAGTTGCTAACTGTATCGCACGCATGCACTTCTTCAGATCAAGGGTAGATTACAATTTACGGCTTAGAAAACCGTGTTAGGTTAGTGGTTGGGATACAGTATTACTGACATATTAGTTCTTCTGCTTCTCCTCCCCTACCTCCTCCCCTCCTCCTCCCCCTAATCTTCCTCCTGCTCCTGCTCCTCCGTCTCCGTCTCCGTCTTCGCTTTCATCTTCTCCTTCTTCGTCGTCGTCTTCGTCTTATTCCTCTTTCTCTTCCTCTTCTCCTAGGATTGTCCTAGAAAGTAAAGGCGACATGATAAAGTGAAAGGGCAGGAGGGAGAAGAAGAAGAGGAGAATGTGGAGAATAATGAAGAAGCAGATGTAGGAGTATAATGAGGTTTATGATGACGATTATGAGAAGGAAGATAGACGAGGAGGAGGAGGAGGAGGAGGAGGAGCAGCAGCAGCATCATCATCATCATCAGCAGCAGCAGCAGCAGAAGAAGAAGAAGAAGAAGAAGAAGAAGAAGAAGAAGAAGAAGAAGAAGAAGAAGAAGAAGAAGAAGAAGAAGAAGAAGAAGAAGAAGAAGAAGAAGAAGAAGAAGAAGAAGAAGAAGAAGCAGAAGCAGAAGCAGAAGCAGAAGCAGAAGAAGAAGAAGAAGAAGAAGAAGAAGAAGAAGAAGAAGAAGAAGAAGAAGAAGAAGAAGAAGAAGAAGAAGAAGAAGAAGAAGAAGAAGAAGAAGAAGAAGAAGAAGAAGAAGAAGAAGAAGAAGAAGAAGAAGAAGAAGAAGAAGAAGAAGAAGAAGAAGAAGAAGAAGAAGAAGAATGAGTATAATAAGAGTGGAGAAACAACAACTGTATCAGCGGCTGCATGCACTATATCTGTAAAATTCTTTCCATTCATCATGATGTTGCTTAGCGGAAAACATTCAGTTCTTGTCGATCTAGTTACATACATTGTATTTGCTCATTAAATACATTCGTTGTCGTTTAGTCGGTATGTATTCTTTCCAGGTTGCCAAACCATCTTATCCTAATCTTTGCACATATCATAACCTTGACAGCTGATGATGATGATGACCCACAGTGTTAGCAACGTCAAGAAATTAATGCCAGGCACAGGAAGGAAAAACTTCAAGGTTACAGTAAAAAACATGTTATTCATGGAATGCGTATCTAATTCCTTGTTATGAGTGTTGCGTGACTTGTTGTTAGAGGTTAACTTTCGCTTCGCAGGCGTATGTATATCCTGTTGTTAAAAATCGGGGTAAATTGTTTCTTCAAGTGCATACATTCTCACAGTAGCCTCAAGGTACACATTGTGGAGTGTGACGTGATAGTCCCTTGTGTGTAGTACTGACACCTTGCCGTTGTGACAGACGATAGTTTGTTATATTCTGCTTAAAAGAATAGAAGGTTAAACCCCATGGCTGGTACCAAGCTTGGAGTGCTTGCTTGCTTGCTTGCTTGTGTTCGCTGGCTGTGAACTCCAGCGCGAAGTCCTGTGTGTCGGATGAAGACATCCTGTTGTCCAACATCAATGTGATGTCATACCGGACCTGAGGTTTGCGTGAGTATCCGTTGTCCCATGTCTGGTTTATTGGTGTGCAGACTGGTGGTTCCTCGCCATGCAGGCAGATACTCTCCGGCTTAGGAGGAATCAGCTTGGAGTTATACCTCTCTAGAACACAAAGCTTGGGCTGAATTATAGAGACTATGTGTTGCCCATGCAGCATGACCACTCTCTTGGCCTAGTTTACTCCAGATGAAAAGTAACACCAAAACGTCTGGAACAAGACAAGCTACAGAAGCTGTCGGATCAGTAAAGCAACGCTCGTATAGTCCGCTTGTCGGAGCTTCGATCCTAAACCAGTTGCTGACCAAGGTTTTCGACCTGGTCTGCCTTGCCATGACGTTTAGCCTTAAGGTTGCATTTCCTTCTCAATTACACCACTGCACCCGAAGCCTTTGGCACAGTGTCAGGTGTTGGGTTTGGTGACCGCCGCCCAATATTCGGCACTAACAGAGAGCAGGTAGTACCGTCTACTGTCATACGGTAGCTCAGTCATATCTGACTAAGACCCGAGATGTACTAGAGAAGACTAATCCCATTACTAATAGCTTATGTTTTCCAGAAACATTGTCGGACAGTAAAAACAATGAGAGAGTCCCACGAGAAACAAATGAAACCAGTAAATTGATTCATGATATTAGACGTAGGCAGTCACGATTTTCTGGGCATGTTATAATGAGAAACACATTGGAAGGCTTAGTGACAACTTCAAGATTAATGGGAAAAGAGCCAGGGGAAGGCTGAGATATAAATATCTAGATGACATGGCCACATGGCATGATCGAAACCACAACAAAGAGCTTATCCAAGACTCTGATGGCCGTGTGAGATGGCGAACCATGACCGCCGACGCTTATCGACATGGCACATGATGATGGTGATACACTCCAGAGATTCCGCGGTAACCTTATGGCGAGACTGGGTCATGTCTAGAGGTGAATGTCACAGGAACAGACCCTCGCTTGAAGTGGAAGTTATATAGAAACCGCAGAACTAGTAGGATAGTTCACAGATTATCATACAGACTCTGCCAGTAAGATAGCTCATAATTGATCATAGTCCCCCGCCACAAGATAGTTCACTATCGATCGTGCAATCGCTACAAATAAAACTGTCCACTGTCTATCATACAAGCCCGACAAATAAAATAGTTCACAGTCGATCAGTCAATCCTTAAAAATAGGATTGTGCCCATTCGATCAAATAATCCCTGCCAAGAAGACAGTTCTTAATAGATAATGATAACACAATATATACCAAGAAGACAGTTCTTAATAGATAATGATAACACAATATATACCAAGAAGACAGTTCTTAATAGATAATGATAACACAATATATACCAAGGAGACAGTTCTTAATAGATAATGATAACACAATATATACCAAGGAGAGAGTTCTTAATAGATAATGATAACACAATATATACCAAGGAGACAGTTCTTAATAGATAATGATAACACAATATATACCAAGGAGAGAGTTCTTAATAGATAATGATAACACAATATATACCAAGGAGACAGTTCTTAATAGATAATGATAACACAATATATACCAAAGAGACAGTTCACAATCGACCATACAGTCCTTACTAGCAAGACATTCACAACCGATCATACAATGCTTTTCAATAAGACCGTCGACGATCGATCACGATCATACAATAACTACTAAAAAGACAATCCACAATCGATCATTCATTGCTACCAACAAGGCAGTTCACAATCGATTATACAATCCCTACCAACAAGACAGTTCACAATCAATTATACAATCCCTACCAACAAGACAGTTTACAAACGATTATACAATCCCTACCAACAAGACAGTTTACAATCGATTATACAATCCCTACCAACAAGACAGTCCACTATCGATTATACAATCCCTACCAACAAGACAGTTTACAATCGATTATACAATCCCTACCAACAAGACAGTTCACAATCGATTATACAATCCCTACCAACAAGACAGTTCACAATCGATTATACAATCCCAACCAACAAGACAGTCCACAATCGATTATACAATCCCTACCAACAAGACAGTCCACAATCGATTATACAATCCCTACCAACAAGACATTTCACAATCGATTATACAATCCCTACCAACAAGACAGTCCACAATCGATTATACAATCCCTACCAACAAGACAGTTTACAATCAATTATACAATCCCTACCAACAAGACAGTTTACAATCCGTTAAATCTAAAGCACCCTAAAAA
>JACEFZ010003698.1:967500-978291 GCA_014155875.1 Cepaea nemoralis | reverse complement strand
TGTCGTTGACCGTTCTACTTTGACCAGCTGAGATGTGGGCGACACCACAGCACTAACAGCCTAACGTCTCTCTAAACCCCGGGAAGGCAAACCCGTAAAAATGCCTGCTGCAGTCGGATGTGCTGGCCTTCGGGTGCAAATAAATCAGACACAACGCAAAAAACGTCCGAGTGAAATGTCTTTCGTGCTAGGAACAGCTCTGACTAACTAGCTTTCCGAATAGCTCGTGTCCGGAAAAGCTCTGACTAGCTAGTTTCCGAATGTTCGTTGAGCCCGGAACAGCTCTGACGGGCACATCAACAAGCACATGTCTGTATCTAAAACTCGCCGAGTGGATACCGTCTGCAGACCGGTCTGGTCAGTGCGGGAAAGGCTCGTGGTGAACGATATGCCCAATATATCGAAGTGAGGAATTAAAGCAGCCATGAGCAGGACGTGACGATTTCCTCGGTGAGCCCAGCACCAGGGCGCTATGTGTCGGCTCTGCAACTATGTTAGCCACCCTGGATGGTGGAAAGTGCTATGGACTGTCCCTGCCTTCCCTTGAGGGTTGATCGTAAAACATTTGACCGTTCCAACTTGACAAGCTGGGATGTGGACGGCACCACAAACGTGAGAGTCCCACAGGAATGCTAACCAAAATCAAAATGCTAGTCAAAAATGCACGCTAAAAGTAGGATGTGTTGGCCTAAGGGTCTCGACATAAGGGTGCATAACGAGACACACCGCAATCACATTTGATAAAACACTCCGGATGAACGCAAAGAAGAAGAAGCAGATATGATTTGTTTTCTGTAAGTCATTGTACTCTTTTCTTTTCCTTAAAAACCACATTTCCACCGCATAGACAGTGAGAGAGAGAGAGAGAGAGAGAGAGAGAGAGAGAGAGAGAGAGAGAGAGAGAGAGAGAGAGAGAGAGAGAGAGAGAGAGAGAGAGAGAGAGAGAGAGAGAGAGAGAGAGTTGAATTGAATTGAATTGAATTGAACTGTATTTAAAAAGGGTTACAAATTGGGCACCTAGGCCCGCCTTACATTCGGCCCTTCCAATCACTCATCTTTCGTTCATTAACAGTGCATGATACATTCATATAGAAAAAAAACACCATTGTCAAATGAAAGTTATAAGCATAAACAATGCATATTATCATGTTATGTGACACATCCCCCATCCCACACAGACATCCCGCGGCACTCACACACACATCCGCTCACCAACTCAGGCATCAGAATTGAATTGAATTGAGCTGTATTTAAAAAGGGTTACAAATTGGGCACCTAGGCCCGCCTTACATTCGGCCCTTCCAATCACTCATCTTTCGTTCATTAACAGTGCATGATACATTCATATAGAAAAAAACACCATTGTCAAATGAAAGTTATAAGCATAAACAATTCATATTATCATGTTATGTGAGACATCTCCCATTCCACACAGACATCCCGCACCACTCACACACACATCCGCTCACCAACTCAGGCATCTCGCAACCACCCACGCAGACATCTCTCACCCACATCCCCACCCACTCACACATACCCCAACCCACACAAACTCACCATCACACACATGCTCCACCAACCAACCCACCCACACACCACCCAACCACACACATACCCTCCCACACATACATCCCGCACCAACCCACACACAAATCACTAATCCACTTACACATCACCCACCCACACCCTCACATCTTCCCATCCACACAGACACATTTTCCCACCCACACATTTCACATCCACCCACACACCCCACCAACCACACATACATCCCCTCCCACACAAACATCCCCCACCCACACACACATTTCCATACCCACACACACATCCCCCAGGTATACACACATCCCAAACTCCCCCTACACACCCACCCACACGCACACATCCCCACCTACCACCCGCCAACACCCACACATACCACTACCCACCAACACCCACACAAACACACAAACCCAAACACACATCCCCCCTCACCCACATACTCCCAACCCACACACGTCCCATCCTTACACACATCCCTCCAGAGAGAGAGAGAGAGAGAGAGAGAGAGCGCGCGAGAGAGAGAGACATGGATTAAAACATACAGACAGAGAGGCAGACAGGTAGGCAGACAGGCAGACAAACAGATGGACGGATGGATTGATGTGTGGGTTGTTGGATAGATGGACAGATAGCAGACAAAATGACAAAAATAATCTCACAACCAGAAAACAAAGACTGTTCATATGTGAATCATTCATCGTTCCCCGAACTGAATATACGCGTCGTGTTTGCCCAGCACATTTTTGTTCATTTTGGGTTAGTGGTAGCGTTAGGGAAGCGCTAGTAAAATGGTTCTTTACCTCATTTACTTATTGTGTGTTGAAAACCAGTAACAGCTGCCCACAGAGAAATACTCGAACTAGTGAAGAATAAGATAACTTGGTATGTCTGTCTGTCTGTCTGTCTGTCTGTCTGTCTGTCTGTGTAACTCTGTTCATGTTTATCTGTCTTTATATTTATCCGTTGGTCTCTTCAGTCCTATTTCTCACTCTGCTCCTGTCTCTGATTCTCTGGCTCTACCTTTCTCTTTATCTTTATGTCTCTCTATCTTTCTCTGTATATCTCTCTTTATCTGAATCTCTATATCTCTGTTTCTGTCTGTCTATATCTGTCTCTCCCTGTCTCACTGTCATTGGCTTTCTGTCTGTGTACTTCTATCGCTCTTATGTTTTTTTAAAGTCTCTCGCTCTCCCTACTCTCTCTCTCTCTCCCTACTCTCTCTCTCTACTCTCTCTCTCTCCCTACTCTCTCTCTCTACTCTCTCTCTCTCTCTCCCTACTCTCTCTCTCCCTACTCTCTCTCTCCCTACTCTCTCTCTCCCTACTCTCTCTCTCTCCCTACTCTCTCTCTCTCTCTCTCCGTCTCTCTCGCCTACTGCAAGCTTAATCTTCACCACTTCTAAACCACTAGTCTCTCCTTAGTTATTCCCAAGAACCTCCCTACGTGTCACATTGAATGCATTCCGGTTAGCATTGTTAGAACAGAAGCATTCTTGCGTGTAGCCGCATGAATGAATCGATGCAAGAAAACATGAACAGACACAGTGGCGTATCTGGGGAAAGTGCTAGGGTAGGGAGTTGAAATCAGCGCCTGTGGTATGCACTAATAAATTGTTATGTCCAAGTTTCTGATGTGTAAGATAATTCCATTGCTGATACTGCTGAGGTGGTAAGGAATGCTAAAGCCTTCACATTTGCCACATATCGTGAAGTTAATCCAAGGCAGACATCTATTGTTGGGGTACACAATGAAACGTGCCCATGTATGCGAGGTCGCGGAATGATGTAGCAGGGGAGAAACGTATCTTTTTTTTTGTTTTGTTTGGTTAGCTTGACGTCATTGGATGCTAGTAGTTATATTTTGGTTTCGGCGCGCCGTGATGCTGAGACGGGGCCGTGATGTTGAAACGGGGCCGTGATGTTGAGAGGGGGGCCGTGATGCTGAGACGGGGGCCGTGATGTTGAGACGGGGGTCGTGATGCTGAGACGGGGGCTGTGATGTTGAGACGGAGACCGTGATGCTGAGACGGGGGTCGTGATGTGGGTGACGACATGCCGTGATGTTGAGACGACGCCATGATGTGTGTGACGACGGGCCGTGATGCTTTGACGGGGGTCATGATGCCGGTAGGGGTGGGCCGTGATGCTGAGGCGGTGGCCGTAATGCCGACAGGGGCGGGTCGTGATGCTGAGACAGGGCTGTGATGTTGAGACAGGGGCCGTGATGCTGAGACGGGGGCCATGATGTGGGTGACGACAGGCCGTGATGCTGAGGCGGAGCCGTGATGCTGAGACGGAGCCGTGATGAGGGCGGGGGCGGGCAGTGATGTGGACGTTGTCACGCCGTGATGCGGAAGAAGGTGGGTTTTGATTTGGGCGACGGCGGGATGTGATGCTAAGACAGATCCGTGATGCGTGCGGGGGCGGGCCGAGATGCAGTAAACGGTGGGCTGTGGTGTGGGTGACAGCGGGCTGTGATGCTGAGACGGCGGGTCGTGGTGCTGAGATGGCGGGCTGTGATGCTGAGACGGCGGGTCGTGATGCTGAGATGGCGGGCTGTGATGCTGAGACGGCGGATCGTGATGCTGAGGCGGCGGGCCGTGATGCTGGGTACTTTTTGGAATGGATCTGCTACATGATAACTGATAAAATAAATTAGATATAGACGTTCAAGATTGAAGGAAAGGGAGTGGTGGTGCTTGATGAGAAAACATAATGATGAGTAACATCCAGAGCCGCGCCCGCGCGCGCATCGTGTGTGTGTGTGTGTGTGTGTGTGTGTGTGTGTGTGTGTGTGTGTGTGTGTGTGTGTGTGTGAACCCAGTACATCTCAGTCCCGTTGTTTTCTTGTCTTCGTAACACATTTGACCCGGTACCGCTAGACTACTGTGCTATTCCTCTATCCAAGAAGTAGTTCAATATAAACAGTTAGTTGCCTATCTTTTACACGACTCTCCAATCAACCTCAGCATTTTGTTTTTGGCTGTTTGCAATTTTTACAGCTATTGTAAGTACATGAGTTGACCATTGCTTTCTGAACAGCCGACGCTAATGTCGTAATAATTAAAGCATAACAATCTGCGGCCAAATCGCATGCTGCTAATTTTGAACCCACATGTCGGGATTATGCAGCTGTCTTCATATTTTTATCAATAACGAATAAGCATCGGAAGATCC
Organism: Cepaea nemoralis; assembly: GCA_014155875.1. NCBI lineage: Eukaryota > Metazoa > Mollusca > Gastropoda > Stylommatophora > Helicidae > Cepaea > Cepaea nemoralis. The sequence goes on along the minus strand of JACEFZ010003698.1, from coordinate 973,573 downwards.
GAAAGAAGACCGTGAACGGTGAGAAATAAGAATGAATCATCCTTCCAGAAACAGATGAAAACCATAAAGCGAATACAGAAATCAGACGTTCATAGTTAAGATATTTTGGGCATGTTGTGAGAACTTGGAAATTTAGTGACAACTGGCACATTTGATGGGGAAAGAGTGAAGCATCAACAACAAGATAAATACCATGATAGCTTCAGCAAATAGAGTAACCGGGATAAGATTACCTGATTCGAGGCTCTGGTGGGAGTATGTGATGATAGCCCACGCTTGTCGGCATGGTAGATGATGATGATGATGATGATGATGATGATGATGATGATGATGATGATGATGATGATGATGATGATGACCCTCGTGGTAGATGCGAGATAAACTACCGATGTTAACTGCTTCGTGTGTTGATGTTATGTGATATTTATGTTATCAGCTAAGTTCTTCTTCTTCTTCTTCTTCTTCTTCTTCTTCTTCTTCTTCTTCTTCTTCTTCTTCTTCTTCTTCTTCTTCTTCTTCTTCTTCTTCTTCTTCTTCTTCTACTTCTTCTTCTTCTTCTAATGCGTTAGGGACGAGTGAGGGTGATTATGTCTCTCCACATTCCTCACCAGTTCATGTGAAATGGATACTACGTCCTTTGTTCATTTACTAAACCCTCAGAAATAAAGAAACACAAGCTTAAAATAAAACAACAACCAACATCCATTGATCGCGGAACCTGCAAAGTAGATCCTATGCTCGATCTATCGGAGGACTAAGGGAATGAAAGAAGAAAGACGTGCATTCATTCTCGAGGTGCTAACGCCACCAATCTTACACTCAGGAGATCAGCAGATCTTCACTCACTTCTGGAAATCCAATCTCTACACCGAAGCACTGAAAAGCTCCGACGGTGAAAGCTTTGATTCATACAACGAGGCAGGCAGATTTCTCTAGATAAGAGCAAAGCAAATACTAGAACGGACGCCCAATTTTTGTTCCTCTCAATGAATTCTGCAAATATAATACAGCCTTTATTGTTTGCATTCACGCTTAGGCAAGACGTAAGCCGCCCCCCTCCACTCACTCAATACAAGGCTTTAATGTTTCTGTTGCAAGATTCGGAATGGAGAAGGGAGGGGGATAGCAAACTTGCGTTTTGATTAAACCTTTGAGTCAGAGACGATGGCAAGACTTGATTCAAAAGGATTCATTTTCTTGTTCAAGTGGGGACTTGGTAGACATACTTTATATACATTGTGCATGTTTATATGGGGCGTCCTTGTTTTCAAGGTAGAGGGAAAGGCAGGAGTTCATTATAGACAGTTTAATAATAATGGGCAGTATTTAATGAAGACAGAGTGCGGTATAGAGTTAGTTAGTTGGTTGGTTGGTTGGTTGGTTGGCTGGCTGGCTGGCTGGCTGGACTGGCTGGCTGGCTGGCTGGCTGGCTGGCTGGTTGGTTGGTTGGTTGGTTGGTTGGTTGGTTAGTTAGTTAGTTGGTTAGTTGGTTAGTTGGTTAGTTAGTTAGTTAGTTAGTTAGCGAGCTAGTTAGTTAGTTAGTTAGTTAGTAAGTTAGTTAGTTAGTTAGTTAGTTAGTAAGTTAGTTAGTTAGCGAGCTAGTTAGTTAGTTAGTTAGTTAGTAAGTTAATTAGGTAGTTAGTAAGTAAGTTAGTTAGTTAGTAAGTTAATTAGTTAGTTAGTAAGTTAGTTAGTAAGTTAGTTAGTTAGCGAGCTAGTTAGTAAGTTAGTTAGTTAGTTAGCGAGCTAGTTAGTTAGTTAGTTAGTTAGTTAGTTAGTTAGTAAGTTAGTTAGTTAGCTAGTTAGTTAGTTAGTTAGTTAGTTAATTAGTTAGTTAGTTAGTTAGTTAGTTAGTAAATTAGTTAGCGAGCTAGTTAGTTAGTTAGTAGTTAGTTGGTTAGTTGGTTAATTAGTTACTTAGTTAGTTAGTTAATTAGTTAGTTAGATAGTGAGTGAGTTAGTTAGTTAGTCACACAGTCAGTCAGTTAATTAGTTAGTTAGTCAGCTAGCTAGCTAGCTAGCTAGCTAGTTAGTTAGTTAGTTAGTTAGTTAGTTAGGTAGTTAGTTAGTTAGTTAGTTAGTTAGTCAGTCAGTCAGTTAGTTTATTTATTAGTTAATTAGTTAGTTAGTTATTTAGTTACTTAGTAGGTTCGTTGGTTGGTTAGATGATTGGTTGGTTGGTTGGTTAGTTAGTTAGTTAAGTAGTTAGTTAGTTAGTTAGTTAGTTAGTTAATTAGTTCGTTGGTTGGTTAGATGATTGGTTAGTTAGTTAGTTAGTTAGTTAGTTAGTTAGTTAGTTAGTTTGTTAGTTAGATAGTTAGTTGGTTGGTTGGTTGGTTGGTTAGTTATTTAGTTAGTTAGTTAGATTATTGGTTGGTTGGTTAGTTAGTTAGTTAGTTGGTTGGTTGGTTAGTTAGTTCGTTGGTTGGTTAGATGATTGGTTGGTTGGTTAGTTAGTTAGTTAGTTAGTTAGTTAGTTAGTTAGTTAGTTAGTTAGTTAGTTAGTTAGTTAGTTAGTTGGTTGGTTAGATAGTTAGTTGGTTGGTTGGTTAGTTATTTAGTTAGTTAGTTCGATTATTGGTTGGTTGGTTAGTTAGTTAGTTGGTTGGTTGGTTGGTTGGTTGGTTGGTTGGTTGGTTGGTTGGTTGGTTAGATGACTGGTTCTCCCCCGATGTGTCTCCACCTTGCCGTAGTGGGGGAGCTTGCGTGTCCCATTGACCCCATGTGCTATGTCGATGGATGGAAAACTACATATCGTACAGCTTATGGGATAAGGGCCAGACTAAGCGAGACACAACCTGCTGCTCTGCAGGTAGACTGAGGATAGCAGTCAAAAGTTTAAATCAGGCGCACCAAGGCAGAAGTTCTTGGTCCGGATACATACCCTAAGGCTATCTGTCGAGGGTTGTGGCTGAACGCCTCTAAACCCTCGTATGTGAGAGCCTGGCGGATACCCACCTACCGAAAAATGGAGGTGAGATTCTGAGCACGCTACCCGAAGGCTCTCAGCTGGGGGATATGAGGGATCCCCGGATGAGAGGGCCTGGCCGTTTCTCGCTCATTTCTGCACGGAGGTAAGGTGCTGAGCCAGCAGCACATGAAGCCTACCTCGTGAGCGAGTACTAAAAGGTAGAAGAAGTGCCCCAGTCGAATGAAAATGGTTACGAAAAATGTCTGTATCTAACTCATAGAGTCTAGACAAAGGTATGAAAACGTCTCAATAACACGAAATGGAACGCACGGCTAGCGAATCCATTGTGTGGCCCGAAGTCCAAAGCGAAAGCTTACCTAGTGGATACCTCCCACAAACTGACCGTTCCTGGTGTGTGCTTGAGCGACCAGTGGCAAGCGAAATGCCCAACACATGAAAGTGAGGAAATAAATCAGCCAAGAGCAGAACGTTGCAACTCCTCGGGTGAGCCCAGTCTCAGAGCAACTTGTGGCCCAGTCTCAGAGCAATATGTGCCGGCTCTGCAATTATGGAAGCCTCCTTGGATAGCGGGGGAATGCCCATGGTCTGCCCCTGCCTTCCCTTGAGGGTTGACCGTGATGTCGTTGACCGTTCTACTTTGACCAGCTGAGATGTGGGTGACACCACAGCACTAACAGTCTAACGTCTCTCGAAACCCTGGGAAGGCAAACCCGTAAAAATGCCTGCTGAAGTCGGATGTGCTGGCCTACGGGTGCAAATAAATCAGGCACAACGCAAAAAACGTCCGAGTGAAATGTCTTTCGTGCTAGGAACAGCTCTGACTAACTAGTTTTCCGAATAGCTCGTGTCCGGAAAGGCTCTGACTAGCTAGTTTCCGAATGTTCGTTGTGCCCGAACAGCTCTGACGGACACATCGACAAGCACATTTCCGAATCTAAAACTCGCTGAGTGGATACCGTCTGCAGACCGGTCTGGTCAGTGCGGGAAAGGCTCGTGGTGAACGATATGCCCAATATATCGAAGTGAGGAATTAAAGCATCCATGAGTAGGACGTGACGATTCACTCGGTGAGCCCAGCACCAGGGCGCTATGTGTCGCCTCTGCAACTATGGAAGCCACCCTGGTTGGTGGAAAATGCCATGGACTCCCCTGCCTTCCCTTGAGGGCTGATCGCGAAGCATTCGACCGTTCCAACTTGACAAGCTGGGATGTGCACGGCACCACAAAAGCGAGTGTCTCCCAAGAATGCAACCTGGTCAAAAATGCACGCTAAAATCGGATGTGTTGGCCTACGGGTTTCGGCCCAAGGGCGCATAACTTAGACACACCGCAATCACATCTGAAAAAACACTCCGGATGAACGCAAAGAAGAAGAAGAAGATGATTGGCTGGTGGTTAGTTAGTTAGTTGGTTGGGTGTTTGGTTAGTTAGTTAGTTAGTTAGTTAGTTGGTTGTTTGGTTAGATAGTTAGTTAGTTGTTTGGATAGATAGTGAGTTAGTTGGTTGGTTGGCTGCCTGGCCGGTTGGTTGGTTAGTTAGTTGGTTGGTTAGTTAGCTAGTTAGTTAGCTAGTTAGTAAGTTAGCTAGCTAGTTAGTTAATTGGTTGGTTGGTTGGTTGCCTGGCCGGTTGGTTGGTTAGTTAGTTGGTTAGTTAGTTAGATGATTGGTTGGTTGAGTAGTTAGTTGGTTGGTTAGTTAGTTACTTAGTTAGTTAGTTAGTTAGTTAGTTGGTTGCCTGGCCGGTTGGTTGGTTAGTTAGTTAGATGATTGGTTGGTTGATTAGTTAGTTGGTTGGTTAGTTAGTTACTTAGTTAGTTAGTTAGTTAGTTGGTTGGTTGCCTGGCCGGTTGGTTGGTTAGTTAGTTAGATGATTGGTTGGTTGATTAGTTAGTTGGTTGGTTAGTTAGTTACTTAGTTAGTTAGTTAGTTAGTTAGTTGGTTGGTTGCCTGGCCGGTTGGTTGGTTAGTTAGTTAGATGATTGGTTGGTTGATTAGTTAGTTGGTTGGTTAGTTAGTTACTTAGTTAGTTAGTTAGTTAGTTAGTTGGTTGCCTGGCCGGTTGGTTGGTTAGTTAGATGATTGGTTGGTTAATTAGTTAGTTGGTTGGTTAGTTAGTTACTTAGTTAGTTAGTTAGTTAGTTGATTAGTTAGTCACTCAGTCAGCCAGTCATTCAGTTAGTTAGTTGGTTAGTTAACAATTAATTATTTACTTAGTTAGCAAGCTAGTTAGCTATTTAGTTAGTTGGTTAGCTAGTTAGTAAGTTAGTTAGTTAGTTAGTTAGCTAGTTGGTTAGTTCGTTAGTTAGTCAGTCAGTCAGTCAGTAGGTCGGTTGGCCGGTCTGTCGGTTGGTTGGTTGATTAATTAGTTCGTTGGTCAAGGTTAATTAGTTTAAGAACAATGGGCATTATTTAATGAAGAGAGACCAAGGCACACAGTTACATATCCTTTACACGGTGTTGCAGTCAACAACCAGGATTTAGTGGCTGTTTGTGATTTACTAGACAATGTTAGTTCAGTAGTTTGCCATAGCTTTCTCAAGGGTCGACGCCTCATGCCATGGAAATCAATTCAAAGCGGCCTGCTCCCAAACCACCCGCAGCAGATTTCAAAGCCTCGACTCGGTATGACGGGCAACTGTGAGGGGGTGAGTGACTGGTTGAGTGAGTGAGTGAGTGAGTGAGTAAGTGAGTGAGTGAGTGAGTGACTGGGTGAGTGAGTGAGCAATAGAGTGAGATAGTGGATGAGTGAGTGAGTGAGTGAGTGAGTGTGTAAATGGGTGAGTGAGTGAGTGAGTGGGTTGGTCAGTGCGTTGGTGGGTTAGTGAGTGAGTGGATGGGTGGGTGGGTGGGTAAATGCGTGATTGATTGAGAGTGGGTGAGTGATCGAGTGAGTGAGTGAATGAGTGATCGAGTGAGTGAGTGAGTGAGTGAGTGAATGAATGAGTTAGTAAGAGAGAGGGAGAGGTGAGTGTGTTATTGAGTGATTAAGTGACTTAGTGAATTAGTGAGTGAGTTAGTGAGAAAGTGAGTGAGTGTGTGAGTGGGTGAGTTGGTGGGTTTGTGAGTGGGCGGGTGGGATGGATGGGTTATCGAGTTATTGATTGATTGAGCGAGAGAGTGTGTGAATGGGTGAGTGAGTGA
>JACEFZ010003698.1:722500-962500 GCA_014155875.1 Cepaea nemoralis | reverse complement strand
CACATCTTACTCTCTCATTCTACACAACGACATGGATTCACTGACGTCGTAGTTCTCCGTTCTCGACATCTCTCTTAAGGTATTAATAACATCGGCACGATCCATGGACTGGCAATCTGCAGAGGATGCAGAGCCAGCAAGTTTATCAGCTCAGTTCGTTTCCCTCAACTCCCACATGTTCTGAAGCGAAGATGAAGGTGGCTCCAGGAACAGCAGAACCTCGCAGCGATCACTGATGTCTAATGATATCAAACCTCACCTGATCTCATGGATAGTGGGATGAGATACATCGTCTTCTCCAGGATACGGGCGAAAAAAAAAAACAGGAGGTCCTATGTGCAAGTCCTATACCATGACTTGAATCTATATGGGACCCTAGATCGGGTATGGGGGGATCTCGGTTTGAAAAGATCCGAAAACACGACCACCCGGGTTCCAGGCAAATATTTTAACCACTGCACTACCACAACTGCCCCCGTCTACATAATAAGACAAATTCCCTAGATTCAGCTGTGAACAAACGAACAGAACTTCTTCGACAAAAACAACACGACAAATAAGTTAACATTTCATTCATTTATTTTCATATCACAAAAACAGTAACAAGGTCCAACTGCTCTCTGAAATCCTTGGACTGGCGTATTCAACATACACAACATGGTATTATTGACTCTCAATACATTGTAATACTCAACCATCCCTCAACTGCTCAAGCCTTCAAAAACATTACTTTTAACGTGTGACTAGTATCACTGTGTTGTCTCTACAGGGTGCAAGCGAGGCAGCTACTTCATTCAGTAAAGGAGATACAAATTATGGAAATCTTCATTGTCATTTGTTTAATGTCAGCATATATATAAGCCAGTACTAGTGGCCCATATATATATATATAATATATATATATATATATATATATATATATATATATATATATATATATATATATTCTGTAGACAGTTTAACACAAACGGTTTAACAAATTATCTATAATTAGCAGACCTCGAGAAGCAAGAGTAACAAAAGATAATGTGCAGCGTTGAAGAGGTACATTTGTCAAAGAAGTTGTAAGCATGGCGGGGTGTTCATCGGCTATAGACATTGCATATGTAGTTAGCACAAGAAATTTGAATTCTATAGCCTACCTGCGGCTGGAACAAATATTCACATATTGACCTTATGGAAAATTGTAGCGAGGTGTCTTTGCCGCGGTAAAAAGTGAAATAGGTGGAAACAGTAAATTCACATGAATCAAGATGAGAGGAAAAAACGCTGGCGTTGAATAGTACATATTTTGAGAAAACCTTTTAATAGTGTAATTAAACAATGCTTCTCTCTCTCTCTCTCTCTCTCTCTCTCTCTCTCTCTCTCTCTCTCTCTCTCTCTCTCTCTCTCTCTCTCTCTCTCTCTCTCTCTCTCTCTCTCTCTCTCTCACACACACTTCTCTCGCTGTTCCTCTCGCTGTTCCTCTCTCTCTCTTCATATCTCACTTCTCTCTCTCTCTCTCTCTCTCTCTCTCTCTCTCTCTCTCTCTCTCTCTCTCTCTCTCTCTCACTCGTTCTTTCTGACTCTTTATCTTCCACATGTATATGTATATATATTCTTTCACATTATAGAAACGCAAAATATAAAAATATATATACATCTTATATACATATATATTTATAACATTCTGTAAATTTCATCATTTATATATATACACGTTTTGTCAATAACTCTGCATGCAAACTGATATGATCATCTGACAATACTATTAATAAAATTCACCGAACAAAAATATTTACTCATCCTATTCCCACACAAATAAACATCATTTAGTAGTAACTGGCAGTGACATCTTAAATATATTTGAAAGGTTATTTCTAATGGAGCTTATATCGCTATTCCCGACCAAATATATCCACACTGGACTAGCATTTGGTGGACTTTGACACAAGCGCGACATCGTGAACAACCAAATTAACATCACAAAAACTGAACGTGAGATGAAAATTCCATGTATCCACAAATGCATTTTCAAAGGCAGTCTTCAGGTCTGAATTAACAACAATCTTCTGGAAGAACGGCATCGTGATTACCGCAACCCCTTCATCTGACAGAAAAAAGGGTTAAAATATCGTTGTATCATAACTGGATCGACATGGATAGACATGTTTAAATATCGCTGCTACTATCTTGTGTGTTACAATAGATATGGATAGACATGTTTAAATATCGTTGCTACTAACTCATATTTGTTTTAAAAATTAACATAGGCAGCAAAGTTACAACATCTGTGCCATTACCTCATTTATTTCAATAGCAAAGGCACTACCAACTGACAGTATACCGCAACAAGCAATGATGTACAGACCAAATGAACCAGATTTAGAGGCCGAACAAGTACACGATGGACAGGGGGAATAACCGTCCATGGGAATTTCGATACATTAATCCCATTAAACGGGCATCTCTCTTCTTGTTATAATTAACAATTATTATGCAAACATAAAGAGTTCGTGTTAAATTTAAAATTACCGGGGAAAACAGATGCTCCCCATTCGAACAATAAATGTGACCATTTGTTTTAATTGTTTTAGTTGAAGTATTATTCATGTATTCACTTCATATGATATATAACTCTGCAGTGTGCAATTGATGAGATGCAGCAAAATATGCCAGGCAATAAATCCTGCAACATATTCTTTGTGACTTCCGTGTTTAAACTGTCCTACCAGTTGACTTTCACCAGCATGGAAACATTGCAACGCCAGTATTGTTCTATGAGTAAACTGTCCCCATAATCCCAACCACCACAACACCATCCTATCAATAAACTTTGACCAACATACAAACGACCACGGTAACCGTCATCTGCCTGTAATTTAAACCATCACAAAACATTCGGTCCGCCTAAAACAGTGGTTCTCAACCAGTGGGGAATTCCCCCGCCCCCCAAGGGGTGAATTTTAGGGTTTCCATGATTGGGGGGGGGGGGGGGGAGGATTAAGACCACAGATTAGCAGACTCAAAATTGCTTCAGGCACAATATCCTGGTTTTCTTTAGAGTGGTTTGTTTGATAAAGCACAATTTTCAGGCATTCTGGTTTCATGTATTAAGTGACAGTTCTTTGATGTTTTAACTGTTTGTTTATTGCAATATGATTAATTTGGTGTGTTAATAAAGTATTGTGAATATAAAAATGCTTTTATTTAAGTATTAATATCCATCAGCACATTTATTTGCCATCAAGTGTATAAAACGATACTATAAAATTAATCTATGCATGTAAACGTTATGTACAAATACGGAAGCAAATAAGAATTTTCAGTATTATAGGCATGTTGAATGCACCTGTTGAGACTGTCAATTGTGTAAAAAACAAGGGAGGGGGGGGGGAATTCTTCTTCTTTCGTTCGCTGGAAAGGGGGGGGGATGACATTCTGACATATGGTGAAAGGGTGCATGGGCCAAAAAAGTTGAGAACCTCTGGCCTAGAATATAAACTTTCACCAAAATATCACAGCACTTTCAGTCTGCCTAGAATATAAACTTTCACCAACACCCCAACAAATACCACAACAAGTTAATCTGCCGGCAATAGCAGCTTGCATAAAACATACAATGTCAGGCAGACACGAATTAAATTTGATTATCTTACACAAAACTACCAGACGAACCGTGCCATGGTGTCGTCACAATTGAAAAGTCAGTTCGACCTTACTTTACACTGAAAGGTCATTGGGTAAATGGAGACTATAATGAGATTTAAAGACGGGGAAACGGGGAGACACGGGAGGCCCCGATGACCTTGACATAACGTAAAATAGGGCTCTAACTGTGTGAACTTAACTATGATTGCATTATTTTGCCGCCTAGACAAATAGGTGTTGTCACTCTGTCCCTAGCTTTCTCTCCGTCTCACTGTGTGTGTGTGTGTGTGTGTATCTATCTGTTTCTCTCGGTCTGTGTGTGTGTGTCGCTCTGTTTCTCTTTGTGAGTGTGTGTGTGTGTGTAAGTCCCTCTATCTCGCCCTCTCTCGCTGTCTGTGTCGCTCTGTTTCTCTCAGTCTGTGTGTGTGTGTGTTTCTCTGTTTCTCCCAGTCTGTGTGTGTCGCTCTCTGTTTCTCTCTGTTCTGCGTTCTAAAATATATATATATATATATATATATATATATATATATATATATATATATAATAATGTCGCATGAACCGTGACTGGAATAATATTGTCTGTTGTTTCACAAGAACGTCTACTCAAAGTGCTTCAGTTGTATTGGTCCTTGACTCATACAAAATATTTGTCATGGCTGTCAGAACACCTTGTCCAGGTGAACAGTGGCCTTGTCAGCGAATTTCATCAGATAACTTTTATAACATGAAAATAACATAACACTAACAATAAAATAACAAAATTTTCAGCTAAGTCCGTCGTAACATGTACTTGTGGTAGGGTACATTCACGCGGATCAGTCTGATCACAAATCAATGCATGTCTTCAACTCTTGGAAGTTAGATGATAGAGAAGACACACAGCTGTCACCCAACTCCTTGGCACAAATGTCAAGATGAAGGCAACTTCTTCCTGTGTGCTGGGTTCTCAGACAACCACACCTTTCTTAAAAATCCGGCTGTTAATGTCAAGCTTTTCTTGTTGCCACACAGTTTCTGATTCAGCTACCCTGGAGAAACTCATGCCTCTGTTCTGTACCTCACATTGAGTCACTTGCCTTGAACGATCTGCAACTCTGCCCTCAACGTATGGACACATATCTGGCGTGTCCGATTACACTTGCCAGAACGCACGGTGTTTGAGTTCTGCAGTGGTCAGTCTCAACAGCACTGCCTGATCGCTTGTGAGGTTTGTCTGCTCATATGGTCCATAACGAACGGTCATAAATTATCAGACATGCGTGCATTCCGTCTCGTGTTGGATCTTTCTCCACTCGTGCAGGTAAGATGCGCATCGTAAGCTCAAGGAGTTCAGCCTGTACCTTCCAGTTAAAAGAAAGTCACCTTCGCTTTGCTGTAGTCCACACTTTCGGGGCACGGTTACGTGACCCGTGAGATGTGGATCCGAACGCTTGACCCTCTGAAAGAAGTGAGGCTCTCTTTGGTGGATGAGCTGCTTCACGTGAAGTGTGATGTTGGCGCGGTCGTTAGTTGGAGGGTCGGACACTTCCGCCAGGTTGCCAATAACAACTGAAAGAAACAAAAGAGTCAATGTTACTTCCAAAATAATTTTTTTCTTCTTCTTATTCTTCTACTACTACTACTACTACTACTACTACTACTACTACTACTACTACTACTACTACTACTACTACTACTACTACTACTGCTGCTGCTCCTACTTCTTCTTCTTCTATTATTGCCTTGACAACAGGCGTGGGGGATCACGTCACGTCTCTCAACAACCTTCGTTCTCTTGTATGAAGTATATTCACATGCGTAGTTATTTAGAACAAAATCTCGCAGACACACCTAAGAAGACACAAACGGACAGAAAGCCAAGCAGACGGACATATTAACCGATTAATATTAGCAGACAGATTAACAGACAGAAAACCAGAAAGACAGACACTCCGACAGCCAGATTGACAGCCAGGCAGATAAACCAACAGACAGACAGACAGTACGCCCTCGAATACCCAACACCGGGAATACCACAAACACAAACATCAGACCAAAGTTTCTGGAAACTGGAATGACAGATGGATGCACTGTACTTAGCACAAACGTAGGAAAATTGACGAGATTCGGGTTACAGACAACCAACCAACCAAACTACATGATGACCTTTTGACACCAACTGTGAGCACCATGTTTATTATTTTGACAGCGGGGAAAGGGCAGTGCTGGCAGAACAACACTGTCTCATGTTTGGTTACATTATCCTGCAGTAGGATGGCGAACGGAGACATGGCTGTCAACAACAAAAAAGTTAAGCCTCGTTCAAACAAATATGGATTGCAAACAATTATGTATATTTAGTCCCCGCGAAAGATGAGACATACTAAAAACAGACACAGTGCACATACATTGGACTCCAGTTATTTTATTATTGTGTGTGTTTTTTGTTTTTCTGTTTGTGTTATCCTGTCCCTGAAAAAGATTCTTAGAAAGGAAACGTCGGTTGTCCTCTGTGTCCTATAATGCTTACTTCTTTATTTTATTACTTCATTATTATATATTTGTTGATTGTTTCTGAATTTCTATAATCGTCACTCTCTTTCACCGTTATGGTGTCCATTGTAAGGTATGAACACGGTCTGTACTTAGTATGTCTCATCTTTTCGCGGGAGCTAAATTTACATAATTGTTTGCAAACCATATTGTTATATCCTGCTGCAGTCTCTGCTTATTTTGTTCAAGAAAATAAGATTTACGTCTTGAATGCATAGCAGGATTAAACAGGAAGAAATGGGGCCGGGGGGGGGGGGAGAGGGGGGAATTAAACAGGAAGAAAGGGAGCCGAATTAAACAGGAATAAAGGGGAGCAGAATTAAACAGCAAGAAAAGGGGGCAAACGCTATAGGGGTAATTGTTTATTTTCATTCGCTCGTTTTGAATTTGAGCATAGTCCATATTGGACTGAGTTTTGTGTGTGGGCCAGTTTCCTTATTACTAGTGTCCATCGCCAGCCTTGACTAAGGGACGTAAATTACAAGTATTTCAGAAGTCGGAATGGGTTGGCCTGATGGCGAGGGACACGGTAAAAGAGAAAGCTAATCCACACGCAAACATTAGCCCCGCGTACTAGAAGCAGTATCACGTGTATGGACTGCGTTTGGTTTTCACAGCTAGCCAACGAGAAAACAAACATGCTGTTCTCAGATTTGATTACGTTGTTTCTGCCTTTCTCAGATTTGCTTCAGCTGTTTCTGCCTTTCTCAGATTTGCTTCCGTTTTTTTCTGCATTTCTCAGATTTGCTTCCGTTGGTTCTAATTTCTCAGATGTATTTCCGATATTTCTGCCTTTCTCAGATTTGCTTCCGTTGTTTTTGCCTTTAGTAGTTACATACTCTTTGTTTTCCTCTGGGAATATCCGTGGCGAAGTGGTAAATCCGACAATTTCGCTTTACGACTGTTGTGAGTTCGTTTTCAGACTAGTCACTCATTTAAGGCGTGCAACTGTTTCGTAGACCCCAGTCAAGTCGTGGCTGGAGCGGAACTAGAACCCCCCCCCCCCCTCCCCTTTCCAAAACGGTCGGAAGTCCGCTCTGCGGAAGAAAGATATGGCCATATAGGATATAACCCATGCAATTGTTGTTTTTGCTGTTGTTGTTGTTGTTGAGTCTAAGTTGTTGAGGAAGTCTCCGTGGCGAAGTGGTCAATACGTCTGCCTCGGGCTCCGTACGTTGTGGTTTCGATTCCAGACCGCATCCTTCGGTTCACGAGTGTATTTTTTCGAAGACTCCCGAGGGTCGTCGCTGGAGCTACGGAGTTCGTGCAGAAAGAGACTGAGCCATATGGGATAACACCCCGGTGCAATGAAGTCGACCCTGTTTAAGTTGTTGTTGTCCGCTAGCTGTGAACTCGAGCTGAGCCAATCATCTCCGATGCTGATATGCCTCCATGGCATCTTGCCAAATTGTCTAGCATCTTCTTTCTTGGTCTCCCTCTGCCACTCCTCCCCTCCAGCTTTGCCGCTGTAACAACATACTTCAACTTTCCCCTTCTCGTTATATGCCCAAAGACTGAACTATCTTCTTTTGATTGTTTGCATAGAATCCTAAAAATATTAAAAAACAATTTTCTCCTGTTAGGCACAAGACTTAATTGGCCATGAAGTCTCAAGACAACCCAAGCTTGCCAGGAGCTTGTACACTTGACAAGTCAAGATGCTGTTAACACAACCGTTCAACTGATAAACTTTAGCTATCCCTAGAAACGCCTGCCTGGTATCCCCGCTGATAAGCGCTCCACAACGATATCAATCAGAAAATTGATGACGACAATGTTATCTGTTTCTGGTGTCACCTGGGCCGAGGTGGTCTGTTACAATCTAATAGATAATTTATTTGCGAGCCATTTCCTGTGCTGGAGATGTCTTTTTTTGAAACCACACACAGGTTTATCTGGTAATGCAACAGCTTTCTCACCTCTCGGAGACACAGATGTAACTTTATATTCTCTTGGGACTTAACTGATTCAGTGCCAAACAAATCGTAGGTTTGGACAAAACATAGTACACAATAAAATGAGTCTCGTAGCGGGCGAGAACTGGAAGCGGTTCGACCCCCGCTGGTGACTTGCGGGATAACTGAACCGGCCGCTCAGAAAGCAATGACAAACTACTGAGCGTAATCTTGCCAAGAAATCAACAGACAGCTGAAAGATGCTGCTGTTGACAGCCATGTCCTGTAAAGGATATGCGAATTTAAAAAAAAAAATTATAGTTGTAAATTCCCGTTCACTGAGCATTGAAATTGCGGAGGATACCGCGAAACAAAACAGGTAACACGATGACTGTAGTATGGCGATAAATAACCCTTCTGTACAAATAGGTCGTTACATTTGGCGATATATTATCCGTCGGAGATCCTTCTCCAGGAACGTCAAGCAATCCGTGCCCACATTGGCAAAGAACATTTCGAGCAAACTAGGCCTTACCAGCCATCTTAGAGTACTTTCAACCCCCCTGGATGAAATGAAAGGCCATCATCATTCTTGATGGACAAACATTATCCTTCGGCACTGAATCAGTTAATGATGTAACGGAAATAAATATAGACCACAAGTCACACTGACATTGTGTAGCAGGTTCTGTTACGACAGAAAGAAAGAAAGAAAGAAAGAAAGAAAGAAAGAAAGAAAGAAAGAAAGAAAGAAAGAAAGAAAGAAAGAAAGAAAGAAAGAAAGAAAGAGGTAATCCTTTGCAGAACGTGACTTTCATCTTGGCCCGGTGAAAAGCCTCTCGATCCCTGGCCATGTCTCCAGCCTAAAATGGAGTTATACCTCTCCAGTCTCAACATGTTCATGCCCCAGGTGTCTGCGATGTCTCGTGTCAATCTTCGTGTCGGTCGACCGTTGCCTTTTCTCCCTGGAACCATGCCTTCCATCTCTGTTCGTCCCAGGCCACAGAGACGGGGATTCGAACACATGATCATCACACGGACAGGCAGTCGTGCTGGTAACTGCGCCACCATGGCTCACAGTAGGATGTATCCAGGTCATGATTCAGCACAGCACACGTGTGGTGGTTGGGGTTGGGCTTGGGTTGCTAATGGTCCCTATGTGGGTTTGGGTATTCCATTGTCAATAGACGCCCACCCATTGTCCAGTAGGAAGGGGTTAGATAAAGTAAAGTTAGTTGCATACCCTTTACTGGACGTGGCAATCAACATGTATTTGCTGTTTGTGATTTTCTGGACAATTGTACGTTTGGTGATCTCTGTACATGTTTTCTGGATCAATGAATCAGGTGCCGTCTCCACAGTGAAGGTTGTCTGCAGTGGTTCTCAAACACTGTATCTCGCCCTGACTGTATATTCTGTCAGATTGCTGTTCGTCCATTTCTTGATGTTATCTTCCCACTAATATAGTTGACTACCTCTTGCTTGCTTGCTTGCCTTCAGCCTTACCCTGCAGTATGGTTTATTTTAAGGAGTTATGTATTATAACGTGGCCGAAATAATTCATTTGCCTGTTTTTAATTAGTTTCGTCAACATGACAATCGAGGTGAATTATCTGCATCCAAATCGTCTACTGCGGACTTCAAACTCGGTATCTGCATTACCCACTAAGCCGCGGTGCCAACAGATAACGTAATGACTGTTTGGCACTTGCCGTCTTGATAGACGATAGATTGTAAAATGGAGTTATACCTCTCCATAACACAAAGCCTGGGCTGAATTTAGAGACCATGTGTTGCCCATGCAGCATGATCCCTCTCTCGGCCTGTCTGGTGTACTACAGAAGAAATGTGACACCAATACGTCTGAACAGACAACCTGCTGAAGCAATTCTCTAACTGTCCGCCTGTCGGAGCTTCCATCCTAGACCAGTTGCAGACCAGGGCTTATGGCATGACATGTAATCTTTAGGTTTCTTTTCCTCGCACTAGGGTAAGGCTTGTACCCTCCTAGTTGCACTCCTCCGCCCGAAGTTGTTGGCACAATGTGGGATATCGGGTTTGGTAAGACCCGCCCAACGTTCGGCGCTAACAGAAAGCAGATAGTATCGACTACTGTTATACTGTAGCTCAGTCATGTCGGACTAAGACCTGACACACAAGTAACGTAATAGTGTAATACAGGGACCTGCTAGGGGTCTCTGTCGTGTGTGTACCACAGGGACCTGCTAGGGGTCTCTGTCGTGTGTGTACTACAGGGACCTGCTAGGGGTCTCTGTCGTGTGTGTACTACAGGGACCTGCTAGGGGTCTCTGTCGTGTGTGTACTACAGGGACCTGCTAGGGGTCTCTGTCGTGTGTGTAATACAGGGACCTGCTAGGGGTCTCTGTCGTGTGTGGACTTTGTGTGGACTTGAATGAACAGTATAGACGCCAACAAAATGCATCCCCGCGGTAACACACTGACCTATTTTCAAGGCTGTCTGTCGACCACTAACGGCCTCACTCACATAATCCTGGACCAGTTGATCAAAGTCCACTTTTGGCATTGTTAACTAGGTCAGCCTGGTGTTTGGCGTTTTATCTTAGAAAGGGCGATAATTGTGCCGTGTGGACGATGGGTACCTGCCTAGCGATAGTACCTCTTACAACCGCGGACAGGTCGGTAGAGAGAGGGGTACTGAGCACCCTGGAACAAAGACGGTAGGAAACTACCTGCCCTTCAATACCACTTGTGGCCACTTCATAAGAGTACATTACCCTAATCTAATCATCGCGGCTTCTGTGAGGCAAGGGTAGTAACTCTTATGTGACTCTAGGTGGGGAAAGGGAGGAGAAAAGGGGAAGGGAAGACAACAAAGAGGAGGGGAGAGAAATAAGTGGGGGAGGGGGGGTGAAAAGAGAAAAAGAGAGAGAGAGAGAGAGAGAGAGAGAGAGAGAGAGAGAGAGTAGATTGCAAGGGGGGGGGGGGGGGGGTGATGCTTGATGATATTTAATGCCAGTTATAGATAAATATTCAGTTTTTACGTTGCTGTTTTGGGGTCAAAATAAGCAGAGAAATATTTGAAACTTATAACCAAGAATAAAAACAAAGCAAGCAGTTCGGTAAAAGACATCTGCCATGCACACTGGCCGCCAGTAATAAATGCTAGGACATATCGAGCCCAACTTGTGGCTTGTCGTTCTTCGAGAGTTAATTGGTATGAAAAAAGGCGAAGTGAAAAACAAGATGAAACTAACCAATTAGGAGATTCTACTTGGAGGTATATAGTAATGAGGCAAAACAGACCAGGTCGCGGAATAGTCATATAGTCTTAAATGGGCTTAACTGTGGTAAGGCTGTGGGCAGAGGAGCTTTCCTGGCACTGGTTCAACAGAAATTAAAGCTTGCGCTAATCACAGAAGACAAAATAAATGACTCCAGCATCGGATATATCGAAGGGAACAGACTAAGAGGAAGACCGAGAGGAAAATATCCCTTTTACCAGTGTCCTTTGCCTTCGGGAGAGCCTACTCCGACTTACTTTTAATTTACGTGCCCAAGTCTAGGACGAGAAGTCAACGTGTTAGTCCAGCTGACCGGTGTAGGGGTTGAACCTACTACCTCGGATTCAACACAAGGAAGTGTAAGAGTAAGCGCTCTTACCCATTCGGCCATGCTGGCCTCCACTAACATAATAAGGTACATCACGAATACTGAGCTTCTGGGGAGGAGTTAACTCGTTCCAGCCAATCAGGAGGTGAGGAACAAGAACGTTCTTTTCCTGGATCCCGCACAACAAAAGACAGAGAAAGAAAGACATAATAACACACAGACAAGAGAATTATTGTCCAGGGCGAATAATAGAGCTCATAGCAGAACAAATGGTATCAGAGTGGGGATTACGCTAAATAAGCTCATGTGTTCCATTATGGGATATAGTTTAGCTTACGCTAAGTAAGGTCATGTGTTCCATTATGGGATAAATAGTAAAAAGGGTGAAGCAGGCGATCATCATCAAGTGCCATGCCGAAGGGCTTGGGCGGCCATAGTTCGCCATCACACACACACCAGAGTCTCGAATCAGGTCTGTGTTCTTGTCCCGACCATGCCACGCTGCCAAACAGTCAAGGTATTTATCCCTTTGTCTTCCTATTGCTCTCTTTCCATCAAGCTTGCCACGTGTCACAACATTTTCAAGTCCATTTCTCCTCATAACATGTCCAAAACATCTTGACAGTCTACGTCTAATTTCTCCAAACAATTTCCGTTTTTCATTTCTTTCTTGAAGTACTGTCTCATTTGATTTTTTGTGAGTCAAATTGTATTCTTTGCATTTTTCTCAAAAGCCACATTCCCACCGCCATTAGATGTTTCTCAGCTTGTCTGTTAATTGCCCATGTTTAACACGTATACAACAATATGAGTTCTATTGATTGATTGATTGATTGATCTAGGAACCGACATCACAGAATTCGGGACATTCCCATAAGCGCTCCGTCCCCATCCTTAGCAACCAGCGAAGAGTTCCAACACCAATAGTTCCAGTAGCAATCTGATTATGTGTCCGTCTTGCCTTTCCTCTGAGTGTCGAGCGTCGGCCAGGTCCCCTCGTCACTCCTCGCTGTCTCATTCTAACCAGACTATGGTGATCCATTTGCTCCTCCGAGGTGTACACGTGCTCCCACAAGGCCGCAACCACATCTGCCTTGTCATGCATCAATACTCCACCAAGTTCTGCCGAGCCAGCCAATCTGTCCGCCTGTTCATTCCCCAGCACACCGGCATGCCCAGGAGAAAAGATCCAGGTGATGCTTGCTACCCGTGACCTCCGAAGCGAAGCAAGCCACTCTGCACGAATCTTGCCTGTTCTCACCCTTCTCAGCATGCTTTCTGAGTCAGTTACAATCACAATATGTGTATATATAGTGTTTTCTATCCAGCGGAAAGCTGCACTGACCGCCTCCACCTCCATTCTTAAGCTAGATGTAGTGTCATCATACGCCAGGTTCTCCTGCACCAAACGCCGACCATTAGTTTTTGCCAAGAACCCCCAAGCACTTCTCCTACCTCTCAACACCGACCCATCCGTGTAGATAATCACATCACCCGGGCGAGAATTTTCCTGAAGTGGTTGCTGAATTTCACTATATGAGTTCTATATAGCACTTCAATGTTCTGTTTCTCACTGCAATTGACAAGAAGATGAAACGACATGTGATAGTTACGGTTGGCCGTTTTGTTAAGTATTGCGCTATATGGCAGCCAAAAACAAAAAACGCCTGTCCAAATTATCTCACTCCAACTCATGTTGTTCCTCTTGTCGAGGTAAAGCTTAAAAAACTTTCATGGACTTCACCCCCCCCCCCCACCCCCCGACTTCATATATCGAGATTTCTTTCTATGGGCTCTGTTATTCCCTTTGTCAATCGTCTACGTCATCATCATCAAGTGCCCTGCCAGCTGGCGTAGGCGTTCATGGCTCTCCACAAATCTCGGTCTTTGATGTTCTGGATCAACTCTGCGGATGATATTCCTCCATGCCACTGACTCAATCCATCCAGCATCATTTCTCTTCATCTGCCCATGCCTCTCTTCCCCTCGATCGTTTCCAATTGTCACGATGTTCTCCAATGTCTCTCTTCTCATCACATGACCAAAGAAAGCTGCTTGTCTCTTTCTTATTGTTTCATATAATGTTATTGTTTCACTAGCCTCTTTCAAGCAATGGTTGTTAGTTACTTTGGCAGTCCAAGGAATTAGCAACATTCGTCTCAGCTAAATTATCAAACTTTGTAAATTATCAAACTTTCGTAAATTACCACACTTTCTAAATGATCAAACTTTCTACATTATCAAACTTTCTAAATTATAAAACTTACCAAAGTCCATGGAGCAGTAGGAGTCAAGCATTTCTTCCTTCGTACACGGCCGACAGTCTGAAACAAAAAACAATAAACTGTGCACATTTGCCTGTCATAGACACTAAATTCATCATGTGATCATACAGCGCTGTATGCTGCACTGGCTGGTCAACCCTCTGGCTGGTCAACCCACTGGCTCACTACATCCGATTGCCACAAGCATTTCTTCCAGTTTACTGTCCATAGCCGTTAACTGTATCCAATCCACATACAATATAGGATGTTTCTGTTTCGTTTGGTCTGGTCCTTATCCTTTGACACGCCCGACATGGAATACTCCATCAGTAGGAAGAGGGGGGGGGGGGGGGGGGGGCTTCGTGGTCAAGTCGCTTGCCCCGAACGTTGTAGGCTTTGATCCCGGATTGCATCATTCGGTTCACTAGTGCAATGTTCTCGGAGACTCCTGGTGGTCGTTGCTGGAGCTACGGAGTTCGTTCGTGCTTTCGGCAGACCACCCTCCAGAAGGAGACCGAGACATGTGTGATAAAACTAGGTGCATTGAAGTCGACCCTCTTGTCTTTATACCCAGTTATACCATAACAGGAGCCACGCTACCTTCGGCAGAGCTCTTGGGGTGGTTGGAATATATATGGCCTTTTAATTTCGCGGAATCGAACCCACAACCTTCGGAGCTGAGTCAGACGGCTTGAACACTTCACTTCCCATTTTCGTCCATACATTTTTGTTAGGTCCAAATGTAATTTTTGTTTGGCATTTAATCTGCTGAGGAGCGGCTGGCCGAGTGGCTAGAACGCGGGGTTCTCCTTCAGGAGACCCGGGTTCGAATCCTCGGTAAGGTGTGAGATTTTTTTTCTGTCGGGGACAAAAAGAAAATCCTAACCTACACAGTTCGCGGCGACTGCACAAGCCAGGCGCGGCCTTAATTCCTCAGGCTCAAAGACCCCCCTGCTGTACACCGCAAGGTACTATATTGGCAGTAAATGACAGTTTATTGAATCTGTTAAACCAGTATAGGTCCAGCTGAGGTCAATTAGATTGGGAGGTGGGTAGGTAGGCGGGTAGGTAAAGAAAGAAAGAAGAAAGAAAGAAAGAAGAAAGAAAGAAAGATGGGCCGGTCTCCGTGGCGAAGGTGTTATGGACGCGGTCCGTAATCCCGCTTACCCGAGTTCGAAACACAGATTCGCGCGATTTGGCAGCAGATCGCTTTGCACTGAGTTTTAACGAATTGATATGAGAGCCGGTCACTCAGAAAGCAATGGCAAACTACTGAACATAACAAAACATCCACAAAAGCAGTAAAATGCTGGTGTTGACAGCGATGTCCTGTAAATAAGATATGCACACACAAAAAAAAGAAGGTAGTCCCACTGACTGACTAAAGCGGCAGATAGTTAGTTGTATTATTATTACTGAAAATGCACGGCGCCCATCCGCTCTTCCGTCAATCAGTCCTGTCAGAAAGCTTCACCTAATTAGCTTATCCGTCTCAGTGTAATCGAGACAGAGGGCAATGCTTGGAGAAACAACAATGTTCCCTCTAGCCATGGCGCCATCGACCTGAAGACCCCGGCTTCTTGTCGTGCCTGTTATCAGCAAAATGAGACCAGCAAACGCCGTTAGCAGAAGCGTTGCGACCTGGTCACGTCAGGGATTTTAGGAATTAGTCGTCTGCCCGAAACCTTGACAACAAAAACGAGTGATCGCTTTGGCAGAGACATTGGGGCCGGGTATTAAACATGTCATATTAGACACGCGTGTCCAAAAATGTACACAGAAAAGTTGACGGCATTCATGCGTCCCTCCCGCCGTTGCTATAAATTACAGGCGTCTTTCGATAACTCATAAAATTCTGGCTGTGAAGGTATGTGTGTATTATGTGTGAATTTCTATAGGGTATTATGAGGATGTATGTCATAAGCTGACACGTCTGCGTCCGTGACCTCGCGTGGTCCGTGACCTCGCGTGGTCCGTGACCTCGCAAGGTTGCAGAAAAAAGTATGCGTTTCTGAATGTTGGAGGTGTGAATATTCCTTTCCTACTTTTTTTTTTGTTGTTGTTGCGCTGGCAGGTTTTGGAACTCGAACGTCTGCCATTCACGTGTTATTACCACTATTAGTTACTACTACTGGGGATTCACCGGACTGGTGTTTGCGTGTGATTTAGCTTTCCCTATTACCACTGTCCCCCTCCATTAGGCGAACCCACTCCGACTTCTAAGGTGCTTGTAATTTACGTCTTAAGTCAAGGACGAGAAGTCAACATTTTAGTCCAACAGACCGGTGTAGGGCTTGAACCAGCAACCTTCTTCATCAACACACCGGGTGTTTAAGAACGAACGTTCTTATCCATTCAGCCATGCTAAAATCCATTATCATCATGATCATCATCATTTATCATCATCATTACCATCATCATTATTATCATTATCATGGTCATTATCATCATTATCATGATCATATAAATAGTTGAGTTAAGTTGAGTTAAGAACCGACATCAATGTATTCAGGACATTCCCATACACACTCCGTTCCCTTGTTCAACAGCCAGCGAAGAGGCATGCATATATAACTAGTAACACACAGTTTACCTATACACAAGAGTACATGACATTTTTACATACATTAACGCGCACACAGGCATCTGGTATCAGACACACATTTTACAGTGTGGTTCGTGTGGGTAGTATAACACCTGGCTCCTTTATCTCCCCAACAATTTCCTGGTACTGACTTTAGGCTGGGTCCACTTGGTAATCCAGGTGAATTTTAAAATGGGTCCCGGTGCAGATTAGAATCCATTGGCACCGATCGTACCCAACAGTAAGAATAGAATACATGAGAACATACGAGGCCTTGAAAATAGTAATAAAGAATACGGGCCAACAGAGGGATGTATAAGGTCGTCAAAGTAATAAGTACAATAACATCCGGGATAGTACTTGGGTGTCTTGGAGTGCCAAGAAAGACTAAGAGATATAGAATGCTACACAAGCAACGGTTGGAAATAACAACAGGCGAGACGTCGTTATATACAGACATCTGCAAATGCAGAGGAAGTATGCACACAAAAAAGACCAAACATTAGATTCATTTCAAGCTTAGTATAGAGGTATACAGGCACCTTGCCGTTTTCACCGACTATATTTGTTAAATTGTGGTTAAACAACAACAACAAAAACACACTCACTCACACATAGCAATGTCTCTATAGCACAAATCATGGGCTAAATTGTGTGGACCATGTGTTGCCCATGCAGTATGATCCCTCTAGTTTAATCTAGAGCAGGGGTGTCCAACCTTTTCAGCAGGCGGGCCAAATTTCAGAAATAATATTCCCTACCGGGCCACGCACCTAATTTTTTTTTTTTTGGTAATTAAAGTAAACAAGCAAGCGTGCTACAGCTTCGGCCACATCGTCGTTTCCCACTCGTGAAGTGGTTACGTTTAGACAGTCCCACTCCGTGGGCCGCAACATTACTCCCGGCAGGCCGCATGCAGCCCGCGGGCCTCGTGTTGGCCATCCCTGATCTAGAGGAAAGGTAACACCAATACATGTGAAACAAGACTAGCTCCAGAATCTGTCGGATCAGCAAAGATCAGTTGCCGACCAAGGTTTATGTTTAAGGTTGCATTTTCTCGTGCCGTGATGAGGCTTGACACCCCCCCCCCCCCCCCCCAGTGGCGCTCCTTCGCCCGAATCCGTAGGCACAACGTGGGGTGTCGGGTTTGGTGAGCACTGCCCAACATTAGGCGATAACAGAAAGCAGGCAGTACCGTCTACTGTCGTATGGTAGCTCAGTCATATCTGACTATGACCTGACTTAAAACATCACACGGAGGTATGTCAAAGAACAATTGTCCTCTTTTTAAAAAATCGTGCGATTAGAATGAAACCACTACGCGCTTTAGGAAAATATGTGGCAAAACAGCGGGCCTTAAACGCATGAATAACAGATACAATCAGAGCTTGACCGAGGTGTGTCAGGTCTCGTCTCGCCGAGTATTTGAACACGAGAGTTAAAAGAATAATAATGGTCTACGTAAAACGAAGATAACAAGCACAATAAAACAGCTAGCGTTTAACAAGGAAGATATGATCTCGGGGGAAACTAACAGTAGAGGGGATGCATAGATGAACCATCTACAAAAGAGAATCTCTAGCTTGGACATGAGTTCACGCCACAGTTTGAGCTTCTGGGCAGTCAGCATGTAGTTGTTGGTTATGGCCTAAAGTTCTCGACTGTATTTAGGAGATATCTGTATAGGGGCAATAAACACGGTCACATCAAGGATCACTTCTAAACGTACCTGCTATGTGGTTCAAGTCATATACACTTTGACGAATCTGCATTAAAACGAAAAAAGTTAGTTGCATGTCCTTTACAGGACGTAGCAGTCAACCCCAGCATTTTTTTAGCTGTTCATGATTCCTGGGTAGGTTTACGTTTAGTTGTTTGCTAACGCTCACTGAACGACTGGCACCCATACCATGTCATTAAAAAAAAAAAAAACCAGCACAGGTGTGTTTTGAACGCGGGTGTTCGGAATTACGAACTGCAGCCCGCAACGCCTTCGCCACGGAGCAGGTCAACCTGCATTAGATGGATGATTTGGTCAGTGTGACACTGGTCGTCTGTACTTCCGGGTGAAGTTCTGGATACCTGTTTTCTTCTGGGTCAATGGGATTCCAGGTCTATGAAAACAGAATGTCCGCCTCGGAGGAGGATTTAACATGACCTTTAACTTGGACGTTATCAATGAGTACAAGGGCATATTTTATTCCAGCTACAAGTGGGGAACAGGTGGTAAGTATTAAGTTAGGAAAGGAAGCTAAAGAGGAGCGGGTGGCCGGGGGGGTCAGATTGTTCGCCCCACACAGTGTGGGGTGTGTTTTCGATCTTTGGTAAGACTCGGACTTTTTTTTCTTTTATAAATTCTAGCCTCTAGGCTGGTCAGCGTGGAAGAAAGGTTGAGAATATTAGTTCTTAAACTTCCTGTGCGCCGATGACAGAGTTCATTCCCTACACAGTTCAGACAGATTTAAATGTTCACTTCTTCTTCAGGAAGTAATGGCAAACTAGTGAACGTAAAATTGCTTAGAATATCAACCTGGGGTTGATCAAACGACCTGCAAAGGACATGTAATATTTTAAACTTAAAACCTGCAGGTTTTGAGGCGAATGCTTGGGCAAGTGTCCTTTGTAACTCAGCCCTGTAGAAGAAAACCCTTACACAGCACACTTCATTCAGGGATCTCCGCGGTAGCACTGCGACTAGCACGCTTATCTGCCGGCTCAGTTGTCTAGTGTTCAAACACCATTCCAGGCGGGAATTTGTTTGTTTTCTCTGATCTAAACTCCCAGGTTGACCCAGTTTAATAATAGGTACCGGGAAATTTCCGGGGAGGGAGAGGCGGCCGTCGTAATATTTTTTTAAAAGTTGTCCCGGAGCAGTTTTCTGCTAATGAGTCTGTGACGTGATAGGATAATCATATTTTGTTGGTCTGGATGGACGGAGGGACAGGTGGTCAGTCGTTTTCTCGATTTAGGAGCAATGAGCCCTGGTTCAAACCCTTTTCCCATCGTGCTCATGGTATTGTCAGTGCAGTTCACTATCAACTTCGCTAGTGCGCCTGCTCTGGCGGGATACCGACCACGTCATTTGGCGGTTGATCTGACAATATGGCGGTGGCATCACATACCCAACACACCTCACTGGGTGCTTGCTTGCTTGTGTTCGTTGGCTTGGGCTCCAACGCGAAGTCCTGTATGTCGGATGAAGGCATCCTGTTGTCCAACATCAGTGTGATGTCATACAGGACCTGAGGTTTGCGTGAGTATCCGTTGTCCCATGTCTGGCTTATTGGTGTGCAGACTTGTCGTTCCTCGCCGTACAGGCAGACACTCTCCGACTTCGGAGGAATCGGCGATCCTACTGACTTTCGCCAGGACCCCGAAGGGACCTGTTGCCCAGGACGCTCGACGAGGACGCGTCAATAGGTCTTGGCCAGTATATAACCCGGCCCTGGTGCCTTGGAAACACCTCTGCGTCCCACCTCACTGGGTGAAAACGGGGTCCTTTATTTCACTAACTATACACCATACAAGGATACACTCATGATACATGGTTACACTCATGATACAAGGATACACTCATGATACATGGATACAATTATGATACGAGATAACACTCATGATACCAGTATACACTCATGATACAAGGATGCATCCATAATACAAGGATGCACCTATAATACAAGGATACAACCATAATACAACGATAGACATATAATACAACAATTCAACTCACCATTCATCGGATCCAGCAGAGAATGAGCATCAACTTTTTCTAAATCATAATGAAAGAGAATCTTGGGCACGCCGGCCATGTCGGGCGCCCTGACCGCTTCTATATACAACAGCACTGGGTCCTCATTGTTGGAACTGACACAGAACTCACTACTCCTGGCAGTGGAAGTCAACACATGATCTAATCTCAACGTCCTTGACTCTTCTTGTTGGAGTCTGTAGTTTTGGCGGGTGGAGATGTAGGAGCGTTCCTGCGAGATTTTCACGTTGATATTTTCTGACTCTGCCACGAAACAGGCTCGAAAGCTGCCCCTGAGGAAGGGCATCATCTCTAATCTCACGGCCCCGGAGGCCCCGAACCAGGTGATGGTTCCTGTGTTGCATACAAGAGATAGTCTGTGTATGGCTTGGGGTTCTGTCAAGGTGCTGGGGAAGAGAAAATATGAAGAGGTGAGTATAATGAGAACATATTTCAGACTTGATCGTATGACATGGGGTGGGGTGGGGTGGGGGGTGGCTTTCGGCTGTTTGGAACTCATGCGTAGTTTATACACTTGATACTACGTCTGGAGCACCGGACCTATGTTTAGACGTGGGTTAGCTTTCCTTGTTACCAGTGTCCCTCGTCTTCAGGTGAATACACTCCGATTTCAGGGGTACTTGTAATTTACGCTTGAGTTCAAAGCGAGGGAACGAAAAAGAATACGTGATATTGGGCTGAAGAGGGTGAGTGAGAGAAAGTGTGCGCGTGCATGCATGCGCGTATGTGTGTGTGCGTGTGTGTGTGTGTGAATGAGAGAACAAAAGGGTGAAAGAGAAAGAAAAAGAGAGAGAGAGAACGAGAGAGAGGGAGAGAGCAAGAGACCGAGGAGGAGAGAGAGAGAGAGAGAGAGAGAGAGAGAGAGAGAGAAAGAGAGAGAGAGAGAGAGAGAGAGAGAGAGAGAGAGAGAGAGAACGAGACAGAGGGAGAGAGCAAGAGACATAGGAAGAGAGAGAGAGAGAGAATCAACCCTGGTTTGTTTTGGTTGTTTGTGATTACCCAGGCCACTTAAGTTGAGTACTTTGACACTGCTTTCTAAACGACCGTTGTCTCATACCTTGGACATCAGAGCACATCATTCTGCTTCCCAGTCAGCCGCGACTGATTTCGAACCGCGGTCTCCAGACGTCAGAGAATTCAGAAACAAGTCACAGGCCTGGGTTAAATAGACCAATAGATGACGATAAAGCAGCCGGATCTGAAAGGCATACTTCTATTAAGCCGTTTCTTCTATACAACACCTTTGATCTCGTAAGGATTTCCCCCACACACTGTGATAAATGGCATTGCCAACTTCTAGTCAAGCATTTAATCCCTTCTTTCCTATTGCTATCATACTTTTCTAAAACGTTTGTACTTCTTGAACCGCTACAATATAATCTGATATTGTCAGTTGCTTTCCCATTGCAACATACGTCTGTGAGACCTGGACACTTACAAAACGAGCTGAACAGTGCATAAATGCCTTTGAATATGCATGTTATAGACGGGTTCTAAGAATATCTTGGATACAGAAAAGAACAAACGCATCCATACGACAACATCTGAATATTGCAGAAAGTTGGCTACTAAAGACGATAAAACAAAGAAAACTGAAATATTTTGGTCACTTGAAAAGTCATTCAAGTTTGGAGAAAACAATCATGGAGGAGTATTTGCCCGGGAAGAGAGGAAGAGGAAGGCCAAAAAGAAGATGGGTGCAGGAAGTGGCAGATGATCTACAGATGGGTGTATCGAACGCGGGACATCTTAATTATGACCGAGAAGTTTTCCGGAAGGTTGTTATGGGAGCGATGTCCTGCAAGGCACATGCTACTGAATGAATGACTATCAGTTATCATCAGCATGAGCCATACCTATCATCACAGGCGATCATATACGTCCAGACCACCAGTCTGCTGTGTGCTCAGAAAGACCGATCGCCAAACGCCGTCCGCCCCACTCTGCTAGCCCATGCGGCATTTCTATCGCCAAACATCCTTAGTGGTTACCTACGACATGCATGGCATGTTGCGGTGTATTCTGTGCTGCTCTTGTGGACCTAGGTAACACACGCAGAGGTGAGCTGAGTTGAGCTAAGAACCGACATCACTGCACTCAGGACATTCCCATACGCGCTCCATCCCCTTGTTCAACAGCTAGCGAAGAGTCACACTACTAACCGTTCCCGCCGCTGTCTGATTGAAAGTTCTCTTGGTCTTCCCTCTCAGTTTTGAGATTCTTCCAGAACCCCTGCCGATCCCCCACAATCTCATCCTTTCCACATATGGGTTCTCAATCTGTCTTTCCCCCCCCCCCCCCTTCTCCACCTGGTCCCACGGGCGTACGACTACCTCTCCCTAATCCACCACCAAGAGGTACATTCCCTATCAGCCTGTCCCCCCCCCCCCCACTCCCACCCACACTCCCTCATGGCCAAAACTACAATTGTATGCCAGG
Organism: Cepaea nemoralis; assembly: GCA_014155875.1. Classification (NCBI taxonomy): domain Eukaryota; kingdom Metazoa; phylum Mollusca; class Gastropoda; order Stylommatophora; family Helicidae; genus Cepaea; species Cepaea nemoralis. The sequence continues at coordinate 939,796 of JACEFZ010003698.1, read as the reverse complement.
ATCACAAGTAAGGATATCCCAGGGAATCAAGAGGTGGAGAAAACGCGCTGGAGCTGATGGGATACACAGTGAGAAAACCTAACAATCGTTTATAAGGCAAAATGATCGATCATTGCACCAGGTTTTACCTCATATAGATTGGTCTCTTTCCACAGAACGGCCTGCTGAAAGCGTCGCACAAAGCACGAACTCCGTAACTACAGCGACGACCTCCAGGCGGCTCTGAGAAAACTGGGCTCGTGAACCAACCGCCGTGGCCCAGAATCGAACCAACAACCCTCAGAGCGCGAAGTTGAATCATCGTTCAGAAAGCAATGAGAAACTAAACCAAAACGTGTTATGTCCTTTGCAGGATGTACCGTTTAACAGTAGGTTTATTTTCTAGAAAATTTACGGTTAGTAGTTTGCCACTGCGCTCTAAACGAGAAGTCAAAGTTAAATTCCAACTGACTGGTGTATGGAATAAACCCATTACTACACAGTCAGCGCATAAGAAGTTTAAACACGAGCGCGTAAATCTCTCGGCCACGCTGACCTCAGTGGCAAACTTCCGAATGTAAGATTGCTTCATGAATTACAAGCAGCCTGTAGGGACTGAGGGAGATTGCAACGTCCTGCAAAGCACACGTAATGTTTAAGTGGCAAATATTTAATGACTGCAGTGTTTGAAAATATTGCCGGTCCTAGTTTTGTATTCACCCTCTGTAAATTGCATACAACATAATACGTAAATACAAAACCTGGACCGGCAATATTTTCAAACACTGCACAGTTATTAAAAATACACCCTGTATTTACAGTAACCACTGACACATTTAGTTCCATAAAGGGGGCACAACTATATTTCAATAATTTTAAACGTAGCTGGAGATACGGACAAACTCTTGCACGCAAATTGAACGATATTATATTTCCACTGAATGCACAAACCTCTTCAGATCAGCTTAAATCAAACACAAAAAAGAAAACGGCTTCAAAAGAAATCTCATAGCTCGGCGAAAAAATTATACTGTTGAAACCAAATCTACATAACTTGGTTGGCAAACATACAACTTGAAAAAGTGACATTTTATCATGTCGTGTTTCAACTCTTAAAGTTCCGGGCTTTGTTTGTTGCTGGACATCCGGTTTTCTCAATATTGAAAACATTTCATATTTATCTTAATAAGACAATCTATGTTTCAAACCATCTCATTCCTTGTATATCTTAATTAATGTTTATGTCTGAACCATTTCATCTCTTGGATATCTGAATAGGTAGTTCACGTTTCAAACTTTCATTTGTTGTATATCTTAATAGGACAATCCACGTTTCAAAACATGTCATTTGTTTGTATATATATTACTAAACTATGTATACCTTAATTACCAGTCTACGTTTGAACTATTCCATTTGTTATATGTCTTAATGGGTAGCCTATTTTTCAAACCATTGCGTTTGTTATATATATTAACTGGCATTCGACGGTTCAGACATTTATGTGTTGTGTTTCTTAGTGGTGGTAGTCTAAAACGATCACATCTTAATGAAGTCTACATTTCAAACTAGTCCATGTCCAGTGTATTTGTTGATAGCTTAATGGATGTCTGCGCATCGTTTCCTTTCATTTGCTGAATAAGGTCAGCATGCCTAATGGATAAGAGCGCTCGTTCTTACACATCCGGTACGCTGATGCTGAGTTAGGGGGTTCAACCCCTACGCCGGTCAGTTGAACTAAAATGTTGACTTCTCGTTCTTGACTTGGGGACGTGAATTACAAGTACCTCTCAAGTTGGAGTGAGTTCGCCTGATGGCGAGAGACACTGGTAATAAGGAAAGCGAATCCACACGCAAAATTCAGTCCAGTGCTACTTGACGTAACGTGTATGGACTACGCTTGAGTTCAAACCGAGCAAGTATCCAAAATTATTTTGTTCATCTTAGCTCAGATATACAAGCTTGATAACAGTATAGCTAGAAGGTCACTCTTCTATAACCCACAGGGCCGGCGAACTATATTAGAAGAAAGAAAGAAAGAAAGAAAGAAAGAAAGAAAGAAAGAAAGAAAGAAGAAGAAGAAGAAGAAGAAGAAGAAGAAGAAGAAGAAGAAGAAGAAGAAGAAGAAGAAGAAGAAGAAGAAGAAGAAGAAGAAGAAGAACACAGAATCGAAATGTATCAATAAACACGAAAACTTTCAATTTTGAAGCACTTGATGACGACGACGATAATTATAATAAAGATTGAAACAACAACGACAATGTATTACTAGATAGTCGTATCTACTATTTCAACCATACGCCAAGCTTTGCTTGAAACAAAACGAATAAGGAATTAACTTTGATCATATCAAGAATTTCCCCAGTCTTTCCCTACGTCCCGACCTCGATTTACACCTCAACAATATCACTGGACGATCAAACAACAGCCAAACAGCCCACGGTGAGATAGTCTAGACGTGCAGAGTTCCCCTGTACAACACAAATGCTAGGAAATGAATTATCCCTTGACTTCAGTGGCTGCTGCAACGTGTGACTGCATTTTTTTTCTAGGCTGGCAGGGGTCAAAGGTTGAGCAGAAAACAAATCTGGGAAATGCATTTGAAAAGTCAAGAATGGCACGTTATAAAAACCAAGGTCAGATTTTGTTCTCTCGGGAAGTTTACTTTTTATGGAGATGGGAAATCGTTTTGGCTGCACACACGTGCCATGAAATTCTGAGTTATATTTTATTTAGTAAAGGGGTCGTAGTAGCAGGGTGGTTAGGCACTTGTGTGCTGGTTCGGAATGGTCGGTGTATTAAAGGACCACTTTTGCCGCCAAGACCTGTATTAGAGGCTGTCAATTTTGGGCGACTTACTTGGAACAGAATAGCTTATCCTACCTTTCACCATCTACCATCCTTCCCTTCACCATAGACCACATTTCCCTTCACCATAGACCATCCCTCCCTTCAGCAGGGACCACCCTTCCCTTCACCATAGACCACCCTTCCCCTCACCAGCGACCATCCTTCCCTTCACCATAGACCACCCTTCCCTTCACCATCGATCATCTTTCCCTTCACCATAGACCACCCTTCCCTTCACCATCGATCATCTTTCCCTTCACCATAGACCACCCTTCCCTTCACCATAGACCACCCTTCCCCTCACCAGCGACCATCCTTCCCTTCACCATAGACCACCCTTCCCTTCACCATCGATCATCTTTCCCTTCACCATAGACCACCCTTCCCTTCACCATCGATCATCTTTCCCTTCACCATAGACCACCCTTCCCTTCACCAGCGACCCTCCTTCCCTTCACCATCGATCATCTTTCCCTTCAGGTGCTGAATACTTTCAAATGCCAGAAATCTTCGAAAAAATGGGGGGGGGGGTGTCTCAATGGCAAAGTGGTTCAGCCACCTGCCTTGCAGTTCAAAAGTTGAGGGTTCAATTCCGGGCTTCGTCATTTAGTTCACTCATGCAATCTTCTCGGAGACACCTGGGGAATATCACGGAGATAGCCGGACCTACGGAGTTAATGTTTTATGCGACCCTTTCGGCAGACCGTCACGCGGAAAGAGACCGAGCCATATCCACTGACAGCCCTACGCGTGCCAGTCTTTCCAAGCAAGGGATTCAGATTAGTACCTTTAATTAGTTTAATATTATCATAGTGTGTTTCATGTAGGTTTGTATTTGTTTGTCCTGTGCTGACGAAGGCTTTGGCCGCAACGTCCAATTTGTCTCTTGTAGTCGTGTTTTAGTAAAGCTCACAATCTATTTCTCGTTTTTTGGGGGATAACACCCAGTGCCGCGAAACAGACCCTTTCGTCTTTAAAGCCCTTTTTAAATGGCAGGAAATGAGTGTCTAGTTGGTCATGCGTCGAAGTACACTTGTTCCTGCAGCGAGGCGCTGACGACATTTGGAGGTGACAGGTTCGAATCCCGGTCGGTAATAATAGCTTTCTAATTTTATGTTGTCTAGAGCGTCCTCTAATCTCTAATTCTTCTCCTTCTATGAGCGCCAAACAATACTATGTATGTTTATTTGTGGACTGCATTTAAAATGCCAGAAAGGCAATTCTACAGCCGCCTCCGAGAGTTGCCAAGTCACTCTATGAGTCCCTGGAACAACCTGGCAGAAACTGCACTTTCGTAAGAATAGCATGGATCAGACGGAGGTTTGAAACCAAATGCAGAAACTGCTGGCTCGGCAAAACTGCTGGCGTTTTTCCTCCTCCACTTCTGTTTCCATTTGCCGCCCGAAGCAATACGAATAACAGCTGGTTTGTTGTGTGCTGATCGGCATTCAAACAGGGGAAGCGACGTGGAGTTAATGGACAGGTTGGCCCATATACACCTGAATGGGACAAGTGTGTTCTTAAAAAGGGGGTGTGGGTGGGAGGCTCAGAGGGTTGGGTCATTTGATGTCACGCATCATTACGTTCGCGGGAGACATAAATTGCGAAGAAAATGGAGGCTATTAGATGAGGTACAATGCTGTGGTAGAGAAAATGGGCGGTAAGGGTACATTTCTGTAGTCAAGGGTTTTGAAGGAACTTAAAGGATGGCGGAGATTATGATAACGATTAACGTGATGTTTATGGCGATGATGGTAATGGTGGTGGTGGTGGTAATTAAGATCATTATGATAGTAGTAGTAGTAGTAGCAGCAGCAGCAGCAATAGTAGTAGTAGTAGTTAGTACTAGTAGTAGTAGCAGTAGTAGTAGTAGTAGTAGTTAGTTGTAGTAGTAGTAGTAGTTAGTTGTAGTAGTAGTAGTAGTAGTAGTAGTAGTAGTAGTAGTAGTAGGAGGGGCAGTAGTAGTAGTAGTTAGTTGTTGTAGTAGTAGTAGTAGTTAGTTGTAGTAGTAGTAGGAGGGGCAGTAGTAGTAGTAGTAGTAGTAGTAGTAGTAGTAGTAGTAGTAGTAGTAGTAGTAGTAGTAGTAGTAGTAGTAGTAGTAGTAGTAGTAGTAGCAGCAACAGCAGCAGTAGTAATAGTAGTTGTAGTAGTAGTAGCAGTAGAACGGTTCGTAGCAACGGTTCGCCCCATAATTTCTACGTTCCTGTGCCATTGAAAACCGCACGAAATGCTCATCATTGTCCCTTGAACTACTGAAGTAAACAATAGCTTCGACAAGACGAAATCGTCAGAGCACCGACAACAGATCTTCCTTCACTTGAATTTGTAGTTCAAGAGGACAGCAGTCAGACAAACAACCAGCCCGCACACGCAATATCGCATAAGGCAGCAGCGGGAGTCTCGGCAACTAGCCGTCCGCTATTATCTTGATCTGCATCACAATATAGTTACCGTGGACCCAAACAAACAGCATTTCGAAAGAAATCCACAGCTCACAGTGTGGCACCAAGCACTCAGTTCAGTATAATGGGCGACAAAACAAGGTCCCACAAGTCCAAAAATGAGGTAAAATGCATTAGTAAAACCGTGCCCAGAGACAGTCAAATCTTCAAGGTCTTACCGGTTCGCCTATTTTCGCCATAATCAAAGAGTGCAAAAACAACGAAAGAAAGAAAGAAAGGAAAGAAAGAAAGAAAGAAAGAAAGAAAGAAAGAAACGCGCCGAGGGGTTCGTTGTGTAGAGACATTTTAACAGAAATGTAAGTGGCAAGATGTGCGACAACTGCCAGTTTTCAGGCCTTCAGCTACACACAGCCCTGTCAAACATATCGTTTCGCAAATTCTCCCGTGGCATGCTTTGACGTAACCCACAAAAGCAGGATTAACCAACAGCCCGGCCAATGAGAAGAGGACACGTCATACCTGCCAGCATGATACGTGTTGACATCTTTGCGTGCACAATAGACACTGGTGTAATATCCTGTGTATGTGCTAGTTACACAAACTGGCAGATTAGTTGGTTGTTAGCAGTCGACGTCACCGAACGAATAAGAGACTAATGGTGATCGAACTGGGACCGCTATCTTGACAGGCCAGCGAACAAACCACTACTCCACCTCAGCTCACAGCAAGTAAAGTGGAAGTAAAGAACTCGCATTGAAGCGATATTTGGTAATAGATACTTTGTTGTTGTTGTTGTTGTTGTTCGCATATCCTTTACGGGACATCGCTGTCAACATCAGCATCTTTCAGCTGATTGTTGATTTCTTGGCAAGATTACGCTCAGTAGTTGCCATTGCTTTCTGAGCGACCTACTCACATACCCAGTAAGTTACCGACGCGGAGAGAACCGCTACCAATTCTCGCGCACGTCACGATACTCACGAGAGTATACAGGATTACGGAGAAAGTCGTGTAACCCCTAGGCCAGGGAGATACTAACTCCACATATTTATAAACTCAGTAAGACCCTATATGAGATATAGCTTGTACCACACCAACTGCCTTTATTTCCCAGAACATTTTCTTGTTCCCATTTTATGCTGGGTCAACTTGGGAACCCAGATTGCCACAAGATCCCCAACTCCATGGAGATTCGAACATATGACCACAGGGCCAGCAAGTCAAGCGTGATTACCGCTTACCGAATGAGGCGCTGAAGGGGATTCTTTCAGCGCTCCATCCTCCCCAGTTGCTGTAAATGTTAAAATTAACGGCAAAATTGCCAACAACACACAGCAGGTACATGCAATGTTACATTTCATTTACGTTTCATTTCTCATTCTGTGAGGGGAAGTGGGTTTTCAAGGGCAAGAAGATTTGCGTCATGGCTAGGTCTCTTTCCAAATGCGGTCTGCCAAAAGCGTCGCACAGAGCACGAACTCCGTAGCTCCAACGACGACCCCCTGGAGTCTCCGGGAAAACTGCACATGTGAACAGAATGTCGTAGCCCGGAATCGAACCCACAATCTTCGGAACGCGAGCCATTCTCTGAGAAGGCCACGAGGAAGACCCCCACAGTATATGTCGTGACCTGGAATAAGCGACGGCCTAACATTTCACATCCCACGGCAGTACCTACTGTGGACCTACCCTTACCTTTTCATTTCTAAAGGACCATCTTCATTGTACATCCAGAAAACTCTAGAAGTTCTTTAGTTCTGTCTCGTAGATCCCACAAGTCTACCCACACAGTGCACTGAATCCATGGCACCGGCGAGACTCAATGTGTGTATATCAGAATTTCAGGCGTTGTTACTATTATTTTGTAGGTAGGTTAATAAATTTTGAAATGTAGATTCGGCAGTGGCCTATTATCCTACTTTTGTTTTTCCATTTGGAACTGCCGAGAGTTTCCAAGAGGGCAACGCGCGCATGTCCTCTTCGATTTTAGCCCTTATCGGAACAAAACTGGCTTCCGATAAACTACCTAATAATCAGAGAGGACTCTAAATGTTCCTTATTTTTAAAGCTCCATAGCGTGACTGAGTTGAAAGCGGGGGGTGTACATCCAAGCCACTCTGCCATTTAAATGTTTGTGATGCTGTATTGGGGTCGAGAAGGGGTTTCCCCACATTATGCCAAGGGCAAATTTGAGTAACCGGGATTGGCAACCTCTCAAGTTATAAATCAGTGATTAAATTTATTTTTAAAAAAAGAAAGAAAAAAAATGAAAATTGAATCAAGTAGCAAGACATTGTAAAAAGTGCTCAACGCCCACGCAACAACACGCCATCCACCCACACAACACAATGGAAGCCAGCAAAGACGGGACAAGCTAGACGACGCCATTATGACACCCACATTAAAACTCCCAACACCGGAACCAGGTGGTGAATATTTGCGGGTATGACCTTCGTGAGGGAGTTACAAGAAAGTGTGAAGGCGCTAGAGCGGAATGTCGACTATTGTCCTGGGGAGTTGGAAACACTGATGTGTAAGAAAACACCCGGAACTTCATTATCTTGCGTCAGGGATACAGTACAACCGGTCGAACGAAAACTAAGATGGCGTACGTAACACGTGTTTGTGGTTCTGCTTGCGGTAATGTAAACCATATACCCAGAGATAGCAATAACTAGGGAATCCTTTAGAACAGTGATACATGTGTCCATTACTCCATATGGACAACAATCACCTTCGGATTACCTTTAGAACAGTGATACATGTGTCCATTACTCCATATGGACAACAATCACCTTCGGATTACCTTTAGAACAGTGATACATGTGTCCATTACTCCATATGGACAACAATCACCTTCGGATTACCTTTAGAACAGTGATACATGTGTCCATTACTCCATATGGACAACAATCACCTTCGGATTAATAGGACTGTGAGGGTAGAACCATATTCACCTGCTTTGGTGGCTGACTAGTCACAGGACTATTATTCTGAGCCGGTGATGGACCCTAACTATAACTTCTCTTTGAGTTTGAACAGGATAGAGGTAATGGTGAAATCGAAGCCAAACACTGATCCCATAGCATGGGATTTGATTTCTCAGGTATTGATTAGCACTGATAGAATAAAGGTACGAGGTAGAGATCACACGGCGTAGGAGACCATACACACACTGAAAGTTATAAACACCCCGGGGATCCCCATTAGCGGTGTGTGCTTCCCGGCTCGGCGGTTATGTGTTCGAATCTCCATGGAGACGGGTTATGTAATATTGACCAGGCCGACAAGACCTAAAATTGGGTACCAGGAGATATCTTGGAGAGCAAAGGCGGCCGATGTGATGCTGACGTCACCCATGGAGGGTCGACTGGTCTATACAAATATGAGCCCGGCACCAAATAGGCAGTATACCTCAGGGGCTATAAGAGGGTCCTTAACGATTAACATATAAACTCATTGGGATTTGAACCTGGCACCCCCAAGTGATAACAGCGCCTCGCTGAACGAATAAATGTACTTCGACTTCGACCATCCAGACCCACTTGTATCTCTTCTCCAAGTTCACGTGAATGCCTGTGTGTTTATTAATTACCGTTTACTGAACTCATTTTGCGGTAAATAGAGCGTTAACTCAACCCCTTTTAGACAAGTGCACTTTAGTTCATTACGTAAGCTCTGTGATTCTTCATTCAAGGAAACTGGAAACAATAATGGCGTGATTTCGCTTGGATAAACAGATAAGCAAAGAGAAAACGAAAGTTTTGCAAACTTTATTGTCAAAGGGTTAAGAACTGGACACACATTCTGCCCTCTTATATCTCTATGCTGCCATACATGGTTTGATTCACACACCATTTATGAGGCTAACGTTTGATTCACACACCATTTAAGAGGCTAACATTTGACCAGAACAACAACAATATATGCATTAACTGATTCAGCGCCGATGGATGAAATATCGCCAAACGTGACCGCCCATTTGGACAGAGAGACGATATATCGCCATTGTACGGTGATTGTGTCAATTGCTTTTCTTCAAAGCTTGCTGAATTCAAATTTACATTATAATTCTTGTTCATTTGATTGTGTATGTTTTACCCAACTTACGTTTTGTTTGGCACTGAATCAGTTAAAAGGCATTGGGCATTTCCTATAATCAGTAATACGTGACCCATTAATACTAATATTGAGAGAGAGAGAGAGAGAGAGAGAGAGAGAGAGAGAGAGAGAGAGAGAGAGAGAGAGAGAGAGAGAGAGAGAGAGAGAGAGAGAGAGAGAGAGAGAGAGAGAGAGAGAGAGAGAATGAAGAGGAGCTTGGGAATCTCCTCGATAGTTAATTGACATTCATTGTATGCATTAGTATTTCTATGAAACTCATAGACATGTGCTTCCCTTAACACGTAACATACATTGAAGTAATAAGTAATAGAGCTGGCTGGTTAACGAAGTTGATCGCGAACTGCGTTGCTAATATCATGAACACGGTCGGACTCGGACTCGACACCACCGAAAGTGAGGTGAAGATTTGCCACCTTTCCACTCCGTGCATTGAGACCTACAAAATGTGATGGTACTATCACATCGCAGGCCGATAGCAGGAAAACTATTTCTGATAATTAAAAACATAAGTAATATTAACCGTTTCCGTGTTTCTGAATTGCAACAATCTGGAATACAATCACGTGCTCTCGATATGTGGGTTTCTTCTCTTATTCTTGTTTCTGAAAATGTTTGAGGCGGAAACAGTTGGTGAGGCTGCAATCACAGAAAGAGGATGATATATCTGTTGTTTCATTATCAAAATCAACCTTTACCTTTCACTTCCGAGGTCAAAGGAGGAAAGGAAACGGATGTCTGGGAATGCGTCAGTGAGGAAAGGGGGAAAATAAATCCTATTTCCGTTAAATGTGTGCATTTCAACTTTACCTATTTAAAAATGTAATAATTTTTGCTTTCTTTTGCAAATTCGATTCTGCATTTAGGTTTTTATCTTTACACAGGCTCTCCTTTTGGGCTGTAGGGCTTATCTGTTCTCACAGTGCTGCTTTCTTCTTCTTATATATAGCCCATGCCGTGAGGCGTTGGTGATGTCTACCCACAACCCTCTGTTTTCTGTGCTGCCAGTCATTTCTGATACTGATACCAATGGTCCTCCATACTATGATGCCCAACTGTCCATAATCCTCTCTTTTGGTCTTCCTATGCCTCGCCCCCCCTCCCCCCTGTAGACAAGCTTTCCCTATTACCAGAGGCTGCAATCACAGAAGGATACCCTCGCCATTAGGCCAGCCCACTCCGTCTTCTGTAGTATTTGTAATTTACATACCTAAGTCAGGGATGAGAGGTTATTTGTCCCACTACCTCACCATAAGCACACCGGAAGTTTAAACGCAAGCGCACTCAACCATTCGGCCATGTTGACCATTTTCTGGGATGCTTAGCTTGTGTTCGTTGGCTTGAGCTCCAACGTGAAGTCCTGTATGTCGGATGAAGGCATCCTGCTGTCCAGCATCAGTGTGATGTCATACAGGACCTGAGGTTTGCGTGAGTATCCGTTGTCCCATGTCTGACTTATTGGTGTGCAGACTGGTGGTTCCTCGCCGTACAGGCAGACACTCTCCGACTTCGGAGGAATCGGCGGATCCTACTGACTTTAGCCAGGATCCCGAAGGGACCTGTTGCCCAGGACGCTCGACGAGGAGGCGTCAATAGGTCTTGGCCAGTTATATACCTGGTGCCTTGGAAACACCTCTGCGTCCCTCTTGGATGCTGATAACGGCTACTGTGATACTGGTCACACCACCCATCGGGCGCCGATGTACCTAACACCTAACAATCAAATAAAGAGGTTCTAAAAAAAAAAACAGAATGAAAGGAGCGTTGATGAAGGAAATAAAAAAGAGGCAAGTGAAATAATTCGGCCTCGTTAAAGGACATAATACGCTTATAAAAACCATACTGTAGAGTAAGGTCGAAGGCGAGCGAACAAGAGGTAGACAATGATACAAGTGGAAGGATAAAATCAAGAGTTGGACGAAACTTTCTGTTAGAATGTACAATCAAGACTAGAGACCCATTGCAGCCAACCTTCATTGTGGAGACGGCACTTGATTGATTTATCATTACGGTTTCGTTGTCGACCTAGCTTCATAACATAGTCACCGGATATTCTTTACAATTTTACTGGAAACTGTCTTATGAAGGAAACTGTTCACGCAACCCCATTATGTCATGGACTAGGACATAGGAAGACGTAGCCTAATAAACCAACATTAAATGCTGCAATAATGCTGTGTCTATAATTCTGTTTTTTTAAATGTTTAAAACAAATAAATCATTTATACTTGTCCATGATGCTCCATGTGCAAGCATCTCAATAAGGTATTGATCAACGGTTCTCTAAACAAATATGTCGTAAAAAGGTAATAGTATAATTTTTCTAGTTACAATTGTTGTAATGCGGGTAAGAAGGTAACGATCAACAGTTCCAATTTTCTTAGACAAATACGGTGGCAAAAGTTAATGGTTTAGTTCTTCTTCTTCTTCTTCTTCGTTCATCCGGAGTTTTTTTTCTTCGGATGTGATTGCGTTGTGCCTGTTTACAGCAGAGCCGCGTTCTTGCGCCGTTAGGCCGACACATCCGACTTCTGCGGGCATTTGTTGACCGGGTTAACCTTCCCGGGGGTTTCTTAGGACATTTGACTCTCACTGTTGTGGTGTTATCCCCCATCCCAGCTGGTCCATATAGAACAGCCAAAGATCCTGGTCAGCCCTCAAGGGAAGGCAGGGGCAGACCATGGGCATTCCCCGCCATCCAAGGAGGCTTCCATACTTGCAGAGCCGATACATAGCGCTCTGGTACTGGGCTCACCCAAGGAATCGTCACGTCCTGCACATGGCTGCTTAGCCTCACTTCCGTATATTGGGCCTTCCGTTCACCATAGGCTGTTCTTCCGGAAACCAGAAGTATGCAGTCTGCAGATGACATCCACACAGTGAGCTTTCGATTCGGACTTTCCATGTAATGGATTTGCTATCCAAGCAATATTCCATTTCGTGCCACTAGGACACTTTTCCACCTTTTATGAAGTCCACACAGTGGGCTTTTGATTAGGACAATTCCACGTAATGGATTTGCTATCCAAGCAATATTCCATTTCATGCCACTAGGACACTTTTCCACCTTTTATGAAGCCCACACAATGGGCTTTTGATTCGGACTTTCCACGTAATGGATTTGCTATCCAAGCAATATTCCATTTCGTGCCACTAGAGCACTTTTCCACCTTTTATGAAGCCCACACAGCAAGCTTTCGATTTGGACTTTCCACATAATGGATTTGCTATCCAAGCAATATTCCATTTCATGCCTCTGGGTCTTCATGCACCTTTAAATGTCAACCTGTATGCAGTTAAAGTAAGCTGCGGTCAACTTGAGCTTGTTGATATCTCCATAGAGCTTGTCCTCAAATGAAGCAGGTGTGGGCCAAAATATCTTTCTCTGTTCTGCATACGTTGGGCAATCCTGCAGCAAATGTTTTGCTGTCATTTTTCCAGTTCTACAATTACATTCATCGGTATCTCCTATCTTTAGTTTATTGAACAAGTGGTATTTCAGCCTGTTATGTCCTGTGCGGAGTCTGAAGATTGCTACTTGTTCTCTTCGGTCGAGTTTGTAATATGCATCATCCTTCTGATGGCCTGGATGCTCTGATTCCCATTTGGTTCTATAAGTGCTTTTTATCAACCTCTTTGCCTCATTATAGGTTATGTCTATGTCAGGCTGTGGTAGTCGTCCGCCCTCTTTTGCCAGTCTGTCAGCCTCTTCGTTTCCAGGTATACTGCAATGTGATGGGATCCACTGTATTACAACTTTTTTGGATTTCTGGCATAGACCATGGAGTGCTGCTCTTAGGTCAGTTAGTTCTGTGCTGTTATTGCTCTTCAGTATTGAGACAACTGACTTTGCATCTGTGAAGATAGCTATTTGCTTCTTTTTATTTTCCTCCATCAGGAGCATTTCTGCTGCAGTTTTCAAAGCCTCTACCTCCGCTTTGAAGTTACTTGAAAATTTTCCAGTTGCCATTGAATGTGTTTTTTTCACTCCATTTTTTAAATTTAGGAGAATTCCTCCTCCTCCATTCTCTATTGAATTTTTGGCTGATCCATCTGTATATGCATGGGTCCAATTCCTGCTTGGGTAATGTTCTTTTATGTAGTTTAGGGTTATTTCTCTTCTTTCGGTTTCATGCTGAGTGTTCTTTTTCTCAATACCAGGAATGTTTTCTATCATCTCAGGCAGTTGCTGCTGTCTCCAAGCTGGGAACTTGTGTGCATTGTGTATGGGCTTGACTGTTGATATGTTAAGTATAGGATCTGCCCTAATCCTTCGTTTTGCAGTTTCTACAAAGTTGCTACGCTTCAGTCTTCCCTTTCCAAAACCATTAAATCTGTTGTACATAGAGTGGTCTGTCAATCTTCTAAATTTTTCTGCTTGTTGCTGGGCTCTGCTATCTCTTCTATCCTGCATTGGTTGTAAACAAGTGATCTTTTCTAGTTCATTAATAGGCGTTGTCTTCAGGCTTCCAGTTATGATTCGCATTCCTTGGTTTTGGACTCTACTTATTTTGTTAAAGTTTGACTTAGCTGCTGTTGCCCAAGCTGCAATGCCATATTCCAGTACTGGCCTCACCCGTCCAGTATATAACTTCTTGAGAACTTTCTCATCTGCTCCCCACGTTGTACCAGCAAGCTTTTTCATGATTGCCATTCTCTGCCTTGCTCTTGTTCGATTTTTCTCAACCTGTGTCTTCCATGTCAGGCGACGATCAAAGGTGACTCCTAGATAGTTTGGATTTTCTTCATGGCGCAATATTTTTCCATTCAATACCAGCTTAGGTTGCTGAGTTTTATTTGAGAGGGAGAACACTGTGCATGTTGTTTTCTCCTCACTTATCTTCACTAGCCATGATTTTGACCAGTCCTCTAGCGCTAATAAGGCTTGCTGTATTCTGCTGTTAGCTGTACTAATATATTCTTCAGATGTCCATATGGCTAGGTCATCTGCAAAGGAGGATGTGTGTACTCTGGCTGGAAAATTTTCTGTGATGTCATTTATATATGCTAGGAATAATGTTGGTGAAAGAACTCCTCCTTGGGGGACACCTTGCTCCAGCAGCATCATTTTGCTTGTTTGTCCTTGTACTTTTGTCCTGGCAGTTCTGTTCTCAAGGTAGTGGCTGATCCATTTATACATTTTTCCACAAACATGCATGTTTTGCAGTTTTACTTTCAGTCCTTCCTTCCATACTTTATCAAATGCTTTTTCTAAATCTATCCAGACTGCTAGTGTGTGCTTTTTCTCTTGGAAGGCATCCTCTATTTCCTGAGCTATATAGGTTATTTGATCTTCAGTGGATCTGTACTTTCTGAATCCTGCTTGGTGTGGTGTTAAGAGTTTGTTTTCTTCCAGATGCCATGTTAGCCTGCCATTGATAATGCGTTCCATTAATTTTCCTACACAGCTAAGTAGACTGATAGGTCGATAGCCATTTGGTTCTTCCAGGTCTTTTCCTTTCTTTGGGACTGGTATTAGTATAGCTTCCTTCCATGCCTGTGGGACTATTCCTCTCTTCCAGCTGTTATTTAGGACTGCTAGTAGTTTCTTTTTTGCCTTGTTGCCTAGTCCTATTAGCATTTCATTTGTGATTCCATCCTTTCCTGGTGATTTCTTCTTTTTTAGGGTATTCATTGCCTGTTCCATTTCTTCCATTGTTAGATTTGCCATCATATATTCTGCTGCTGTCTCTGTATTTCTATGATGTATCTGTTTGTCTTTGATTGCTTTCTTCTGTTCGGTTGTAATATCAATGTGGTTTGCATTTGCATAGTGTTCCATTAGTGCATTTGCAGCCTTTTTTCCTGTAAGCAAGGCATTTCCTTGTTTAATTGTTATTTGTTTGTTTCTAGGTCCTTCATTGTTCATGGCTTTCACTAGTTTCCATAGTTTGTTTCCATCCCTGTCAAAATTCAGGTTTTCTGTTTTTTCCCTCCAACAATCTCTTGTTGTTTGATTTACTGTTCTTTTATATTTTGCTGAGATGGCTTTGAGAGAGATATTCGCTTCAATTGTTTGTTCTCTCTCTGCTGTCTTCCTGGCATCTTCAACTTTGTCCTCCAAACTTTGTAGTTCTTCAGTCCAGTATGGTTTGTAATTTTTCCTCGCTCCTCTAGGAATGAACTCAGTGGCTGTCTGTATTATCGCTCTGTTTAGACTTTCCACCATTTGCTTTATGTTGCCATATCGTGTATTTATGTTTTCACAATATTTGTCTGTTAGTATGGCAAATCTGTCCCAATCTGCTCGTTTGTAATTCCAGCGGGGCAAGGGCTTTTGCTCCTGTGGAACATACTCCATATTCATTACAAGCTTGATTGGTCTGTGGTCACTACCTGCTAATTGGTCCAGCACATGGCGATCGATTTTGTGGAGGATGTCTCCTGTGCAGAAAGCTAAGTCTGGAGTAGAAGTGGTAAGCCATCTTCTGGAGTAGAAGCTCGGTGTGTCATCCGCTTTGTTGAGTAGATGGAGATTTGAGTCTATTTCCCAGTCCTCCAATTCATCTCCTCTTTTGTCAGTATCTGGGTATCCCCATCTTTCTGAACGGCTATTAAAGTCTCCGACAATAATGCAGTTTGTGTCAGTTATTTTCATGTTTGAGAGTGTAAGGTCCTTATCTGCTGGGCTATACAGATTGTAGATTCTTATTTTCACGTCCTTTATCATTATATCAACACCTATAATTTCTGTTTGGTTGTCAGAGATCACAGATACTTCGCTGCAAGGTATTGTATTTCGTGTAAGTATTAGAACTCCTCCTTTATGTCCTTCGCGGTCGAAACGTGTGGCCTGATATCCTCTGACTGAAAATTTGCGATTGGCATTGAGGTGTGTCTCTTGAATGCATGCCACATCTATTCTATCTTTATGAAGACGCTGTGTCAGGGATTCTTTCTTGTTATAAACTCCTTCGGCATTCCACTGTAGTATGTTGAGTGTCCTTGGTATTTGGTCAATAGCTCTTAACCTACTCCTCTGTGCCTTGACTCCACAGCACAGGGGAAGGTGACCACCAGTAGTCATGGGTGGACCCCCTCGAGGCAGGGGGCCCGGCACTATCACCGCCTGATGGGACTTCACGGGATTAGCACCATAACGATTAATTTTCATCTGTGGCATCATGAAATGATAAAGTTACGTTGCACTTCTTTGTCAAGCTTGTGGCTCAGTACATCCGATTTCGACAAGCACTTTTCGGGATGCTTTCCCTAGCCTTTGACTGTCCCCAGTCTACCTACAAGGCAGCAGGTTTGTGTGTCACTTCGTCTGGTCCCTCTCCCTTGACCTGTCCGACATGGGTGACCCTACCAGTAGCAGTGCTACCGTCGGCATAGCTCTTGGGGTCATTGGAACGCGCAAGCCCCTCTACCTCGTCAAGGTGGACGCACGGCAGAGGGGATGGTTTAGTTCCATAACTTTCTAGATAAAAACGTCGTTATAAAGTTCATAATTTTTCATAACTTTCTAAACAAAAGACCTTCCAATAAGGTAAATATCGAGGTCTATAACTTTCTAATTAAAAACGTTTGCAATGGAGTAATCATCTAGTTTAATAACTTTGTAGATTAAACACTTTGGAATAAGCCTCAAATTTAATTCAATAACATTACATATAAATGAGTTGCAGTTGGCTAATGATCCATACCCACAATTGTCTATATGTAAACATTACAATAAGGCAACAATCCACCGTACCACTTTACTGAGACGAATACTTTAAGTTATCCACCCTTCCTGTTGGATTTATTTGTCCTTCAACGATAAAAGATGTGGAGTATTTTACTTGCTGACCTTAATTCCGGCGTCCCTTGAACCAGTTTAACTCCATCTTGTTGACTCGCAAATGGGAGCTTAGGTTTCTGTTTGTTCTCGGCTACAACTTACACAATTCTGTTTGTTCTTGGGTTCAGAGATTTGCATCTTAAGATAGGCGGGTTTAAGACACGAGCACCGACTGCACCGTTACACGGATTCAACCACCACCGTCGCCGAGCAACCAAACCTTAAACAACCAGTTACCCAGCAACCAGTTAGATTGTAAACGGTTTCCTAGCAACGGGGCTTTCCGTCGTTAAAGCCAGCTAGGGTGCAAAGGTGGAAATATGTGTACTTTTGTTGAACAGATTTCAATAGGCACTTGCAAAGATTCCTCAGTTTCCGGACCTGGCTTATTTTACACAAAAGTATGGCAGGAACTGGATTGAGGTCGTGTGTCAGATAATGTGACATGTGTCGTGTGCCAGATAATGTGATGATTGTCGTGTGTCTGATCTGAGAGAGATAATTGGATATGTCAAGAATGATGTCTCTAGTTATTATCGTATTATAAATCAACTAAAGAGTTTTCTTACCGACACAGTCGTTTCGTGTTCAATCACCGGTAGTATTAGAATGTCTTTTGGAATGAGTGCGGCTCTGAGATTAGTTTAGCGTAATAAAAACTGTAGAGTAATATATATATATATACTAGCTGACACGGCCCGGCTTCGCCCAGTCCCTGGTGGGGAGCATCTCATTTAATTCATATAAGTAGTCATATAAGTTCTCGTTCCCGTTACCGACTGTCTGTCTTTCTGTCTGTCTTTCTGTCTGTCTGTCTGACCCGGCCCGGCATCGCCCAACTCCTGGTGTGGAGCATCTCATTTAATTCATATAAGTAGTCATATAAGCTCCCGTTCCCGACTATCTATCTGTCTGTCTGTCTGTCTATTTGTCTGATCCGGCCCGGCTTCGCCCAGCCCCTGATGGCGAGCATCTCATTTAATTCATATAAGTAGTCATATAAGTTCCCGTTCCCGACTGTCTGTCTGTCCGTCCCTCCCTCTCTGTCTGTCTGTCTGTCTGCCTGTCTGTCTAATCATTTATTGGTTGCAGTTAGAACAACCTTAGATAAACGAAGACCAACTTACAAAAAGCATTAGAAAGAGCACTTGAAAGATCTTTACATCTTCCCCAACAATTAACTTGGGTAAATGGAGCGGCGGCAGCAGCATCAGCAGAAGAAGGAAAAGGAGGAGTAGGAGCTGGGAGGAGGAAGAGGGAGGTGGAGAAGGGAGGAGTAGGAGGGAGGAAGAGATAGGCGGAGAGAGGAGGAGGAGGGAAGAGGAGGGAGGAGGAAGGAGGAGGAGGAGTAGGGAGGAATAGGAGGGAGGAGGAGGGATTAGGAGGAGGAGAGAGAGGAGGAGGAGGTAGGAGAAGGGAGGAGGAGGGAGGAGGAGGGAGGAGGAAGGAGGAGGAGGGAAGAGGAGGGAGGAGGAAGGAGGAGGAGGAGTAGGGAGGAATAGGAGAGAGTAGGAGGGATTAGGAGGAGGAGAGAGGAGGAGGAGGTAGGAGAAGGGAGGAGGAGGGAGGAGGGTAGGAGGAGGAAGAGGGAGGGGGAGGAGGAAGAGGGAGGAGGAAGGAGAAGGAGGAGGAGGGAGAAGGAGGGAGGAGAAGAACGCAGGGGGAGGAGGAGGAGGGAGATGGAGGAGGAGGAGGAGGAGGAGAGAGGAGGAGGAGGGAGGAGGCGGAGGGAGGAGGCGGAGGGAGGAGGTGGAGGGAGGAGGCGGAGGGAGGAGGAGGGAGGAGGAAGAGGGAGAAGGATGAGGGAGGAGAAGGAGGGGAAGGATGAGGAGGGAGGAGGAGGAAGAGGGAGGAGGAGGAGGGAGGTGGAGAGAGGAGGAGGGGGAGGAGGTAGGAGGAGGAGGAGGGATGAGGGGGAGGACGTAGGAGGAGGAGGAGGGAGTAGGAGGAGAGAGGAGGAGAAGGGAGGAGGAAGGAAGAGGAGTGATTAGGAAGAGAGAGGAGGGAGGAGGAGGGAGGAGGAAGAGGGAGAAGGAGGAGGGAGAAGGAGGAGGGAGGAGGAGAAGGAGGGAGGAGGAGGAGGGAGGAGGAGGAGGGAGGAGGAGGGATGTGGAGGGAGGAGGTAGAGGGAGGAGGAGGGAGGAGGAGAGAGGAGGAGGAGAGAGGATGAGGAGGGAGGAGGAGAAGGGAGGAGGATGGAGGAGGAGAGGGAGGAGGAGGGAGGAGGAGGGAGGAAGAGGGAGGAGAAGGGAGGAGGAGGGATGAGGGGGAGGACGTAGAATTAGAAGGAGGGAGGAGGAGGGAGTGGGAGGAGAGAGGAGGAGAAGGGAGGAGGAAGGAAGAGGAGTGATTAGGAGGAGGGAGGAGGGCGAGGAGGTAGGAGGAAGAGGGAGGAGGAGGAAGGAGGAGGAGGAGAAAGAGGGAGGAGGAGGAGGAGGGGAAGAGGGTAGGAGGGGAGAGGAGGAGGAGGATTTTAACGCATATGCCTGTAGACAACTGCAGCGAAAAGGTGGGTCTGTCTATCTATCTGACCCGCGTGGCTTCGCCCAGCTCCTGGCGGGTAGCGTCTCATTAAATTCATACAACAAAAAAAGTAACTTAAAAGAATGTCCTTCCACACACCATCCATTATTTTTAATGAAAACTCTTTCTAATCACCTGCATGACTACAGTAACTTCTTAAGCAAAAAAAGATGAGTTACAATGTTATGCATTATGCATTATTTTTATGAAAACTTTGAAAATGCCTTACAGATTGTATCATTATTTATTATAACTCATATGCCGGTACATAACTATGGACAAAGAGTTTATAAATCTTTGAAAACGATGCCACAATATGACTATAAGTTATACAGAAAAGTTATGCCCCTTGAAATAACTTTTACAGAGTTAAGTCCCCTGAGATATATGAAATTACAATGAAAAATGGAAAATGAAATAATATTGGGTAAGCAGCCGATTTCACACTAAAAAAATATGACAGTTGGCAGCTCTGGAATGAAAGGAAGACGTGTAGAAAATTTCATCTCAATCGGATGGGCCGTTCGCGAGCGCATAAAGGACATACGGACATACAGACAGACAGACAGACAGACGGAGATCGCAATTTATATATAAGATATATATATATATATATATATATATATATATATATATATATATATATATATATATATATATATAGTTCCACAATGTTTTAGTCCAAACGGTTCTTGATGGGTGGTGTAGTCAATATCGCCGGCCCTCTTTACTTTCCAGGATAATTTCTGGTAGTTTCGTCTTCTCTTTTCGTTCTCGTTAACACATTTTTAAAGCTCGATCCGTATTCGAACATATAACAACGCGGCCGACAACGAGGGTGTTAGCCACGGGACTTGTGGGGATTACCTTGTGCTATGTAGTCCGGAAATATCACCACCTGGAGGAAGGTTGGAACCCAGAACAATCAAACCAAAATAACATCAAAATGTAACATTACACCAGAAGGGAAAATGCTGAACTAACTCATTAAATTCAAATATTTGGGGGAAATGATAACATCAGATGGAAATGCGTGACTGGGAAATGTCGTGGCTAGTGAAAAGATCAGCCATAGACTAGAAGAGGCAGATGCAGACGGAGAGAAATTATGTTGGGTGGCCAAAGACGCTGGCAGGGAGGACCATCACCGTAGAATTTATCCAAAGCGCCAGGGGATCTGTGGAGACGTCTGTGCTATTCGACAGGGTACTTGATCATGGTGATGAATACTGTAAACACTACGTTTCTGTGGCTGTCTATTTTTTTCTGTTAAAAAGTAATGTTGCATGTCCTTTGCAGGACGTTACCATCAATCCCAGCTTGACTTTTTAGCCAATATAAGCAGTAGTTTGTCATTGTTTAGGGTGTATTTTTAATGAATTTGCAGTGTTTGAAAATATTGTCGGTCCAAGCTGTAATGTTCATGCAACATAATAGGTAAATACAAAACTTGGACAGGAAATATTTTCAAACACAGCACAATCATTAAAAATACACCCTGTATACTGAACAAGAAGTCGACGTTTAAGTTCAACTGACCGGTGAGTTGAATGGACACGCTACTCCGCCTTCAGTGCACAATAATTTTAAGCGCGAGCACTTTAAACCTCCAGGCCACGTTGACCCCTTTCCTGCTATTAAACATTGTTATTTTTCTCTCCAGAAATTCTTCAGTTTGCCGTCACCTGCAAAAGCGCTCTGGGATTTAGATCAAACATGTCGCTCGAGACTGATTCTCATAAAAATGGCAGTGCATTCTTGGCAGTAAATTTCCCAAGACGATGCCAGGTTGGTGGCACTCCCAGACATGGTCGGCTACAAACTCTCACACAGAAGAGAAATGTCTTAAGTGACTAACCACATTAGCAGATATAGTTAGTGTCTCCCGCGTATAAGCTGTGTTGGTATATTTGTTTCTTTGCCCTCCACGTATTGGTCGAACTAGAATGACTATTTTCTCCCATAAAAGTTGAATTACAAGATTTATTGTCTCCCATAAAAGTCGTATTAGTAGATCTATTGTCTTCCATAAAAGTCGTATTAGTAGATCTATTGTCTCCATAAAAGTTTATTATATTTTCCACCATGAAAGTCGCATTAGTATGTTTATTATCCAGCATACAAGTCGCACTATTCTTCTTCTTCTTTCCCTTTTTACCCCCCACTGGGCCCACGCCTCCCAACCAACTCACTCCAGGACCTCCTGTCTTTAGTTCTCCCATACATCTCCCTCCCGGCCCTCCAAATATTTTTCATTTCTGTTTCTGCTTCTCTTCTCCATGTTTTTTTTTTAAAGGTATTCCTCTGTTTCTTTTGCTTTTGGGATTTCAGACACAGGCCTTTCTAGTAAAAGCTGCATTAGCATATTTATTGTCTGCCACAAACGAAACAACTTCTGCCATAAAAGGAGCAACTAACTTCTGGCACATGTAAGGCGTACTAACATTCCTGTTTACTCCTACGCATACATGGTACAGGGTGTATTTTTAATGACTGTAGTGTTTGAAAATATTGCCGGTCCAAGTTTTGTATTTACCTACTATGTTGCATGAAGTTTACAGAGGGTGAATACAAAACTTGGACCGGCAATATTTTCAAACACTACACAGTCTTTAAAAATACACCCTATATTATATCACCCAATTTGCGTCGAATTGCCTTCGTAAAACTGGGCTAGGACCATATACGGAATACTTTTCAAGAGATGGAAAAGAGTCCTTTGGTTTACTGTGTCGCTTTAGTAGATGCATTTGTTACCCTCTCTCCTTCTCTCTCTCTCGATTTTTTATTTCTTTACACTTCTTTCTCCTTCTCTGCCCCACTCTATTTGTTTCCATTTCTCTCTATTTACTTGTCTATTTTTATCTCGGTGTTTTTCTGCCTTTCCTCATCATCATCATCATCATCATCATCATCATCATCATCATCATCATCTTCTTCTTCTTCTTCTTCTTCTTCTTCTTCCTCCTCTCTCTCTCTGTCTCTGTCTCTGTCTCTCTCTCTCTCTCTCTCTCTCTCTCTCTCTCTCTCTCTCTGTATGTGCATGTATTTCTTTCTGTCTATCCCTTTCTGCCCCTCTTCCCTCAACCTTATCTCTGTGACTTTCTCTCTCTGCATCACTAACTCCCTCTCTACTCTATTTCAATCCCCCTCTTCCCCCCCCCCCCTCTCTCTCTCCCTACCCTCTCCCCCTTTCATCTATTTTCTACATGGCACCCCACGGTGGCAAGAACAGGTAGTTAAACGCCTGATTCCCATTGGCTATCAATCTTCCCCAGCAGATATCGGCCAAGGTCAACGTAACTCACTCTGGTGGGAAAGTTCGTGAGTACAACGGCAAACACCCGACCCTCCGCTCTATTTTTTCACACGGGCTGGTACGTAATCATTTGTGGATGGGTAAAATTAAACAACTTTGTACGCCATACTCACAAACGGTGGGAACCTTTCTCTTTCAGTCGCTTCTCATTGGTTGAAATACATGACGTCCCATACACGAGAAAATGCCCAGATCTCTTGGCGCGTGCATTTTCGACATATTTTTTTTTTAAAAGTTGTTATCCTTTCGTGCAAACAAAAGTTACGAGGTGAGGGGTTCGTGAGAATCCAGGAATGCAGGGGTACACGCTAGTAAGACCAGCTATATATAAGTAATGTCCATTAGGGTTTGGGCGACAGACGGATTCTCAGGGTCGCAAACGATGGGAACAGTTGAACTCGGGAGTTTGTGTTTTTCCCGCTTTAATTGTTCGGGGTAAGAACATAGAAGGTACAGCTGGGGTTGTGGTATGGGGTGCTAGAAGATCAAGCACCTGGTGAGTTATACATATATGAACGTTAAAGGGTGGGGGAGGTGTTAAACAAACATGTTGTTGGCTGGTTAGATGGATGGTTGGGGTTGGTTGGTTGGTCGAATGGTTGGTTGGTTGATCGAATGGTTGGTTGGTTGATCGAATGGTTGGTTGGCTGATCGAGGTTGGGGTTGGTTGGTTGGTTGGTCGAATGGTTGGTTGGTTAGTCGAATAGTTGGTTGGTTGAATAGCTGGTTGGTCGAATAATTGATCATGCGACCAAGCCATCTAGATAGTTACTTCTCTGCCTTCTTCTTGTTCTTTTCTACTGAATCTTGGCAGTTGTAACCTGTTCTCTGGTTTATTTCTTCTCATAATGTGCCTAAGCAATCTTGATCGTCTACGTCTAACTTCTCTAATCAGTTTAAGGTGTTCATATATTTCTTATAGGACTTGCTGATTAGTTTTTCAGTCTGTCCATGGTACTCTTTGTATTTTCCTCAGAAACCACATTTCCACAGCCATTATATGTTTTTCAGCTAACTACTTATATACAGAAGCAATAAAACATATCGTTACAAACTAAACAATAACATATAATACACTTCAAGCAGGGAGTAGTTATTATTATTATTATTATTATTATTATTATTATTATTATTATTATTATTATTCTTCTCGTACCTCCTCTAAAAACTGCTGATTGCGTTGTATTCGTTTCAAGCAAAACGCAAATAACAAGTCAATCTGTGAAGAACTAAGTGTATTCACCTATTTTTGGTCCTTCCCAAGTAAATACCCACTACAAAATCAAATAGTAACTCAAAATCATTCCAGGAACGAAGTGAGAATAACCAGGACGAAACGTCTGTCGACAACAACACAACTACAGTGAAATATATTTATTGGTATTGATAGACACTCATAGAAGGCGAGTGTAACAAAATACATACTAGATCTTTGAATTCGTAGACACGCTGATTCAAATAACACTATTCCGGGAAGGTTAACCCGGTCAACAAATGCCCGCAGAAGTCGGAAGTGTCGGCTTAACGGCACAAGAACGCAGCTGTGCTGTAAACAGGCACAACGCAATCACGTCCGAAAAAAATCCGGATGAACGCAGAAGTAGAAGTAATAACACTATTTACCCATAATACTCCGTCATGTCAAATAACTGTCATCTGTCAATCAATCAAATGTCGCCAACAGACAACCTCATCAACTGGCCTGTCATGTGACTCCATCACGTTCGAACCGCACCGTTAGCACTGATTTCTGACCTTCCTGCTCAGTTGACAAGTCATCTGATAGGATGACAGCGTTTTGCCACGTGTCCGCTGTCAGTTGCGCCCACCATTAAACAGTTTAGAGATACGTGATGCAATAATTATCCTGAGGACAGATTTATAGCTACACCGGTCTGTCAGACATACAATTTTGGGAGGATCAAGAAAGGTTGTGATGGTTGGGAAGGAAAGACGAAGAGAGAGAGAGAGAGAGAGAGAGAGAGAGAGAGAGAGAGAGAGAGAGAGAGAGAGAGAGAGAGAGAGAGAGAGAGAGAGAGAGAGAGAGAGAGAGAGAGAGATGGAAATGCACAGGTAAAGATAATTCATGTATCCTTGTGCAGTGTCGTCTGTCCATTAATGCACACGGAGATATCCACTGACTTTCATATTAATAAAGATGTGATGCACACTGCCAGTATGCTGTTTCACATGTACACTTTCCACATGTAAAATGTGATTTCACCTGGTCTCTGGGTAGTGAGATCAGACGCCCGTGTGTATTTTTGCGCACGTAAAAAAAAATCCCTCGGTAGTTGGAAATCGAAAAATAGTAGCCTAACGGCGCTGCCTGCGCAAAATTTCGAGTTAAGAATCTACCCAAAGTATTTCATGATCCTCACCGGTGCTACGGAGTTCGTGCACTGAGCTGAGATTCTCCGGATTCCGGCTTGAGTTAGGAGTAGAACGGAGCATTTATGAGTTACACCCGTGTGCCGTGATGTTGATCCGTCGACTGAACTAAACTAATCTTCCCACTACACATGAAGAAATGTGCATTGCCCCGGTATGCACGTAGACTATGTTGGCAGTGATGTGCTTTGCCCACTATGCCGGTAAAAAGATGTACGGCCTGGTATGCATGTGAACATATATGCACCGCCATTATGCATGTAGAGATGTGCCCTGCCAACACTGTTCGGGATGTCCACTGCCCACTATTCTGGAAGTGGTGTTCACTGACCGTTGTTACAAAGGTTGTAAAACCAGAAGTGTTAGAGGACATAAAGTGACAGAACTGAGAGCATGATTCCCTGCACAGACAGCTACGCTAGAGGGAGAGGTGGCACACAAGAAGGTGACACACGGCAAGGGCACAATACTGGACACACTGGGGGTGCTCGCATCCAAAGCTGGATTGAAGAAGTGTGCACCATCATGGCAAGAAATAGAATAGACACACGCACAGACTGCGTCTCTGCGCTCCGCCACTTTGTCTATGTGGGCTAAGCCAACAGCCTGATTCACATGGTCTGCATGAGTGTGCTCTATACAGCGAGCTAACGAAGACAGACTGGCCAGCGAAATAAACAGGAAACTCCAAACCGTGTGCAACTAATGAGGAGTTACAAAAACTATGGCCAAATTGATCACAAGAACTCATCTGGCTGTATGATCATCAAAGACAGGGATCGCAAGAAAAGGGTGATCACGTTTCTCTACATCCGGAGATCTCAAACTGTGTGTATCGTTTCCTTTGATGATATTTTTCCCATTTCATAAAAAGATCTTCTCTTCCCGTCTTCCTCGGTATATTTCCCATCAGTTGTTTTTTTCCCACTTGTTACCACGGGTTTCCATTTCCTTCTTTTTTTCTTTCGTAATATCACCAAAAATATCGACTGCAATTGCTGATGTTTGTGATAAGTTGTCTTCGTGTGTGCTTATTCTTCGTGTGTGTGTGTGTGTGTGTGTGTGTGTGTGTGTGTGTGTGTGTGTGTGTGTGTGTGGTGTGTGTGTGTGTGTGTGTGTGTGTGTGTGTGAGAGAGAGAGAGAGAGAGAGAGAGAGAGAGAGAGAGAGAGAGAGATTGCTTTAAAAAAAAATTAAACCTTTCCGACACCTCCACCCTCTCCCCTTCTTAGCCGCCCCTCTATAGCTAACTTCTAAGATGGCCTAATGACAGCGCAAGTTCAAGGCTAACATATAAAGGAGGGAGGAAAAGTGGAAACGACACAACAAAAACATAAACAGGTACAAGCGGTACATACCTAATCTGACAGTTGCAGTGATCGCATAACTGCTGTCCGGCAGCCACCATCGCCGACATCAGCACTACAAACAAGGAGGTCAGAAATGTGGCCGACACATCCAGCATGACAACAGCAAAGGGTGTGATGTTTGCACGTCGAACTGGCTCTGCACTCATTGCAGCAAGCTGATGATAGTTAGTCAACCATTACTCCAGATGTCAACTGCGTCTCAATATACACAAATCAAGTATGACTCCGGATTTACGAATGATTCCGCGCTGATTTTTCCACAAAATAGAGTCACAACACCGTAAAAAAGCACAGCAATCCAATATCAAAATAACTCAATGGACTCAATGCTCAAACTTAATCAAAATAGCAAGCGTTGGTCTTCGTGTTGTCAATTAGGAAATAAATGTATCCAATTAAGAACACGCCTTTTTGATTTTGTAAGAAGAATCTCTGCAATGAAGCAGTAAATGAGTAAATACCAAGCAATATCTATCGTTAACAATTAATCGACTACCAATCAAATTCAATTCTGAAGTTTCGTTTCAGACGTTGTTACATATACTTCACTTAAAAGTTTAAATACGATGTATTTATTATTAGTATTATTTTCCGCAATAATGATTCAATCTACACAACACGCCGAAATGTGAATCGGTAGTGATAATATTCCAATATCCGTCAGAAAATGACACAACGTATTACTTTACACAGTGTTGCACGACTAATGACGAACCTTACAACCAACGTGCTGACAAACGACCAGTACAGATCTATTATAAAGTGAAATACTTGTTGCTTCTATTTTACTGAAGACGATGTTTTCATCTCCTGCCCGACTGGTCACAGCTAACTATCCGTGTGCGTGTGTCTGCGCGCGATAAACCTCGCTAGCTGAGAGGGCGGGGCCAAAGTAGCAGGTAAGTCCTGGTAGCGGAAGAAAGGGGGAGTACTGGCGAAATTAAGATTTCGTAATTGCATTGTTAAATGACATAATTGCTATTGTAAGGATTGTCATTGTCATGTGCCCTGCCAACTGGCGTAGGCGTTCATGTTTCTCCACAGATCTTGGTCCTTGGTGTTTTGGATCAACTCTGCTGATGATACTCATGCATGCTACCGTCTCAATCCATCCAGCATCATTTCTCTCGGTCTGCCTCTGCCTCTCTTCCCACCGACATTTCCAGTTGTAGCGTGTTCTCCAGTGCCTCTCTTCTCTTCACGTGACAAAAGAAAGATGTTTGTCTCTTTCGTATAGTTTTATATAATGTTCTAGTTTCATTAGCCTCTTCCATGAAAACGTTCTTATAGTCTGTCCAGAAATGAATGCCTTCATTCACGATCAATTATTTTGAAAACTGTCTGTTGCATCGTTATGACATTTTTCCTGCCGTCGTATATTTACCCCCACCCAAGGAATATGTCTTTGATAGGTCTAAAAGCAACTTAAATCATGGAAAGCGGCGACATTTCTTTGATGTCTTGGTGAAAACCTAGTGATTTCTAGCTAACAAACTTGTTTTACAGTAATGCCCCGTTCCACTACGCGAGGCTCTTGTCATAAGGCCAATCCCATGTCGCAGGAGAAAATTAACTACTCGACGATAATGTTTCCGTGTGAAGATGTAATACATTTAATAATTTGCACTTCATCTCTGACCCGTAAATTATATACCGCATATAAACAAACTTTGAAATCTGCTGTACAATCTCCAGAACCCCCCAAAAAAAAAATTGTTGGGTGGACAAAATGATAAGGTTATATGCTAAATCTCATCATTTTCCCTCAGTTGGTTACTGAGATATGGAATTTTATATTGGGGCAGACATCAGTAAACAGACTATAGCTGCTCTGTTTACAGAAAGACGTAATAGTGAATCTGCCATTCCCGTTGAGATTACAAATTGAATGTGTGGGACAGAAATGGAATAAGCCTGCAAACAAAGCTGAAAGTCTACAAAGAAGTTGTATTATCCACACTGCTATATGCTTGTGAAACCTGGATTGTTTATCAGCGACATGTTAGGAAATTAAACCACTTCCACACACATCTGCCTTAGGGAGCTATTAAAGATTAAATGGCAGCACAAGATTCCAGACACCGAAGTCCTAGAAAGAGCGTCCATGCCCAATATCCACACTATACTAATGAAGAATCAGATTCGCTGAGCTGGTCACTTAACTCAATGCCAGAGCATAGGCTCCCTAAACGAATTTTTACCTCGAGCTGCGTTGTGGTAAACGCTCCCAAAGCGGCCAGAGGAAATGTCAATGAAAGCTTTTGGAATTCATCATGACACTTGGGAGACTGCTGCCAAAGACCGAAATTCGTGGCGTACAACATTACGAAAGAGTGCTGTCACTTGTGAGGCAACCAGAACTGCAAGAGCTGTGAAGAAAAGGCTAGACAGAAAAATCACTGCACGAGATCCTCCTCCTGGAACGTCAAGCATTCTTTGCCCACATTGTCAAAAAACATTTCGAGCCAAAATAGGCCTTATCAGCCATTTTAGAACTCACGGCTCCATACTTTCAACCCCACTTGATGAAATGAATGGTCATCATCATTCTTGATGAACAAACAACATATCCCGCTTTCCCTATTAACAGTGTCCTCGCCAACAGGCGAACCCACTCCGACTTCAGAGGTACTTGTAATTTACGTCCCCAAGTCAAGGACGACTGGGCAACATATTAGTACAGCTGTCCAGTGTAGGAGTTGAACCCCTAACCTCGACATTACCACACCGGATGTTTAAGAACACACGTTCTTACCCATTCAACCATGCGGACCTGCACTAAACATGTATAATTTATATATAGCGTTTGCATGCCAGCACGACGGTCGCGTGCTCGATTCCCAGTCAACGCAGATATTTTTTTTTTTAAATTGAAGCTGACAGATCGAGCCCGCTGCCTACAACTGGTACCATGACACGTCAGTGTAAGTAATGGCGGACGCATGATATTAATTACCCATCTAGAGGTCGATACAAATATGGAGCTAGCACCATAAACCCAGTATGCATCAAGACGCGCAAAAGGACCCTGGACGTAGGTTAATTTCTTCACCCAGGGGGACTGAGTAGTCTCGAGGTTTGATGTCTGCTCCCACGTGGGAACCAAATAGTTGTGTTTATCTTATTTTGTGTATGTGTTTTTTTTTTCGTTTTTTATTTATTTATGTTGTCCTGTCCTTGACAAAGATTCTTAGAATCGAAACGTCAGCCGTCCTTTGTGTCCTATAGTACTTATTTTTTTTTTAAAATTGTATTTTATTATTTCATTTTATATTTTTATTGATTGTTTCTGATTTTGGATAAGCTGGACAGCTGTACTAAAATGTTGACCAGTCGTCCTTGACCTTTTTTTTTGTTGCGTATCCCTTGTTTCCACCTGTGTATGATGGAGTAAGGTATGTACATTGTGTCTGTGTTTATTATGTCTCTTCTTTTCGCAGGAGGTAAATATACCTAATTGTTTGCAATCCATATTGTTATATCCTGCTGCAACCGCTGCTTTTTCTTTTGTTCCATATCCCTTACAGGACGTTGCAGTAAACACCAGCATTTTTCAGCTGCTGTTGATGTACTAGGCAAGATTTACGTTCAGTAGTTTGCCAATGCATTCTGAACGACCGGCTCACTTACCTTCGTAAGTTACCAGCGCGGCGAGAACCGCTGCCGATTCTCGCAGCTGCTGATTCTCGCAGCTGCTGTTTTCCCCACGTGGATATACGGGATTACGAACAATTTCATTAACCTCCTTGGCCAGGAGAACGGGACTTCTAGTAACAAAATTTTCCCCTGGTCTCTGGGTAGTGAGATCGGACGCCCGTGTGTATTGTTGCGCACGCAAAAAAAATCCCTTTTCAGTTGGAAATCGAAAAAGAGTACTTTTGCTTGCTTGCGTTCGCTGGCTGTGAACTCCAGCATGAAGTCCCGTATGTCGGATGAAGACATCCTGTTGTCCAACATCAGTGTGATGTCATACCGGACTGAGGCTTGCGTGAGTATCCGTTGTCCCATGTCTGGCTTATTGGTGTGCAGACTGGTGGTTCCTCGCCGTGCAGGCAGATACTCTCCGACTTCGGAAGAATCAGCGATCCTACTACGTTAGCCGGACCCCAAAGGGACCTGTTGCCCAGGACGCATGACTAGGACGTGTTAGTAGGTCTTGGCCAGTATAGAACCTGGCCCTGGTACCTTGGAAACACCTCTGCGTCCCAAAGAGTAGCCTAACGGCGCTGCCCGACAACATTTCGAGTTAAAGATTTACCCAAAGTATTTCAGGATCCTCGCTGTTGCTATGGAGTTCGTGCACTGAGCTGAAATTCTCCGGACTCAAGCTCGAGTTGGGAGTAGAACGAAGCACTTATAGGTTATACCCGTGTGTCGTGATGTTGATCCGTCGACTAAACTAAACTAAACTGTTAGTCATCTGGTTCAGTGTTATGGGCTTGACACGGCTGTGGTTGAATACCGCGTGTATGGTTATCAGTAACGATAACATAAATAAGCTTGACGGAAAGTAGTTTCTAGATGACCAGCACGTCATGGCCGACCAGCACGAAGATGAACACAAAACACCGAAGAAACATTGAGTAGGAAAATGCACGCGGCAAGGAAATTACAAAGGATAGGGAATATTTTCATTGGGCCGTAATGAGATCAACATCCTACATGAACCACGCTGGCTTCACAGCCTAGGAAATCCAAACATGACGTAACGCTACGAAGCAATGTTTATTGTTATTCTTACATTCGCTTGAAGGTTTCTTAACACTGACAGATTGCCACAAAACGTGTCAGAAGCCACTAAACACATTGTTGAAACGAAACCATCGGATATGCTTCGGTACTTTTTGTTGACATCTGACATGAGGTGGGAGCTTAGTGTTTGTCCAATGTGTTAGGCCTGCGGGGATTTAGCGCCCTGCCGACGTCGGCTCACAAACGCTGACCAGGAACATGCCTACAGGTGACTTACAAGTGAGAGCATTCTCGGTGCGACGTGAGAAAGATCACCGTGAGAAACTTCCATCTCGCTTTTCTTGTTTCTGTCTACGTTTTCGATGGATGGACGGATGTTTAGCGAGCATTGATGGAAAAGTTAGTTGCATATCCGTTACAGGACATCGCAGTCAACTCCAGCATTTTCTGGCTGCTTGTCATTGCTTTCTAAACGACCGGCACTCATACCTTTGTAAGAAAACTAACGGCAGGCTGTCTGCTTCCAAATGGCCCTCAGCTGTGTTTCAAACACGATATGCGAGTTTACGAATGATGCATGGAAGAAACGACGAATTGCCGATGGAAGAGGTGTGTTGACAGATTAGTGTGAACTTAAGAAAAAAAAAACTGAAGGATTACAGAAAATATACAACAAGTACGCGAGCATACACAACTGAAAAGTGCCGTAGAACAAGTATTGTACTAGTTGTGTGAAAAGGCAGACGACGGATGGACAGACAGACAGACATATTATAGAAAGATAGAACAAACGAACGAACGAACGTAGATAGACCAACGGACGGAAGGATGGATGGATAAGTGGTGGGTTGGTAATTAGGTAGGTAGGTAGGTAGGCATGCAGGCAGGCAGGTAGGCAGGTAGGTAGGTAGGTAACGGAAGAATGTAGGTACATGAAAAGGTAGGCAAAGTAGTAGACAGGCAATAACGCAGGAAAACAGCCAAATAGACTTGCGTGAACTATGAAGAATTATAGTAAGGCAGATGAAACTGATCTGTACAACACATAGCATGCTTGTAATTACGGTAAAGAAACCTTGTTAAGACGGTAGGTAGCAGTCCCCCCGCTGAGACTACCTGAACCACTCTCCCAGCAACCGACTGGCCTACAGATGTTGCTCCTGCCACTGTTGCCATTGATCGTCTGCTCTCATGGGAACCACGTGTGCTCAATCTTTAGGTGGTTGGTTACACACGTGCATGTTCAACGCGTTTATTGTTTAGCTTCGAGAAGATTTCTAGACATATTTTCGAGTTCCCTAGTAGGAGGCTGCCGTGGGTATGCGAAGAATTAGGGCCAAGGCAGGTAGAGCCTACAAGCCCCGGGAAGGCATTCTGCATTGGGGAGGAGGGATCCAGAAAAGAAACACCAACCGCCGAAGTCGGAAAGTGTTGGCCTTAGTAACACGGGACTAGAAAACGGCCAACTACGCACTAGAATAGACAGATGCTTTGAAGGACGCATAGCAAACGTTGACTGCAGAAGAAGAAGGGGCCCTGCATATTTACGCCGGAGAGTTCGGAGGTATAGGTGGTCATTCGTTCCCTCCCATAGGGAACGGCTAGTCGTGGCATCGAAGTTTCTTCCGATAACGCTCTTGCCATTGTCAGTGTAATATCCTAACCATCACATCTAGAAATTTTAGTTCTACACTCATTAAATATTCTCAGATAGAAACTTTGAGCTAGTTGTTTGTTTTGTTCTCTTGTGACTATTACATGAAGTTGATATCTTGATTGTCTCTTGTGACTATTACATGAAGAGGGGGCTGCGTGGTCTCGAGGTATGGTATCCGCCTCGAGTGATGGAGGTCCCGGGTTCAAGCCCCGGTGATGCCGGGATTTTTTCTCGTGGACTTCTAGTAATAAATTTCCCCTGGTCTCTGGGTAGTGAGATCGGACGCCC
This sequence comes from Cepaea nemoralis, assembly GCA_014155875.1. NCBI lineage: Eukaryota > Metazoa > Mollusca > Gastropoda > Stylommatophora > Helicidae > Cepaea > Cepaea nemoralis. The sequence goes on along the minus strand of JACEFZ010003698.1, from coordinate 906,424 downwards.
GTGTGTATTGTTGCGCACGTAGAAAATCCCTTGGCAGTTGGAAATCGAAAAAGAGTAGCCTAACGGCGCTGCCCAGGCAAAATTTCGAGTTAAAAATCTACCCAAAAGTATTTCAGGATCCTCGTCGGTGCTACGGAGTTCGTGCACTGAGCTGAGTTTCTCCAGACTCACGTTTTAGTTAGGAGGAGAACGGAGCACTTATGGGTTGCACCCGTGTGCCGTGATGTTGATCCATCGACTAAACTAAACTACACTAAACTAAACTAAACTATGTCATGAAATTGATATATTGATTGTCTCTTGTGACTATTTCATGAAGTTGATATCTTGATTGTCTCTTGTGATTATTTCATGAAGTTTATATCTTGATTGTCTCTTGTGATTATTTCATGAAGTTGATATCTTGATTGTCGTCGCCTGTGACTTGGGAGTAGTGAACCCTGCTTCATAATCCCGACATGCCGGGCCTCGAAGTCCGCCGCATGCGATTTGGGAGCAGATCGCTTTGTGTTGATTATTTTTACAATGGTATGTGCATCGGTCGTTCAGAAGACAATGGCAAACTATAATGCTCCTGCATGTCATTTGCAAGACGTTGCTGTCAACCCTAGGTCGATTTTCTTAGCAACTTTACGTTCACTAGTTTATCATAGCATTCTGAACGAGAAGACCTTTGCAGAACTTCACAAACCGCCAATAAATGCCGTGTTAGATTGCGACGCTCTGTAAAGGACACGAAACAAATGGTTGTTATTTTTTAGCTTCGAGGAGATTTTTAGAACCTTTGGTTCAACACTTGCTCCTGGTGTCAGAGAGAAACACGAAGATAGTTTTTGTTTTGTTTTCGTATTCTAGCAAGGGGTGATAATTTCATCTTGATTTGTTCTTCCTTTCTTTTGTTGGCCGGTCTCTCTGGCCTAGGGGTTACAACACTTTCTCCGTAATCCCGTTTATCACGCAGAGTCTCGTAGCAGGGCGAGAGCTGGGAGCGGTTCGACCCCCGCTGGTGACTTGCGGGATAACTGAGCCGGCCGCTCAGAAAGCAATGGCAAACTACTGAGTGTAATCTTGCCAAGAAATCAACATACAGCTGAAAGATGCTGATGTTGACAGCGATGTTCTGTAAAGGATATGCAAAACATTTCTTTTGTTGATGTAGTCTTGCCTTGAGGACTTTGCTTACCAGGTGATCTGGAATAACATGAGAATTACATGCAGAGTTACTGATGGACAAGCGTTATACTTCAAGTATTCTCTACATGTGGAGTTCCGTGGTGTGTGTGTGTGTGTGTGTGTGTGCGCGCGCGCGCGTGCGTTCGTGCGTGCGTGTGTGCGTGCGTGCGTGTGTGTCTGTGTGTGCGCACGTGTGTGTATTTGTTTATGTGTCATATGTCCTTTAAAAGTTGAAGGTAATCCCACGCCAGATACTACCGTAGACGTGTGACCAATGAGATTTGCAAGGTCACGGCTAAATGAAATGTTGTGACCGCCCATCTTTAATTTCGCCGATTTTACTTCTCGGAGAATTCCCAAAGAATTGTGTGTAAATTATTTCGTGCCCAATTTTCAAGACTGGATCCATCCCAGAGGTGTATTGATCGGTTGGTGTGGGTGTTATTACTGTTATTGTTGTCCCTCTAGTTATTTATGTGGTTGATTTTATTGTCCTTGTTATTGTTGCTGTTGTTATTTTTACTGTCGTTGTTTTTGCTGTGGTTGTTGTGTTTGTTGTGGCTGTTGTTATTCTTATTTTCGTTGCTGTTTATATAGTTGTTGTTGGTTTTGTTGCTGTTCTTGTTATCGTTGATTGCAGTCGTTGATTCTTCCTCTTCTTCTGCGTTCATCCGGAGTTTCTTTTTTTCCGGACGTGACTGCGTTGTGCCTGTTTACAGCAGAGCTGCCTTCTTGCGCCGCTAGGCCGACACATTCGACTTCTGCGGGCATTTGTTGACAGGGTTAACCTTCCCGGGGGTCGTTGATTCTGTTGCTGTTCTTGTGGTCGCTGCTGTTACTGTTCGTATTGTCATTATTATTGTTTTCACTGTCGTTGTTCTTGTCATTGACGTTGTTATTAATGTTGTGTTGTTGATGTATTTTCTTTTATTGTTGTTGTGGTTGTGGAAACGCGTTGATTACATTTCTTATTCTTGTACGACATAAAGAACTGGGGACTGCTAAAAGCTTATTTCACTCTTTCTGTGCTTAGCCGTGAGCTTTCCTGGAGGTTAGTCTCAGTGCCTGATGCTATTTATCTCCCATTATCAGTGGGCGATTTATGTGACTTTCTGCGACCCAGGGAGCCGCCCTAGGGCGCCGCAGTCAACCCGTATGCCTACTCGACTAATGGTCACACGTTCTAATCCCATCTACTCAGTGGATATACTTATCTTTTGTTTCCAGATTTACCTGGTCGATCCAGCAAATAATGGCTACCAGAAAATGTTGTACGAAGTAAAGTTGACCGGTGTGGTTTTGACCATATCACCCAAAGAATGACAATTGGTCTATACAAATATGGAACTAGCGCTATGTAACTACGTGGGTAAGTCAATAAGTAAGTCACAAATGGCTGTAGAAAAATAACTACACATGATAACAACTTGAAACAAGTTTATTTTTATACATGCATTGTGCCTTTATTTCTCAACATAATTTCCACCAACATTGATGAACTTATCCCATAGTTTTATCAGTTCTCCCAAACCGGCTGTATAGAACTGCTTGCTCTGTTTTTTAAACCACGTTTTCACTTCACATTCAACTTCGGCGTTATTCGCAAAATGTCTCCCACCAATGTGGGTTTTCAGTGGACTTAGCCCCTAGCGATTTCCAGTAAAGCTGTGCATAGTTGGGTAGAAAAAGTTACCAGGGCAAGTCAATAACTAAGTCACACAATTCTGTGGGATGGCCGGTAAATGAGAACAGGGCACGCAGATCTATGCAGTCGGCTTGGGAGAACTAATAAAACTATGGGATAAGTGCATCAATGTTGGTGGAAATTATGTTGAGACACAAAGGGATAATGTATCTATAAAAATAAACTTGTTTCAAGTTATTATCATATTTAGTTACGTTTCTACAACCATTTGTGGCTTACTTATTGACTTACCCTCGTAATACGTCTCAAGGCGCCGAAGAGGATCCTGTGTTGGGTATGTAATGGATCTTCCTGTAGTCTCATAGCTTGCACCACCTAAGTCCTTGACAAGCTTCATTACATCTGTGTGTTTCTAAATGTTGCTGTTATCGTGCTAGACATTTCTGCTTCCCGTGGTATGAGTGCTTGCTATGTCCTTTTGGATAACATTAGGGTCGTTCCTTCGTATTTTCCTCTGTGTGGCCCCGAGAGCAGCACCTTTTCACCTGTGCTTGAAAACTGTTCCTGTCCACCTTGGTTCCATCCATCCATCATGTGCCATGCCGATAAGCGAGGGCGGTCATGATTCGCCATTTCACTCGATCACCAGAGTCGTGGATCAGCTCAGTGTTCTTGTCTCGACCATGCCACTTGGCCAAGCCAAAGGTATTTACTTCAATGTCTTTCCCTTGTTCTCTTCCCCTCTATCTTGCCACTTGTCACCAAGTTCTTCCTATTTATTTCTTCTCATAACATGCCCAAAAAATGTTGACTGTCTACGTCTAATTTCTCTAATCAGTTTACGATTTTCATTTGTTTCACATAATCTCAAAATGCCAATTTCGTAGCGTTTCATCGCCTCCACCACCTGTGCTGTCTTACCGAGTTATACACAGTTCAACCATTCCCGGAGCTTGTAATGGAGTTATCCCTCCTAGGTGACAGGGAGACAATCTGCGATTGGACCCCCTGCGGGTTTTTCCGCATGGCGCCACGACCCTTCTAGAACAGGATCCTTTCAGCTTGGTTGCCTTGGTTATTCTTTTCTCTTTATTTTTGGACTTGTTCATGATTGGTTTGATTTTGTGGCTAAAGTTGTTTCTTGGATGAGGCTTCCAGCCCCTAACCCAACCCTCCCCATCGCCTCTTACGACCTGTATGGTGGGTTGCAATGTGGTTCTAGTCTTTGCTTCACTAAAGTTCCCGGTAACACAAGGGTGGTGCCCTCCCTAGTCTCCTCTTACGACATGCATGATAGGTTGCAGTGTTAATATTCTTTGCTTCCTCTTAGGGTCTCGGTACCAGACGGGGGACCAAATGCCATAACTGAGCATAATTGTGAGAGAATGAGTTTTGATGGCGTAGTGGGTAGTGTATTATCTTACCAGTACAGCGGTTACAAAGATTTCTTTAGAAATTACAAAACAAAAAAATGCAAGAAAGATATATCAGGATGCTGTTACCTAATGTATGTACAATCCTTTCGTTACATGTCACCTGGGCACCAATTGTCTTGAATTTATTATCACTACTTTATTAATTCAGTAGCATGTCGTTTGCGGAACCTCGCTCCCATAACAGCCAACCGGAAAACCTCTCGATCATGAGCAAGATGTCCCATGTCCGATACATCCATCTGGAGATTATCCGCCACATCCTGCACCCATCTTCTCTTTGGCCTTCCTCTTCCTCTTTTCTCTTTGGCTTTCCTCTTCCTCTCTTTCTAGGCATATACCCCTCCATTATTGTTCTCTCCAAACTTTCGTGAAGTTTCAAGTGTCCAGAATGTTTCAATTTTCTTTGTTTTATCGTCTTTAATAGCCAACCTTCTTCAATATTCAGCTCTTGAAGTATGGACTCATTTGTTATTAATAGAAGTAAATCTGATATTTCATGAAGCAAGGTTTCTATTTCTTATCTACCTTATTATTGCACATAATTTGTTTCATTTATTCTTCGTGCAGGAAATTGCGTTGAGACTCGGGACAAATGTTTAACGTTTTAATTCCTAAATGAAGAGGACGAGGTAGTGCGTGACTGACACACTTGCCTGACGGCGTGGTAGTCGTGTGTTTGAATCTCCAACGAGTTATCGATGTGTTTTTAAATTCACTTCTTCTTCCAGGTCGACACAGCTTAAATGTTATGGGAAGTACAGATGGCCTGTGACATCTTGACCACATTACACAGAGAATGTCGATTGGATCATAAAAAATATTGCGCTAGCAAAGTATACTCAGTGTGCTTTTAAAAAGTCGCTTAAAAGTCGACAGGATCGATTTAATTGCATCGGGTTTTTATCCTATATGGCTCAGTCTCTTTCCGCAGCACGAAAAGCATCGAACAAAGAACGAACTCCGTAGCTCCAGCGACGACCCCCAGGAGTCCCCGAAAAAAATGCAACCGTGAACCGAAGGACGTGGCCCGGAATCGAACCCACAACTCCCCCGATGTGTCTCCACCTTGCCGTTGTGGGGGAGCTTGCGTGTCCCATCGACCCCATGTGCTTGCCGATGGATGAAAACTACATATCGGACAGCTCGTGGGATAGGGACCAGACTAAGAGAGACACAACCTGCTGCTCTGCAGGTAGACTGAGGATAGCAGTCAAAATTAGGCAAATGATGCCAAAAATCTCAGTGCGGACATAACCTGTAAGGTTCCCAGCCGAGGTGTATGGCTGAACGTCTCTAAGCCATAAACCCTCGGAAGTGAGAGCCTGGCCGACACAAACCTACATCAAAATTGTGGTGAGGTGCTGAGCACGCTACATGCTTGGCACAGATACTCGTTCGATGGCTCTTAGCTGGGGGATATGAGGTATCCCCGGATGAGAGGGCCTGACCGTTACTCGCCCACAGACACACGGAGGTAAGGTGCTGAGCCGGCAGCACATGTAGCCTACCTCGTGAGCGAGTACAAAAGGTGGAAAAACACCTCGGTCGCACGTCCCGTAGATAGTCTGTAACCGTACTCATGGAGTGAGTGTAGTCAAAGGTGGAAAATTGTCTCGTTGACACGAAATGGAACGCCTGTCTTGCGAATCCATTACGTGGCAGCCCGAAGCGAAAGCTTGCTGTGTGGAAGTCGAAATAAGAGTCTCGAAACCCGAGGAAGGCTAACCTCATCAAAAATGCCCGCTGAAGCCGGAAGTGTCAGCCTACGGGCGGCAAAATAAAAATGGCACTACGCAATTACGTCCGAGTGAAATGTCTTTCGTGACCGGAAAAGCTCTAACTAGTCTTCCCTCGTGCTAGGAACAGCTACCTAGTTTCCGAATGCCGCTCTTGTTCGGAACAGCTCTGACTAGGTAGTTTCCGAATGTCCGACGTGTCTGGAACAGCTCTGACGGACACAACGACAAGCACATGTCCGAAAAACTCGCTGAGTGGATATTGACTGCAGACCAGTCAGGTCTGTGCAGGAACGGCCCGGGGCGAACGAAATGCCCAATATATTGAAGTGAGGAATTAAAGCAGCCATGAGCAGGACGTGACGATGTCCTCGGTAAACCCAGCACCAGGGCGCTATGTGCCGGCCCTGCAATTATGGAAGCCACCCTGGATGGCGGAAAATGCCATGGACTGTCCCTGCCTTCCTTTGAGGGACGACCGTTGTCTTAACCCGTTCCAACTTGGCCAGCTGGGTTGTGGACGGTACCGCAAACAGTGAGAGTCTCCCAGGAATGCTACCTGGTTAAAAAAAAGCACGCTAAAGCCGGCTATGTTGGCCTACGGGTTTCGGCCCAAGGGCGCATAACAGACACACCGCAATCACATCTGAAAAAACACTCCGGATGATCGCAAAGAAGAAGAAGAGGAACCCACAACTTTCGGAACCCGAGTCAGACGGCTTGACTACTTCGCCACGAAGCGTCCCACCAGTGCGTTTTTAAGCGTGTACAAAGATACTTGACTGTTACCATTAAACTCAATATGCCCCAAGATGTGGTAAGGGGACCTTCACTTTGTAAAATCCTAAATAAAGGGCTTTAAAGGGATTTACGGGCTAGAGGCGCAACTTCATTGTACTGAGTTTTATTTCATACGGCTCGGTCTCCCTCCACAGAGCAGTCTGCGAGAGCGTTGTAACAAGCACGAACTCTGTAGCTCCAGCGACGGGGGTCTCCGAAAAAGTGCACTCGGGACGAAGTCCGCACAGTACCAAACAAAATGTAGTTTTAGTTCAAACAAAACAGGACGCGGTGAATTGAACTAGGGGTGTGCCACAAAGGGTTGTACAGGGGAAAACTACTGTATTGATAATCTAAATATAGTTTGATTTATAAGCCCATGGCAGCTACAGAGAGTTATAATTAGACGATTTATCATCCCATGGCACTTGATCAGTTACAATCAGAACCGATAAGGAACCAACAGAAGCTACGGGAATGAGTACAGAAACAGCGTTTCAGAAAATATGAAACAACGCCCTCCTTCCATTTCTCTTCTGTTTTGTTTCCATCATGTAGCAGATGGCTTTATGTGTTTTAATGCCCCCCCCCCTCCCCGCTCCCCCCCCCGCACCATTAAGTTAGGTCGGCGATAACTCAGCTACTGGTAGGGTTTCTTCCCGATGTCGTACTGATCATGGGTTAAGGAACAGTGGAAGTGTATCTCAAACCTGCTGCCTTGTCAGTAAATGAGACTGTCAAAGGCCTGGGAAAGTAAACCAGAAAAATGAATAACGAAATCGGATGTACTGAACCAAAGGCTTGACTGTACATTATACAGCGACTTTGTGATGATCATCTTCAACTTTTGCCGTCAAGCGTAGTGGGAGAATAATTAGCGCCTCAGCGCCAGATGGGTGGCACTGGATAGTGTCATTCTGTTTGATTGTACTATGTCTTTGATGTTGTCATCCAATTTCTTCCCAGGTGTTCTCGTATTAGATCTTCTTTGATGTAGCGCCAGTGCTGGTTGTTGATAGTGTTGCATTAAACGAGTTGGTCGAACCATTTGATGTTCTGCGGCTTCTGCCTTTCAATATATCTGGCAATTTGTGATGATACAACGTTGTAAGCTTACGCAATATCTCAGGCCAGGCTTCTCAGGGTCCAGAACACTATGCTTTTATCTTTGTTTTGCCGACGTTACCACATCTTCGCTTGCCGACTGTTTGAAGTCTTTCTGTCACATTCTGTAAACAATACCCATGGCCGTAAATAGCCCCTAGGTGGGTATCACAACATCAAAGGTATCACTCTAAGGTAGGGTAGAAAAGGTAAATACCATAACTTAATGGGTGTTTTTGTTTACTCTTTATATCAGCAGCGCATGCCCGAGGGGAAGGACAAGTCTGTGTTAGCCAATAATAAAAATGAATACGAGTAGCAACACCATGGAAAATGAAGAACTACAGCAATTTACCATTGCAGGATGGACCATGTGGTGCTTTCTGAACAAGAAATCAACGTTTCAGTCCAACTGACCGGTGTAGATAATGAAACCACCATCCAGCCATCAGTGCACACAATTTCACAATATTCTTTGTTGTAACTGTGGACATAAGTATCCTTGTAGCTTGTATTTGATGTACCGGGGGGAGGGGCGGGAAGAGGGGGTCTGGCTGAGTGGTCTTGAGGTATGGTGTCCGCCTTGAGTGCTGAAGTTCAAGCCCCGATGAGGGCCAGGATTTGTTCACGTGGACTTCTAGTAACAAAATTTCCCCTGGTCTCTGGGTAGTGAGATCGGACGCCCGTGTGTATTGTTGCGCACGTAAAAAAAAACCCTGGCAGTTGGAAATCGAAAAAGAGTAGCCTAACGGCGCTGCCCGGGTAAAATTTCGAGTTAAACATCTACCCAAAGTATTTCAGGAACCTCGCCGGTGCTACGGAGTTCATGCACTGAACTGAGTTTCTCCGGATTCAGGCTTGAGTTAGGAGTAGAACGGATTACTTATGGGTTACACCCGTGTGTCGTGATGTTGACCCGTCGACTAAACTAAACATTTGATGTACTGTTTTTAATGCGCAGTAATGACACAGTAAAACACAGTCATGTTTAGCCCCTTCTCATACGTGAAAAAAGTAAAATAAAGACCCATATTTTAAATAGATCAATCGGCACAATGTAGATCATATGATCACTATCAAATTAACCACCACCTCTGAAGCCGGAGTAAAATTCGCCTGATGATAACAGGGAAAGCTAATCCACATGCAAATATCAGACAGTGCACTGTAAGTAGTAATGACTGTGCAGTGTTTGAAGATAAAGCCAGTCCAAATTTTTTATTTACCAATTATGTTGCATGAACTTTACAGAGGGTGAATACATAAGTTGGACCGGCAATATTTTCCAACACTGCACAGTCATTAATAATACACTCACAGCATGTGGGGGGGGGGGGGGGGGGGGGGGGGTTAGAAGACTACACTTGAGTTCAAAGCGAGCGGGGAAAAAATGAACCACCTTTACTTCCCAAAACAGTTCCTGATGTTCTTATTTTTGGCTGGGTCAACCTGATAGTTTATATCTATTAAAAAATATTTAATCAGCTCCGATGCGGATCGAACCCGTGGCTCCCCACCTGATGTTACCGGCCTATTCATGTGATCACAAGTATTGTTTTCAAGTCTTTTCCTTCTCCAGAATTTTACATATGTTTGTGATCTGCTGTTATCTTTCTGTTTTCGTTGACTTATGGTCAGTTAGAGCATTGCTTTGCTGATCCGGCAGCTTGTCTTGTTGCAGTATTGGTGTTTACTTTACTCGGGAGTAAACTAAGCAGGCCGAGGGAAGAATCATGCTGTATGGACAACACATGATATCTACAATTCAGCTCAGGCGTTGTACTATAGAATAGAGAGGTTACATTCGCTACCGCCATGGGTTGTACTTGTAGTTGCTATGACTAAGCACAGTGTAACAAACTATCGTTTGTCAAATCGGCAAGGTGACAGTCAGCCATTAACTTAAAAGGTGACAATTAATGACATGATAAACAGCCCATAGGAAACAGATGTAAAGAAAGAGGCTGTGTTACAATTAAATATCCCATCGTTTAATGCAAACATGCAATGAAAGGTTAATTGTTCAAGCCTCGTTTTGAAATTTACATTGCCAAGCAGTATGTTGAGCTGTAAATGTACTTAATTTATCAACATTGTTAAGTGAATAAACAATTTAAATGTAATTTTTCAGAGCACTAGTTCAGTGTAATTCATAACCTGGTTGAGGCTTTTGTTTTTGAAAGTACAGAATTACATTTGTATTTATTTTATTACATTTTTTTTAATACAGTAGCAAAATTAAAAAAATAAAAAATTCATTTTTACAACTTAAGATCATAATTTTGTAATTGACGTAAACAAATTAATCTTATACATTAAATGGCATATGAGACAAGTATGGCATACAATCGTAATATTTAGTTTCATTTGCCTTTCAGCAGTTTAAAATTCAGCGCAAAATTTGATAGAACTGGTAGTGGCAACACATTGGTTTGTTAACATTGTCTCACAACAGCATCTAAGATAACATCTTTTACAATGCTGTTCATGAAAGGATACCATAATTTTCAAAGTAATCTACAGAGAGAATGCAGACGAAATGAACAGTTTAACTTTTAGTATAAAACAGACTTCTTTAGTACGTAAAAGTCCGCGAGGACTAAATTTTTACACACCTTAAGCATATATATACTTGTATGTATCTATATAGGGTACTAATATATTTTTTGAATTTATAAAATTGTCACTTCAGTCATTTCTGTACTCCAAAAACATGGCCCCGTCTTCTTCAGAGGGAAACCTAAATTTGGCCCAATGTTGTTCCGTCCTAAAAGGGTTAAGGCTTAAGGTACACTGAGCATTTAGTGCTATAGTGTGTTTATTTTTGTCTGCCCCAATATAAAATTCCATATCTCAGTAACCAACTGAAGGAAAATGATGAGATTTAGCATATAACCGTATCATTATGTCCACCCAACAAAACAATTTTTGTTCTGGAGATATTACAGCAGATTTCAAAGTGTATTTATATGCGGCATATAATTTACGGGTCAGAGATGAAATTCATAATTTTAAATGTATTACAGCGTAGCCAGACAATCAGCGTTCAATGTTGAATATTTTACTTTTTTCACGGGATTGGCCTTATGCCAAGAACCCTGCGCAGTTTAAACTGGGACTGTTCAGAGGTGTCGTCAAACTGTGGGTTATTTCATGAAACCTGATTATTATTATTATTATTATTATTATTATTATTATTATTATTATTATTATTATTATTATTATTTAAAATCTTACCACTTATGGCTAACATTGAAATGTGTGAATATTTTTCAATGGGACTGAATGCGAAATTGTGTATATACTTCAAAGCATCGCTATGAAGTTGTACACATATTTTTTGTATAGAAGCTGATCGCAGGAAACTGTTTTATACTATTACAAATTCAGAAAAAAGAACAGTGCATGCATTGGGTTTGAGTAAACGGTCATTTCGTCGATGGGTGCAAGAATCTGGAATTAAACCACCAAGCAATAACCAAACGGTAGGTAGAAAGGTTATTGTAGACAGCTTTGACAAAGATGTCATAAGGCGAGCTATTATAAAAATGCTTTAAAAAGTCGCTTAAAAGTCGACAGGGTCGACTTCATTGCACCGGGTTCTATCCCATATGGCTCGGTCTCTTTCCGCAGCGCGGAAAGCATCGCACAAAGCACGAACTCCGCAGCTCTAGCGACGACCCACAGAAGTCTCCGAAAAATTTAACTCGTGAACCGAAGGATGCGGCCCGGAATCGAACCCACAACCTTTGGAGCCCGAGTCAAAAGGCTTGACCACTTCGCCACGGAGCCTCCTAAAATTATAAAAATTTGGGATTTTATATCCAGGATTACCCAGCGTTATAAAAATGCTGGATGCCAAAGAAACAGTGACTGTAAGAAAACTTAGGGTTTGGTTGAGAAAGAACAATAACATAGAGCTATCCAAAACAACTTTGTGGAAAATTATAAGGACATTATCTTCACTTTTAGAAAGTACAAGGGAGGTAGAAATATTATTTGCGAGCAACCGTATTTAGGAGCCATGAGAAGCATATACCTAAGTGAAATAAGGGAAATGCGCTAAGAAATTACGGCATAGTGTATCTGGATGAAATGTGGATCAATGCGCACCACACAAGTGATAAGGAATGGCAATAAGTGGATGGACAGATAAAACGATATGTGCCCAGTAGTATAGGACAGCTTCTAGCCATGGCCCATGCTGGTAATACGCATAATGGCTTACAACAGAATGCTGGGCTCGTGTTCGTATCAAAGCATACAGACAATAGGGATTATCATAATAAGATGAATGGTAATGTATTTAGAGATTGGCTCGGGAACATTAGCTTCCATCCCTAGATAGACCGTCGTGTCCAATTATGGACAATGCAGGATATCAATGTTGTTGCCCAAGAAGACAAAATAGCTACAGCATAGAGCACAAAGGGAGCAATAAAGATATGGCTCCGAATGGAAAACATACCATTTCCAGAAACGTATTTCTAGCTAGAATTGTTGTCCCTTGTAAAACAGACGCCAAAAAAGCAAGAAATATCAAATCGACAAGTTGATAGAAGAGCATCGTCATGGTTGCTTGTGACTTCCGCCGTACCATTCTCATTTTAACCCTATAGAACTTGTGTGGGCTAAAATTAAAGCTGACTATACTATATTCAAATTGTCTGACGTCAAGATACTAATCCAGTCCGCGCTATTAAATATTGATAAAAGTTACTGGGAAAATGTGAGGACCATGTGTTGAAAGAGGAAGAGGATTATTGGAGACAGGATGGATTGAATTTTATGCAACCGAGAGCAGTCATCAACCTACTGGAATCGTCCGACACAGATTAAGGTCTGAGCAGATCGCAGACCTTAATCCGCGTGCACACTTACTGGGATATTTTGCTCCAACCATTCAGACGAATTGAAGGCCCTAAACATTACAGCATCAGCACAATGTCAATGGCAACAGTTTGTATTCCACAGTGATGAATTTTCAATTCTGCAAGCCCTCAGTGGTGACAAATAACTGGTATTGAAAAGAAAAAAAAACCAACAAACACACTAAGCACATTGAATACAAACAGAAGAGTAATATTGCGGTGGAAACTGACATATTGTGGCATAACAAGAAACGTGAGAGCAAACACGTTGTCAAATTAGGGGACAACACACGTGCATACGAATCAATCTATAAACTACAATGAAAAGAGGACCAACATCTTGGTCGTTAAGAAGAAAGCCCACTACAGAGACACTGACATCTATTTTCATAGTGCAAAACAGGTAACCATGTTCCGTCTCTGAACAATAAACAGCAGAGTATACAATCTTTCACGAAGACTCAAAGCGGGTACCCATGTGTACGTGTGAACAAACTACACAGACAGCTGAACAGATCCTTAAAAATGGACACATGATGACTAAATTGCTGTATCATTTCTGGTCACTCCATACGCACATTAACGCACAGCTATTTGGAAGCTTTCACGAACTCAATATAAAAAGCTAAATGCATCCTAGTAACATAAATACTTGTGTACAATTATTAACCAGCAGCTGAAGAAACAAGAAGGAAATTAAAAATAAGGTAAGAAATATATTCCTTCTACTTTCCTGTCAATTTACACATTATTTACCCCATGCCGCTGTAAATTCTCTGTCTTTACTAATATTACACATTGCACCCCTCTCGGGATTCTCCGTGGTGAAGTGGTCAAGCCGTATGACTCGGGCTCCGAAGGTCGTATGTTCGATTCCTTCGTTTCACGAGTGCATTTTTTCGGAGACTTCCGAGGGTCGTCGCTGGAGCTACGGAGTTCATGCTTTGTGCGACGATTTCCGCCCTGCGGAAAGAGACTGGGCCATATGGAATAAAAACCCGGTGCAATGCAGTCGACCCTGTCGACTTTTAAGATACTTTTTTTATTGCACCCACTCCCATACGTATCTGGCTACGCCTTGTACTTGTGTCCTTACCAGAAATAACGTGGTTTACTGTAAGACTAGTTTGTTAGCGTGAATTCACTACATTTTCCCCAAATCATCAAATAAATGTCCCCGCTTTCGATGATTTAAGTTGCTTTTGGACCTATCAAAGACATATTCCTTGGGTGGGGGTAAATATAAGACGGCAGGACAAATTTCATAACGATGCAACAGACAGTTTTCAAAATAATTGATCGTGAATGAAGGCATTCATTTCTGGACACACTATAGCTATAAATGCCTCTTTAAAAAAAAAAAAAATTGGGTCAAGTTAATTTGATTCTTGTTTTATCACTTTTTAGCTAAAACAACTGCAAAACAATCAGATTAGCTTATACTGCTTTTGGTTCATTCTCGAGAATGAACCTTCTTCTGCTTCTTCTTTCGTTCGACTGAAATATGTCTATAACTGCAATGTTGTCTCTTGTATGAATCTAACAGTCTTTTTTAGTTCACTCAGCGGTCCATAGAGTTTATCTTCCACTGTTGTCTCTCTAGGCCAGAAGGTACGCCTGGATAGGGTATGTTGTAGTTTGGGCAGTCCTGGAGTACGTGCTCTGCTGTCTGTGACGCCAAACCACATGTGCACATGGCTGAGTCATCAATCTTGAATTTTGTATACATGTGGTTGCGTAATCTATTGTGTCATGTTCTGAGGCGCAGAATAATGACCTGTTCTGGTCTGTCCATATCGTGGTAGTCGTCTTGAGTAGGGTTTGGTGGCCTTCTGACTGATTTGATCATTCTTTTCTGTTGGTGGTATGTAATAGGCACATCAGGTTGTTCTTTTTTTCTCCTTCCTTAGCCAATCGATCAGCTCTGTCGTTTCCGGGTACTCCACAGTCGGATGGTATCCACTGTATGGTGACCTTATGCTAAGTTCAGAAAGTAGTGTTCTTAGAACTGGCAATTTCCGAGACAAGAGCGACTTTATTACTGCTTTTGAATCTGTCAATATCAGCACATGTGTACCGATGACGAAAACATCCAACAGTTTTTTTTCTATTATGTCACGGCAAAATTGCCGCCCAAATAAATTCCAGACTAAAGAGACACAATTTTTCTTTAGTTCAACTATCGATATTATGGTTTCACATATCTACATTTTGTATTGTTGAATCTCTAGAGCATTCTATTTTTGATTGTATTCTTATAAGAAATTAATTTCTGAAAAAATATCAATAATTTATAAATTTTCTTAAATTACTAGATATAACTTAATAAACATCTTGCTGAGTTAGCTTGTTGCTTGCTAAAATCAAACAGACAGAGAACTAATTATGTTTAATAGTTTCCTTATTTTGTTGCCTCCCTTGAGCGTAATAAAATCTGTTGGCTTCTTTCCCTTTCCTGAAAGTTTTAAAGTTTCAAGAGATTACCGCTTTTCTATCGCTTGAAAAATGCTTTGAGCTATGAATTCAGTTTTATTCCAACTTACAGAAACCATAGACAATAGAAATCATGCATGTTCTTTGCAGGACGTTGCAATTCTTCTTCTTCTTCTTTCGTTCGCCTGAAATATGTTTATAACTACAATGTTGTCTCTTGTATGAATCTAACAACAGTCTTTGTTAGTTCACTCAGAGGTCCATAGAGTTTATCTTCCACTGTTGTCTCTCTAGGCCAGAAGGTTCGACTGGATATGTTGCACAGTTGATGTTGTAATGTCTGTGGCGGTGGGCAGAGCCATTACTTCACTATGTTTCCTGAGATAAGTTCTGGGTATTGGGATGGGTGTAATTCGTCTACCGACCCCCCTCTAGTTTCCTGGCCCCTGTCTTCTCACAATCTTTCAACCTAGAGGAGCCAACCACTAGCGCTCAGTTCTGACGATATGACTCAATTCTGGCTTCATCGAATTCATAATGGAACATTTTATTAACTACAACAGTGACTTAGAGAGCATCTCTAGATTGAAGGAGAGAGTATCATATATATATATATATATATATCGAGGAATATCAGTTAGACAGATAGAAAGGATTAACTGGGCGTATGTGACTTCATCACGGGGTGTCTAAAGTTCATGTCTGTACGTAGGGTTATCACGGGTATCTCACCGGGCCTGTGGATCCTTTGTCCGATAGTGCAGCCTTGTCAGCTTGATGTAAATAGATGCCCGCACTTAGGCAACGATTTGGATCTCCACAGTAGCCAGAGTTGACTCACAGGCTTCGGTAACTGATGGCTAACTGACTGTCCTGTTCTCAGAAAAACTGAATGTTCACGATTACAGAAGACTATGGACCCCTGAAAATTGCAGCCCTCGCAGTGTACCAAGTCAATCTATAGGATCGTCACTGGGTCTCGGTGTCACTCACAATCCTCCAGACAAGGAAGTAGCCTCGTTGGAGCATGGCCGTTCGGTTCTTTATCCATAATGTCATTATTGACTTCGCCATGGTATGGCCCTACAGTTTATGACCCACTCTTAATAGTCACTATACAAGGCTTACCAATGTGGGATATAGATGGTGTTTCGTTGGAGTGGAGTTCAAACCTGAGTGGATTGAGCCGAAGGGGGCTTCACACTCCGGAGTCCAGTAAGCTGTTCCAACACCGGGGACACGGCATTATTATTTGCTTCGGTCGTTAGCTCTGTTACACCATCTTATCTTCATCGTAGGCTTCTTAGTGGTCACCACTTAAGACTCGACCCTTATTCTACAGAAATGCTTCTTGTGGATTGTGTTATTCTCAGGGAAAACCTGGTAGCTAAAAACATTTCGCCTGTTCTAAATGAAGTACTAAATTTAGTTATAAAGTGTATCAATGCTATTAAAGCTAGTGCCAAATGTGAATGTCACTTCAAGTTATTTTGTGAAGAACAACATGAAGACCATGTGAGACTTATACTCCACACATAAGTAAGATGGGATGGGATAAGAGTGTGGTTCATGACACAGCTTACATGGCACAGATTACATGACACAAATTATATGACACAGCTTACATGACACAGATTACATGGCACAGCTTACATGGCACAGATTACATGACACAGCTTACATGGCACAGATTACATGGCACAGATCACACAAAACATGCTAGCAGACCATGGGACATCACTGTGATGATTTAAATAAATGAAACCTGCCACTATGTGATTTATTTGTTTCAGCTTAAGTATTATTCATTTACTCACTTCATATAATTTAAAACTCTGTAGTATGCACCTGACGAGATGAAGTAAAATATGTCAGGCAATAAATCGTGCAACATATTGTTTGTGGCTTCTGTGTTTAAAAACAATACCACTGATAAATTAGATTCAGTCTCATGAAAACTGCAGGACCAAAAAAGAGAGCATCTGGTGAACTATTTTGTACTGTGTCTTTATATTTCTTAAGTAACATTTCAGGATATAACTCATCTAGTCCTAGGTTTCATAGCAGAAATGAAGAGGGATATAACCATTATAAAAAAATAATGAATGTGTTACTTTCAAAGGGAAATTAAATATACATATATCTTGTATAAAACATACATGGAAATTCAAGTAATAAATACACAAACAATATATTGCATAGTTTATTGCCTGGCACATTTCACCTGTATCTCATCTGTGCATAATACAGAAAAGTTTAGCATATATTAAAGTAGTGTAATGAATCATTTTAACTGAAATACACAAAACACATTGAAGAGTTTGGTCATGAGGCAGAGAAAGAGCGTTTAAGTATGCTGCTCACTACCCATAACCAAACAAGTTACTGAATTATGCAGAGGTGTCTGCTATACACTCAGGTAACCTCAATTATGAAAACAAAAAGACATGATAGCCCCTTTAAAACTGCTGTGTTGACAGCGAAACACTTGGCAATGTGTTTTGTGTATAACAGTTAAAAGAATCCATTATGCTACATCAATGTATGTTTAATGTGTTTTTTTTTCTCTCTCTCTTTGAACCCAAGCCCCCGGGAAGGTTAACCCGGTCAACAAATGCCCGCAGAAGTCAGATGTGTCGGCCTAACAGTGCAAGAACGCAGCTCTACTGTAAACAGGCACAACACAATCACGTCTGGAAAAAAAACAACTCCGGATGAACGCAGAAGAAGAATTCAAGCATGGTCCATACACACTACATCTAGTAGCACTGGACTAAATTTTGCATGTGGATAAGCTTTTCCTATTACCAGTGTCTCTTGCAATCACTCTGACTTCATAGGTACTTGTAATGTAGTGCAATATACTGTTTGTGTCTCTTTATTATTCAAATTTACAGTGGTATAACATCGTTCTGAATACATGGAAATGGCCACTAGGGGAAAAATCAGATTATTTGTTAGTGTGCTGTAGAAAGTAAGATAACAAATTCTACCATGGTTGAGATTTACTGAGAAGAGCGAATCACACATCACACGTTGCTTGAGATTCACGGGGAAGAGTAAATCATACATCACACAATTTGAACAGCAAGAGTTAAACCATTTAAAAATATCAAAAGACACAATATGACCAATATAACATATTTTATCTCGTAACCGTCACACATATACATGAATGAAAACAGCCACAGTTATAAACAATTGCATTACGTAATTGTATATATATAAATAATTTTACATATTATTTATTATTTTCATTATTTGCCAAGTGCTACATTGTAGAAATTGTTCATATTGCTTGTAATTTATTAAAACTGTTTAGTCAAAGTGGATAAGCACTTGCCTTGTGTTCTGAAAGTCATGAATTCAAGTTTCCATCATTCAGTTCACAAGTGCAGTTTTCTCGGAAACTCCCAGGATTCATCACTGGGTCTATGGAGTCCATGCTTTGTGCATCACTTTTGGCAGACTGCACTGCTGAAAGACACCAAGCCATATGGGATAATCAATCAATCACGTGAGGTCTCCACAATGAAGGTTGGCTGCAATGGATCTCCAAAGCTGTCTGTAACTCGCCTTGATTTTACATTCAGTCAGATTGATGTTCATCCATCTCTAGATGTTATCTTCCGACTTATATTGTTGTCTGTCTCTTGCTCGCTTGCCCTTAACCTTGCCTTCCAGTATGGTTTTTATAAGAGCATCATGTCTTTTAACGTGGCCAAAATATTTCACTTGCCTCTTTTTTAATTCTTTCATCAAGTCTCTTTTCATTCCCAGTTTTTCTAGAACCTCTGTATTTGATTGTTTTTGTTTCCATGAAATACGACATATTCTTCAGTATATCCACATCTCCAGGGCCTCTATTCGACATTCTAGTTGCTTGTTCAATGTCCAGGCTTCCACACCATACAATAGTGTTGAATATACGTAGCATTTGACAATTCTCATTTTTAATGCGTTGTTAATCTCTCTAGATGTTAATACTGATTTCATGCCATTGAAAGCATTTTTGGCCATTCTTTTTCTCTTTTTGATTTCTATTTCACTTCTGCCATCATCTGTTATTACATGTCCAAGATAGGAGAAACGTGTTACTTGTTCTAGTATCTGCCCGTTTATTGTGATGTTCATTGATGACCTTTCCTATCCACTGCTAATTATCATAGTTTTCGTGTTTAGGATGTTTATATCTAAGCCACATTCTGCACTATGCGTGTTTACTTGTTCTACTAGCTTTTGTAACTCTTGCTCGCTTTCTGCTAGAACACGATATCATCAGCATACCTAAGATTGTTAATGATTCTTCCATTGATGTCAAGTCCAGGCAGTTCGACTTGTTTAAAATTTTTTTCTGTGTATAGGTTGAAGAGGCTTGGGGACAACACTCATCCCTGCTGTATTCCTCTATTTATCTCTATGGGTGACGAATAATTATTTCCGCATCTAATTGATGCCTCTTGTTCCCAGTACAAATCGACTACATTATGATTAGAAATAGATTTTCTTTAAATGTGAAAAGTGCCAAAACATACCTTGGTGCTGATATTAACTCTATATATGGGATCAAACCTGGCGCAATGAAGTCAAACCTCTTGCCTTTAAACTCCTTTTTAAACCTTTGTTTAGATCAGTGGTTCTCAACCTTTTTTGGCCCATGCACCCCTTCACCATATGTTAAGAATATCATTCCACCCCCCTTTTGTGTTTCTTCCCTATAAATCTCTCCCCACCCCTCCCCACACACACAGTATACAAACAAATTGAAGCTATATTTAATAACACATACTAGAACAAGTCTAGACATCAATATTATTTGCAGGTCTACTTACATTATAAAATGAATTTAAGAAGAGTGAGAAGTACAGAACTGTAAAGTATGGAGGGAAAAACAATATCAAGTAATCGGTTGTTGTATTAACACGATCTTGAAATAATCTTAATTTCCCCCTGGAAAACCTAAACCCCCCTAAACTGCACTCAATGGGTGATGTGCTCGATATCACACAGAGTGCCATAGGTCAGCATGGCCGAATGGATAAGAACGCGTGCTCTTAAACATCCAGTGTGCTGATGCCGAGGTAAGGGGTTCAACCCCATCACCGGACAGTTGGACTCAAATGTTGACTTGTCGCCCTTGACTTGGGGACGTAAATTACAAGTACCTCGGAAATTGGAGTTGGTTTCGCCTGATGGCGAGGGACACTGTTAATAGGAAAAGCTAATCCACATGCAAATCAGTCCATCACTACTAGAAGAAGTGTGTATGGACTACGCTTGAGTTCAAAGCGAGTGAGCACTGAAAAAAAACACAGACCGCCTTTACTTCTCAAGACAGTTCTTGGCAGCCATATTAGGTTGGGTCGACTGGGAACAGAGGTCAATTTTCAAAATTCGAAAGTGCCCTGATGTGGGTCAAACCCAAGCCCACCGGTACAGCAGGCAAGTATCCAGCCACCACGCTACTATGGCTTCCATGTGTGCTTATTACAGAAGCTAATATTATTATCAGTTATTTTGTATAAAATGAATGAAATTAAAGTTTAACAATGAGTTAGTAACTAAGTAAAAACTTACTCAATCTTAAGTAAAAACTTACTCAATCTGTAGAAACTGACATAATCGCACTTATTACTATTTTTTGTTGTTGCATATACTGTACAGGACATCGCCGTCAACACCAGCATTTCTGCCGCTGTGATCTCTTGGCAAGTTTACGTTCAGTAGTTTGCCATTGCTTTCTAAATGACTGGCACTGATACCAACGCAAAACCAACACAACGCAGTCTGCTGCCAAATCTCATGTAGCTGTGTTTCGAACGCAGGGTATACAGGATGTCTGTAAGCCCTTCACCACAGAGACCGGCAATCGCACTTATGATGCTTCAATATATTTGTGAAAATGAACTAGTGGTTTCTTTATTTTAAATATACATAAACACAATTGATCAGTATTCCGATGTATGGTGTTAAAACTAAGGGCTCTAATGACTGCATGCCTACCAACTGAAAATTATACTAGCAAAAGAATTATTCTTAAAACATGAAACAGTTGTAAACGCTAGTAAATAAACAACAAAAAAAGGCAAGCAAAGCACCATTTTCTATGTCTTAAGGCATACTGAGTATATTGTAGCAGCAACAGCAGAAGTAGTAGTTGTAAAGGACCCATGTAGTAAAGGTGCATTGGACATATGGAACACATATTTTTATAGTCCAATATCCCATTGGTCAATGATGTGGTCAATGATGTGGTCAGTATTACTTCAGCTGCCTTTACTTCTGAGAGTAAGAAAAAGACAAACATCATTCTTTGGTAAAATCATTAGAAGAGAGGCACTGTAGAAAATTGTGACAACTGGAAAGATCAGTGGGAAAAGAGCCATATGGAGACCAAGAGAAATGATGCTGGATGGATTGAGATGGTAGCATGGAGGAATATCATCAGCAGAGTTGATTCACAACACCAAAGACCAAGATCTGTGGAGAGACATGCCATTTGGTAGGGCACATGATGATGATGAATAGCAATAATACTTAGAAGATGAAAGAATTGAAAAAGCTAATAAATATTTTGAAACTTTTAAAATCATTGTTAATTTCTCCCATTTTCTGATTGTAATCATAAACTTGTCTCATGAAGGCTATGACATAGCAGTATGTCTTATGCTTTTTAAGTACCTCAATGCAGTTATGCAAAACAACCTTTGTCTACTCTGCAGCTCAGCTGTGGAACAATCTTCCACAAGAAATCAAAAGATATCACCAATTCCTATGTATATAATTGCAAATTATTCAAACACTCTCTCAGTACAGATTACCTTCCCCTTAATATTAATAATAATAGTAATAATAATAATAAAGCCCTAGTATAGCACCCTTTCTGGTAGAACAGTATATTCCCCATAGCTAATAACAATTGCCACCCATTCATTAATATTACTGAGTCGTGTAGTACTGATTTTTGCATTTTTTCCATGCCTTTATAATGCATATCTTTTATATTTTTGTTGTTCTTAGTTAGCCTCAAGTGATGTATGGATGAAATAATGTATGAAAGAGAGTGATAGAAGTACAAAATATTAGACAGGCCTGCGTGCCCAATTCATAATCCTTTGAAAATAAAGTTAGTTTGTTCATTATAAAGTAAATAACACCTTTCTATGTTTTGAGGCATTATGGGTATACAGGTACTAGCCCCATACTTTTATTGACCAATCGGCACTCGATGGAGCATATCACACTGTCACCTGGTAGCCCAAGTTAGTTTATCAATTGTCCCAGTGCCAAGTAGGACTCACACATTGCAACTGGACCAGCAGACACGTTTGTTAGCCACTGCACTACCACAGCTCCTTGTACCTTCTGTACTAGGCAGTTACCATTAATAATTAAAATAAAGCAATAAACATATTCTGAGTGTATTGAAGACACGGTTTCTTGCATATTATATCTATATGAAAACTTTATAACACAACATACAAAAATGTATGTACTTGACTTATTCTTTACAAACTACGAGGGAGCTTCAAATGAATACCTTATAAGTGTGATAGAAATTACAATAACCATGCCATTATCCTATAATCTATTAATATTGCTAAGGAATATCAGTGTTAAGCACGTGACATCACAGCACAGATGAACACAATGATGTCATAAGGACAGTTTAAAGATGGTTGCCCCACTTTTGTCATGCACCAAAGAGAAGCAGCGTTCTGTTATTTGTTTTTTGATCAGTGATGGGGTGAAACTATAGAAATTCATTGGCGAATGAAGGTCCAGTAAGGTGATGCATGCCTGTCAGTCCATGCAAGTGTATGAGTGGAGTAGGAAGTTTCAAAACACTTGACTTCTGTGACTAGATACAGCAGGTAGTGCATGAGTGATAACACATGCGACAAAGAGAATGGTTTTCTAAAGGAATCCAAGTACTTTATTGGCACTGGAGGACTTGCATTGAATGCAGTGGTGACTACATCAAAAAATTAAACATTTGTACTTTACGTTTCAGAATATAACAAAAATACATTTAAGGTTTTCATTTGAAGCCCCTTTGTGCTTTAAGGCAATGGACAATGTAAAATTAATAAAATACTTACAAATATTACTACAAAGGGCAGCAGTCAGAAATATAAGAGAATATTGTGACAGTAAACAATAAATTCATAACAGCAGATTATGCGCTGACAGAAAGGCTAAAAGGAAAACAGGCAACACAATAAAACATTAAAAAAAACACAATAACACAATCTGTTTAAAGCAGTATTACGAGAGCGAGTCAATAAGTAAGTCACACAGTTCGGTGGGATGGCAGGTAATGTAGCTGGTGTTTTCTACAGGTGTCATTAGGTGACAGCAACATCAAACTTTATATTTCCGTTCGTCAGGTGGCGCTAGGTGTTTCATGCACATGCGCAGTGCATAAACAAAATGGCGATTGTACTTACGGAGTGTACAACCAAAGAGCAATGTGCTGTTGTGCGTTTTTTGTGGGCAAAAGGACTGCCTGCAAAGGACATTCATAAGGAAATGCTTCCTGTTTATGCTGACAAATGTTTGTCCCGTAAAGCGGTGCATAGCTGGGTAGAAAAACATTCTCAAGGCCTCGAATGACGCCGAAGTTGAATGTGAAGTGAAAACATGGTTTAGAAAACAGACACAGTTCTTTCTATGCAGCCGGTTTGGAAAGACTGATAAAACGATGGGATAAGTGCATGAATGTTGGTGTAAATTATGTTGAGAAATAAAGGGACAATGTATGTATAAAAATAAACTTGTTTCAAGTTGTTATCATATTTAGTTATTTTTCTACTCTCATTTGTGACTTACTTATTGACTTCCCCTCGTATGTCAATAAGAAAATTAGAACATTAATATACAGACATTCATGTGCATTAAAAATATATGTAAATAAAGAAAGCAAAAGTATAAAAAATAAAACTGTTAATGAAGAAAGGAACAAGGTAAAAACTTTTTGGACATAGAATTAATAATTAAAAACTTTAATATGTAAACAACCTAGTATTATTATAAACAACATAAACTGGAACTGAGAAACTAATTAAATCTGCACAAGAAAAAAGTGAAAATAAAATTTATATCCCAGTGTAACAAAAACAAAAATAATGAAAACTGATAAAACAAATATGGCAAGATATAATTAACAATGGAGAGAAATTACTGAAAGTGAATAGTTTTGAAAATTTAAGTTATCTGCTGATGGCGATGGCATTGCAATAACAAATTAAAAGAAAAACAAAGATTGCTCTGCAAAAATTCAGGTAATTAAAACCTTAATGGATTGAAGCAGATATTACAGCTAAAGTCAGAATACTGAGAGCATGCATGTTTCATGTGGCAACATTTGGATGTAGAATGTGGATATTTTTATCAAATCAGCTGATAAGCACATATCCACAACTGAATATAAATATTACAGAAGAGTATTTATTAGAACTTAATTGGACGGAACATGAAAAAAAATAGATCTATCCAACAATAAAGTCAACATTGAAGAAGACTGGTTATTAAGACAAACAAACATGAGGAAAATGAAATATTTTGGTCATTTAAAAAGACACAAAATTCTAGAAAAGATAAATTAGAGGGAAGTGTACCAGGAAGGCAGAGAAGGAGAAAACAACAGCACAGATGGGTTCAGGATGTGATAGATAATTGACATATGACAGCAACAGAGGCAGGACACCTTGATTATAATAAAGAGACATTTCAAGGGGCAGTTATGGGGAGCAAAGCTCTGCATAGAAAAGGGCACTGGGTGATGATGGTTAATCATGTCTAAAAGAGGTGAATATCATACAATAATAAACAACACATCAGAATATCACAAAAAAGACCAGGAATAAACATTCTTTTCACTTGTAATAGTTACACAGACAGCTATTTATGTTGTTGTTGTTAATCTTAATACTGCTGAGTTGTCTACACTTGACCAGGAATGATATTCCAATGAATGAGCGGAACTTGTGCAGCTGCACCAGGAGACAGTTCTACTAACTAGTCACATCTCTCCTATTTAAGAGTACAATGTCCTTGAAAAGAAATCACTGATGGTTATATAAGAGAAGCAGCTACTTAATGGTAGTCTTTGTGGTTTTAAATTGTTATTAAACATTGACCTGGACTCCTGGGTGGACCCAGCCTAAAGTAAGTACCATCAAAATGTGTTGGGAAGTAAAGGCAGCTGGCATGACACTGACCACATCACCCACTGACTGCCACTTGCTCTATAAAATATGGGTCTAGAACCATATATCAAATACGCCATTGGCATGTAAAAGGGAAGTTTACAATTTCTTGCCTGGCATATTTCATTGCATCTCGCCAGGTGCATACTGCATGCAGTTTTATATCATATAAAACGAAAATACAAATAATACTTTGTTGAAATACTAAGTATCCCTAAGGAAGACTAAGTCTTTTAACCACGAAGAAGAAGAAGAAAAATAATGATGTTTTACAAGATTTGAACATCAAAGAAAACTGGCACACTAACATTTTCATATCTCAGAACTGAAATACTTTGGCCATATTAAACAGTTCTGGCTTAGAAAGAACAATGATGAGGGATATGGTTCCTGATAAAAAGAGGCAGGAATCAACCAGCAGGAATATAGACATAGACTATTGTGCTCATCTTGGGCATAAAAGTGCTGATGGAAGAGGAACTGACGAAAGGACAGAGAACATTTTTGCCAGGCCATAATAAGAGTAATATTCTGCAAAGGACCTGCCACCAATTAGTAACCTTTGTTTTCCTGTCCTCAAACTATACGTATCCTGATTCAGTTTTCAATTCTTATTGTCTTCAAGTCAAATTCTACGATATCAAAAGGCTTGGTTGTCTCTCTGTTTACATTATTGCCCCCCCCCCCCCCCCCCCCAAAAAAAAAAAATCAGCGCTGCAGACTGCAATATATTCTTTTATACTGTACCAATAATACCATTAAATTTAAGGACAATTTTTCACACTTGTTAGGCATATGGTGCTAAGCCCATTTTTCTATAAATCGATCAGAACTATATAGGTAGAGTGGTCAATATTATGCTGACCCCATTTCCTTCCCAGCCCAGTTTCTGGTGTCCATTGTAGGCAGAGTTGACCTGAGAACCTAGGTCATCTGTTTAAAAATCCCTGTGATAGGCTCTATATTCTATTTTATTAGGACTGATATAATCTATATGTAAACTTGTTTCTTCAACTGAAGATTCTATTAGCCTATACAAGAAGTATTTCACTCTTTCACTAATATTTTAATCAAAAGCATTTATATAAACATATGAAAAAAGGCATTTCAGTGTGAGGAAAATAAAGTTATACGTACAATATCACAGTCTTTCGGTAAATATGTGTTTAATTTCATATATAACTCTTTTACATGTGAATATTACATTTCCATAAATAGCACGAGGTGTTAATTGTGAAAACAGAAATATTTGTTGGTTGCTTTGATGCTGCTCTACTCTATGCCTCAGACAGTTGTTGGATCTGCTTCCTCATTTTCTGGCTCTTGTTCATCATTTGCAAGATCTTCACGTTCAAGAATTATTGCAGACGCATCCATGTCATCCGGCGGTGGAGTTGCTCTGTATTCACCAGCCTACAGTATCCACAGAAATAGTTTCAATGTTATATTGAACAGTATCTAGAGAAATAGTTGCAATTCTAAATTAATTTATATAATGATATAAATGTACAATAGCCCAAGCAAAAGTAGCATTTCACAAGATGAAGAAGATTCTCTGCAATTTATCTTTGTCCATCGAGGTGGGGAAGGGAGCTCTACACAGCTCTAATTAGCTAACCCTGATGTCCAGAAGTGAATCATGGACAATTAGCAGACAAGTGAGGAGTTATGTGGAAGCGGCCGAGAAGTGGTTTTATAGGAGAATGATGATTACGCTTTGGACAGATAGAAAGTGTAATAAAGATATATTGAAAGAGGTTACCTTATGAAGAGAACTAGTTACAAATTGTAATGAAGATATATGGAAAGATGTTACCTTACAAAGAGAAATAGTTACAAAGTGTAATGAAGATATATGGAAAGATGTTACCTTACAAAGAGAACTAGTTACAAAGTGTAATGAAGATATATTGAAAGATGTTACCTTACAAAGATAACATGTTACAAAGTGTAACGAAGATATATGGAAAGATGTTACCTTACAAAGAGAACTAGTTACAAAGTGTAATGCAGATATATTGAAAGATGTTACCTTACAAAGAGAACTAGTTACAAAGTGTAATGAAGATATATTGAAAGATGTTACCCCCGGGAAGGTTAACCCGGTCAACAAATGCCCGCAGAAGTCGGATGTGTCGGCCTAACGGCGCAAGAACGCAGCTCTGCTGTAAACAGGCACAACGCAATCACATCCGAAAAAAAACTCCGGATGAACGAAGAAGAAGAAGAAAGATGTTACCTTACAAAGATAACTTGTTACAAAGTGTAACGAAGATATATGGAAAGAGGTTACCTTACAAAGAGAACTGGTTACCTGCATCAGAAGAAAACAGTCCACATTCTTTGGGTACATCATGACTGGGGTGGGGGGGGGGTGGGGGGGGGGAGGGCGCTGGAGTACGTCATAACAAGAAAGTTGGAGGGGTGGAGAGACAGGGGGAGACCAAGAAAGAAAATGCTGGACAGACTGAGGTATGGAGGAACATTAGTTTTAGAAATTATTGAAAGTACACGAGACAGAGGGCTGTGGTCAGACATGATCACCAACACTACACAGCATGGATTATATGAAGACAAATGAGACCAGTAATATCAGCTGAATGCCTGTTGTCACACAGTGTCACCATTAAGTGCCTTGCCTAAATGACAGGCCAATCATGCTTCTCAATATCTCGCTGTCTCACACAAAGAGTATCAGTTTCTGTGATGATATTTTTCCATGACATGATGAAAGATTGCCAAGAATTATCTGTCATTGTTTTCCTTTATCTTTTCCCCATGAATCTTTCCAGTTGTTACAATATGTTCCAGTTTTTCTCTTCTTATAATGTGAGCAAAGCTGTTGACTGTGTCTTTTTGATGTTTGTGATAAGCAATCTTTATGGCTTAGCCTCTCTTTGATGTTTGTGATAAGCAATCTTTATGGCTTAGCCTCTCTTTGATGTTTGTGATAAGCAATCTTTGTGGCCTATCCTCTCTCTGATGTTTGTGATAAGCAATCTTTGTGGCCTAACCTCTCTCTGATGTTTGTGATAAGCAATCTTTGTGCCTAACCTCTATCTGATGTTTGTGATAGGCAATCTTTGTGCCTATCCTCTCTCTGATGTTTGTGATAAGCAATCTTTGTGGCCTATCCTCTCTCTGATGTTTGTGATAAGCAATCTTTGTGGCCTATCCTCTCTCTGATGTTTGTGATAAGCAATCTTTGTGGCCTATCCTCTCTCTGATGTTTGTGATAAGCAATCTTTGTGGCCTATCCTCTCTCTGATGTTTGTGATAAGCAATCTTTGTGGCCTATCCTCTCTCTGATGTTTGTGATAAGCAATCTTTGTGGCCTATCCTCTCTCTGATGTTTGTGATAAGCAATCTTTGTGGCCTATCCTCTCTCTGATGTTTGTGATAAGCAATCTTTGTGCCTAACCTCTCTCTGATGTTTGTGATAAGCAATCTTTGTGCCTAACCTCTCTCTGATGTTTGTGATAAGCAATCTTTGTGCCTAACCTCTCTCTGATGTTTGTGATAAGCAATCTTTGTGCCTAACCTCTCTCTGATGTTTGTGATAAGCAATCTTTGTGGCCTATCCTCTCTCTGATGTTTGTGATAAGCAATCTTTGTGGCCTATCCTCTCTCTGATGTTTGTGATAAGCAATCTTTGTGGCCTATCCTCTCTCTGATGTTTGTGATAAGCAATCTTTGTGGCCTATCCTCTCTCTGATGTTTGTGATAAGCAATCTTTGTGGCCTATCCTCTCTCTGATGTTTGTGATAAGCAATCTTTGTGCCTAACCTCTCTCTGATGTTTGTGATAAGCAATCTTTGTGCCCTATCCTCTCTCTGATGTTTGTGATAAGCAATCTTTGTGGCCTATCCTCTCTCTGATGTTTGTGATAAGCAATCTTTGTGGCCTATCCTCTCTCTGATGTTTGTGATAAGCAATCTGTGTGGCCTATCCTCTCTCTGATGTTTGTGATAAGCAATCTTTGTGGCCTATCCTCTCTCTGATGTTTGTGATAAGCAATCTTTGTGGCCTATCCTCTCTCTGATGTTTGTGATAAGCAATCTTTGTGGCCTATCTTCTCTCTGATGTTTGTGATAAGCAATCTTTGTGGCTAACCTCTCTCTGATGTTTGTGATAAGCAATCTTTGTGGCTAACCTCTCTCTGATGTTTGTGATAAGCAATCTTTGTGGCTAACCTCTCTCTGATGTTTGTGATAAGCAGTCTTTGTGCCTAACCTCTCTCTGATGTTTGTGATAAGCAGTCTTTGTGGCCTATCCTCTCTCTGATGTTTGTGATAAGCAATCTTTGTGGCCTAACCTCTCTCTGATGTTTGTGATAAGCAATCTTTGGGGCCTATCCTCTCTCTGATGTTTGTGATAAGCAATCTTTGTGGCCTATCCTCTCTCTGATGTTTGTGATAAGCAATCTTTGTGGCCTATCCTCTCTCAGATGTTTGTGATAAGCAATCTTTGTGGCCTATCCTCTCTCTGATGTTTGTGATAAGCAATCTTTGTGGCCTATCCTCTCTCTGATGTTTGTGATAAGCAATCTTTGTGGCCTATCCTCTCTCTGATGTTTGTGATAAGCAATCTTTGTGGCCTATCCTCTCTCTGATGTTTGTGATAAGCAATCTTTGTGCCTAACCTCTCTCTGATGTTTGTGATAAGCAATCTTTGTGCCTAACCTCTCTCTGATGTTTGTGATAAGCAATCTTTGTGCCTAACCTCTCTCTGATGTTTGTGATAAGCAATCTTTGTGGCCTATCCTCTCTCTGATGTTTGTGATAAGCAATCTTTGTGCCTAACCTCTCTCTGATGTTTGTGATAAGCAATCTTTGTGGCCTATCCTCTCTCTGATGTTTGTGATAAGCAATCTTTGTGGCCTATCCTCTCTCTGATGTTTGTGATAAGCAATCTTTGTGGCCTATCCTCTCTCTGATGTTTGTGATAAGCAATATTTGTGGCCTATCCTCTCTCTGATGTTTGTGATAAGCAATCTTTGTGGCCTATCCTCTCTCTGATGTTTGTGATAAGCAATCTTTGTGCCTAACCTCTCTCTGATGTTTGTGATAAGCAATCTTTGTGCCCTATCCTCTCTCTGATGTTTGTGATAAGCAATCTTTGTGGCCTATCCTCTCTCTGATGTTTGTGATAAGCAATCTTTGTGGCCTATCCTCTCTCTGATGTTTGTGATAAGCAATCTGTGTGGCCTATCCTCTCTCTGATGTTTGTGATAAGCAATCTTTGTGGCCTATCCTCTCTCTGATGTTTGTGATAAGCAATCTTTGTGGCCTATCCTCTCTCTGATGTTTGTGATAAGCAATCTTTGTGGCCTATCTTCTCTCTGATGTTTGTGATAAGCAATCTTTGTGGCTAACCTCTCTCTGATGTTTGTGATAAGCAATCTTTGTGGCTAACCTCTCTCTGATGTTTGTGATAAGCAATCTTTGTGGCTAACCTCTCTCTGATGTTTGTGATAAGCAGTCTTTGTGCCTAACCTCTCTCTGATGTTTGTGATAAGCAGTCTTTGTGGCCTATCCTCTCTCTGATGTTTGTGATAAGCAATCTTTGTGGCCTAACCTCTCTCTGATGTTTGTGATAAGCAATCTTTGGGGCCTATCCTCTCTCTGATGTTTGTGATAAGCAATCTTTGTGGCCTATCCTCTCTCTGATGTTTGTGATAAGCAATCTTTGTGGCCTATCCTCTCTCAGATGTTTGTGATAAGCAATCTTTGTGGCCTATCCTCTCTCTGATGTTTGTGATAAGCAATCTCTGTGGCCTATCCTCTCTCTGATGTTTGTGATAAGCAATCTTTGTGGCCTATCCTCTCTCTGATGTTTGTGATAAGCAATCTTTGTGGCCTATCCTCTCTCTGATGTTTGTGATAAGCAATCTTTGTGGCCTATCCTCTCTCTGATGTTTGTGATAAGCAATCTTTGTGGCCTATCCTCTCTCTGATGTTTGTGATAAGCAATCTTTGTGGCCTATCCTCTCTCTGATGTTTGTGATAAGCAATCTTTGTGGCCTATCCTCTCTCTGATGTTTGTGATAAGCAATCTTTGTGGCCTATCCTCTCTCTGATGTTTGTGATAAGCAATCTTTGTGGCCTATCCTCTCTCTGATGTTTGTGATAAGCAATCTTTGTGGCCTATCCTCTCTCTGATGTTTGTGATAAGCAATCTTTGTGGCCTATCCTCTCTCTGATGTTTGTGATAAGCAATCTTTGTGGCCTATCCTCTCTCTGATGTTTGTGATAAGCAATCTTTGTGGCCTATCCTCTCTCTGATGTTTATGATAAGCAATCTTTGTGGCCTATCCTCTCTCTGATGTTTATGATAAGCAATCTTTGTGGCCTATCCTCTCTCTGATGTTTGTGATAAGCAATCTTTGTGGCCTATCCTCTCTCTGATGTTTGTGATAAGCAATCTTTGTGGCCTATCCTCTCTCTGATGTTTCTGATAAGCAATATTTACAGCTGAACCTCTCTCTGATATTTGTGATAAGCAATCTTTATAGCTTAGCTTCTCTCTGATGATTATGATAAGCAGTAATTGTGGCTAAGCCTCTTTCTGATGTTTATGATAAGTTGTCTTTTTTGTCTTGCCTCTTTCTGATGCTAGTGATAAGCTGTCTTTGCATCTTAGTCTCTTTCAAGACATGTAGATTATTTATTTTGGCTGTCCAATGCAATTTCAACATTCTTCTTTGAAACCAAATTTTTAAAGTGCTTTATAGAACCCATTCCATTGTATGCATGTGAAACATGGACAATCAGCAGACAAGTTGAGATCTATTGCCAGTGAAAATGTAGTTTATGAGGAACATGCAAAGATTACCATGGATGGACAGAAAAATGAATGAGAAAATCCATAAGAAACAAACACCATACACTGATTACAAAAACTAGATGTAGACAGTCGAGACTTTTTGGACACATGAGGAAAAATAAACTTGAAAAATTAGTGGCAACTGGCAAACTTGATGGGAAAAGAGAAGGGGAAGGCAAAGAGATAAATAAATGGATGGCTTGGTCACATGGCGTAATCAGGAGAAGATTACAGACCTGACCTAAAATTGGTGATCATGTGACATGGCAAACCAACACTGCCCATGCTTACTGACATGACATATGAAGATGATGATGAAAATACAGTAATTCTCTCCATCATGCTTAGTTTAGGATAATAAACATTTGAAATAAATAAATAATCCGTTTTCGTTTTCATTGCATTGATAAATATGTGGAATATGCTAAGCCTGTTAGTGATGAGAATATGAGACTACCACAAGTATGACAATTAAACATTAGCATGTCACTTTATGGTGAAAGAACGACAAAAGAAAAACTGTCCACAATGAAATGTATCCACATAGTAAATGTGCCTGACTTGACATGCATGCCAAGGTAGTAAATAATCAGCTGTTATATTAAAATCCTGTTAGATGGACTTTTTATGTGGGCAGAAGGATCTACGATGTGTTATAACATGGATCTGAGATGTGTTGTGGGATGGATTTGAGATGTGTGGTAAGCTGGATCTGTGATGTGTGGTAAGATGGGTTTGTGATGTGTGGTAAGATGGGTCTGTGATGTGTGGTAATATTGGTCTGTGTTGTGTGATAATATTGGTCTTTGATGTGTGGTAATATTGGTCTGTGATGTGTGGTAATATTATTCTGTGATTTGTGGTAATATTGGTCTGTGATGTGTGGTAAGATGAGTTTGTGATGTGTGGTAAGATGAGTTTGTGATGTGTGGTAAGATGAGTTTGTGATGTGTGGTTAAGATGGGTTTGTGATGTGTGGTAAGATGGGTTTGTGATGAGTGATAATACTGGTCTGTGATGTGTGGTACACACACACATCGTGATTGTAACTGACTCAGAAAGCATGCTGACGAGGGTGAGGACGGGCAGACTTCGTGCGGAGTGGCTTGCTTCGCTTCGGAGGTCACGGGTGACAAGCATCGCCTGGATCTTTTTTCCAGGGGCATGCCGGTGTGCTGGGAAATGAACAGGCGCACAGATTGGCTGGCTCTGCAGAACTTGGTGGAGTATTGATACATGACAAGGCAGACGTGGTTGCAGCCTTGTGGGAGCACGTGCACACCTCGGAGGAGCAAATGGATTACCATGGTCTGGCAAGAATGAGACAACGAGGAGTGACGAAGGGATCTGGCCGACGCTCAACGCTCAAAGGAAAGGCAAGACGGACTTATAATCAGATTGCTACTGGTACTATTAGTGTTGGAACTCTTTGCTGGCTGCTGAGGATGGGGACGGAGCACTTATGGGAATGCCCCGAATGCTGTGATGTCGATTCCTAAACCAATCGATCAATCATGTGATGTGTGGTAAGATGGGTTTGTGATGTGTGGTAATATTGGTATGTGATGTGTGGTAATATTGGTCTGTGATGTGTGTTGGGATGGGTTTGTGATGTGAGGTAAGATGGGTTTGTGATGTGTGGTAATATTGGTCTGTGATGTGTGGTAATAATGGTCTGTGATATGTGGTAATATTGGTCTGTGATGTGTGTGGTAATATTGATCTGTGATATGTGGTAATATAGGTCTGTGATGTGTGGTAATATTAGTCTGTGATGTGTGGTAATATTAGTCTGTGATGTGTGGTAATATTGGTCTGTGATGTGTGGTAATATTGATCTGTGATAATATTGGTCTGTGATGTGTGGTAATATTAGTCTGTGATGTGTGGTAATATCACAGACAATATTGGTGTGTGATGTGTGGTAATATTGGTCTGTGATGTGTGGTAATATTGGTCTGTGATGTGTGGTAATATTGGTCTGTGATGTGTGGTAATATTGGTCTGTGATTGTGACATGTATGTCATCATCCCTCAGTCTTTTCCAGCAGACAGCTTCACGCGCTATGAAAACTTAGGACGGGAGAATTAACGAAACGAAATTTCGTTTTGTTTGAAGGCAATTGATTGGCCGCGCCCCGGAAACACAGGCTTAATCTAGACAAAGGCTTGGTAGACAAAGCGGTCTGGTCAATCGCCATGTTTCTCCAATGTTAGCGGGTGACCCATTGTTAATGGGTTAATTTAAAGCCCACTTATTCTCTGCGTTTTAGGTGAGCATTATATTATATACAACATATCATGTTATGTATTAGGATAAATGCTTTGATGGCAACTAATATCATGATTGAAGTTGTGTGTGTGAAAATTAGGAGAATCGCTTTCATTGAAATGTTGGTTTACGTCACACAGCCTGGACATCGCCATGTTGTCCAGTCAGCCTTCATAAAGCTTACAATATAATCTTGCTATGAGTCATTCTTCTGAGATGATTTTGTGAACTTACTTTATTCCTAAATGCTTATTTTTCACAACTGGTCTCTGTGTTTTAAAGTGTTTTTTTCCTGAGTGCTTATTTTGTATTTCTGCTCTTATGATGGAGAAATATTACTATCTCACATTTGTGTACAACTTTAATATAGGTTGTTAGATAGAGAGAGAGATATATATTCTCGCTTGACTTTTTCATGCACTTAGGAGTTAATCTTTTGTTTACCTGGTTGTAAATACACAGAGATTGTCTTGTAGTCTTTTATTTTCATAAATGATGTTATGGGATTTTCATGTGGTATGATATACATAATCTCAAGTGTATGGGAAAAGATTCCCATGTTTTCTCTTTTATGAGTATTTTGAGATGTTGGGTAATACCCACTAGAGAGTTCATACCATGTTTAGTAAAAGACTAACAAGGTTTTCTGTTATTCATCATATGTATATTCTATTCATGATGTTACTGTTGGAGTAGATCTTTTAACTCCCCCCCCCCCCCCCATTGGGGACAAACACATGATGATGATGATGATGATGATGATGATGATGATGATGATGATGATGATGATGATGATGATGATGATGATGATGATGATGATGATGATGATGATGCAGGAGGAGATGACTGATTGGTAGCTAGCCTTTTTGCCATTTGTCAGTGGTAGTCACATAATGCTGTTTGTAACTATGGAAAGGAGATTTATGAATTGTGTACATGAGGACATTGTCTCAGGAACTTTTTCCATGATGTGACAGCGGTACTATCAAAAGATGTTTGCATATTTAGGAGGTGAAGAAAACCTCCCAGGAAGCTCCAGTATCAGTCCAGAAGAGATGTACCTATTGAGTAGATACCTTACTCACTTTTGGAGTGGGTCAAAACTCTACAGTAGGCGACAAGTGCTAGGGAACTAGCTACACTTTTTTTTTCTTCCCTTTTGTTTCCTCTATTTTTATTATTATACACTGGTATCGGAATGTTTATTTTGTTATTTACACTGATATCAGAATATATGTTTTATTATGATAACTGATATCAGAATATATATTTAATTATGATACATTGGTATCAGAATGTATGGTTTATTATGATCCATTGTTATAAGAATGTATATTTTATTATGATACACTTATCAATGTTTGGGTTGTATTACTAATCTATATCGACCCTGTTCTTCTTCACTCTACATAGGCGCTAGAGATGGCAGTGGAGTATTGGCACTAGTCACCATGCTTCGCACTGGATTTATAGTCAACTTGTTTGGATTTAGAGGCAGGAAACTGGGATATCAGCCTCCTCTAATATTCTACAAAGAGTGCTGGTTACTGCTACTCACCCTGAACCTGAATGTCAATGCCTGGATACTTAACGGATTTTAAATATGCTGAAGTGGATTCCCTACCTCTGGGAACTTAAAGACGGTGTTAAGCTTTTCAATGTCTGCAAAGACATGAGGCATGCCTGGCCTAGATGGATACAGAGTATAACCTCTTCTAAAAGTCACCGCCTAATTCCACATTCAACTGTCATATTCCAGAGGCTCATGGATAGTCTGGAATTCACCATCATTTACCAGTATGGATTTACCAACTGATTGTGTGAACTCCCAGCTTCCTTTGAATCTTCTCATCCATCATATCCCGGACATGGATAATCAAGCACATTACCAACTCCCGTCAATCAAGTCGTATATTCAGCTGAAGAAAGAATAACCTACATCTTAACCCAGAGAAAGGGGCTGGAATATTCATGCCCCATTCAAGTTAGTTCTGTCAGGAAATTCTAATGGATTATGTGATGTCACTCCTCATCCAAAGAGATACTGAAAGTGTTTGTGCCTGATCCTGATCGAATCAATCACATGGACTCCTGTGTGTCACGCCACGCCAGAATGCTTCAGACTTATTTATACCTGTCTGTTATATCACCCTGGAACGCTCCTAGCCCAGTGACTTAGCAACTGTGACTTGAGAGATTACAGTATATCCACATTGGATTCATATGGATTACTCCTACATGTTTTTCGCGATGGATATATGATCCAGAAGTGAAAGTTCTGGGTGTGGGTGTGTGCAATCCCCAATTTTCTAAATAGGTGGATATATGCAAAGCAGCTGTTTTCCTGGATTATAGAGAGTGTGATTATGGCCAGACTTTTTCTAGTGGATAATGAAGGAGAGGAAGTCATCATCAGACCCATAGGATAGTTCTAGAGACAGATTAGATAGATTTTCTTTATCTATTTCTTTGTATGGATTATTTACTTTGTTTTGTGTTTGACACATGTATTTGATGTGAACCTTTTTTGGGGAAATATTTTTGGGGACTTCTGTTTGGGTGTATACTTTGTGTGCATTGCCTGAATATGAATAATTTCTTTCATGTATATGTCATATTGTAGCCAACAGGGTTTTCCAGAACCCAAATGTTTTCCACAATACAATTGTTTGTTTGTTTGGTTTAACCAAGCCTTGCAGTTACTTCATTGTTAACCTGTTGTTCCAAAATTGATGTTTATAGTCCAGTTATTGTTACTGTTATGTGATACAGTGAGTTATTGTTACTGTTATGTGATACAGTGAGTCATTGTACTGTTTTTGTCTAACAGTGGCTGTTTTTCCTCTGTCAATGTAATCCAGTTGTTGCGTCTAACATGGGTTGTTGTCCCTCTGTTGTATAATACTGTGGATGTGCATGACAGTGGATACTTGTCATTGTTTATATATATGTGGGAGATTAAATGTGGGGCGGGGCACTTACACATAGACACACCCTCTGGGTAGAGTGATTAGTACTCGGGTGTCTGTGGTAGAACTTCCCGGATCTCCCAGCCTTCTATGGGAAACATTTCTTTTATGTTAGTGTTGAACTTGCACCCTTTTCTGCCTTGTTCAATACTTGGGGGTTACGAGCCAATATATTAATTCCTATAGAGGGCGTATTTGGGTTTTAGACCCCATTCATACTGAATACCCCTAGCGAAACTTGTCCTTATTCTAATTTATTATATTTACCACCCTACAGTGATGTATAATTAAGATTATTTCAAGATCACGATAAAAACTAAAACCGATTACTTGGTATTGTTTTTCCCTTCATACTGTACGGTTCTGTACATCTCACCCTTCTAAAATTCAATTTATAAAGTAAGTAGACCCACAAATCATGTTTTATGTGAACGTCTAGACTTGTTTTAGTATGTGCTATTAAATTTAGCTTCCATTATTACGTATACTGTGTAGGAGCAGGGGCGGGATTTTTAGGTAGGAAATACGAA
This sequence comes from Cepaea nemoralis, assembly GCA_014155875.1. Classification (NCBI taxonomy): domain Eukaryota; kingdom Metazoa; phylum Mollusca; class Gastropoda; order Stylommatophora; family Helicidae; genus Cepaea; species Cepaea nemoralis. Next base: position 868,439 of record JACEFZ010003698.1, on the reverse strand, counting down.
AGGGGAGGGGAGTGATGTTCTGAAAATATGGTGAAGGGGGGCACGGGCCAAATTTTTAGGTAGGAAATACGAAAGGGAGGGGGGGGGGGATGACGTTCTGAAAATATGGTGAAGGGGGGCACAGGCCAAAAAAGGTTGAGAACCACTGTGCTACATGATGAACGACAATACCCATTATGAGGGTGCATCAACCTACTTAACAGGAGTGTGTACAAAACACAATAAAGAAGCTCGGTAAATGGAAAAACATACAGTGTATAGGTGACTGTTTCGATTGACATATTTATCAATGAAACAACAACAACAACAATAAAACAAAGAAGAAAATAGATAAAAACAAATTTATCTTGACATTCAAGTGGACTGTGAGATCAACAAAAATGTTTTATTGATAGAACTACCTCTTTAATGTCAAAATAAGTATTTCTTTGTTTTATCTGTTTTTTTATTGTTTTGTTTTTGTTTTAACAGTGTTTTCCCATTGATCAAACTTTATAGTCATATCTTGTGGTTTTCTTCTGACTCTAGTAACGTCTTGGCAGCAGCCAGTCCCCTTTATCGGGGCTATTTTGGATTCTTTACAAGAATGTACCTGACTGTTATCCAGGGCCTGGTAATCCTGTGAAATCCTGACATGAGCAGATCCTGGTCTATGACGGTGATTAGACTGTGAGGACAGTGGTCGAGCAGAAGAAGAGCGTGAAGCTGTACCTGACATTGGGCGAGCAGGCAACTGAGTGGAATGTACATGTTGCTGAAATGGGCCAATTGTGATGTTGATGATTAAAATAAGAATATTAGATCAACATGAGCTTAGACTATACTAAACAAGCAATATTTTAATGTAATCTGGGATTACAGTGATTCTCATACAATGACCAAAAAATAAAATTATGTGCATAAATTAAAAAAATAAACACACATAATTAACTCCAAACTTATATGACTTCACTGGGATTTAAAAAAATAATATTTCATATTAACATGAAGTTCTTGTTAAAGTGGAGTTATTTGTGGCCAAATGACTTCGGGGTAACCCAGGTTCATTAAATTAATATCGTACATATACTGAGTGAAACTGATGTTGTCGCCTCTCAAATGCTCTTTAGTAAATAAAATGTTGGCTACCATCATAATTCCAAAATAGCACTATGGCATACAGATGGGTCCTTTACCTTTTTAATGTAATGTCTCAGGGCAGCCTCTGCAATCGCTGGAATATGAAGTTTGTACACTGGGCTGAGATTCTCCTTGTGTAATCTATGACAGGAGACTGGAGCACTTATGGCAATGTCTGTGTGCAATGAATGTGCCTTTGACCAAAACCAAACCTCTACTAGTCTTTTCTTTAGTTTATTTTCTCTGGGCATGTGTACACCCCTTTTCTTTGCTTTGTGCCCATCGTACTCGAGTTTTCTCATAGAGATTAACCTGCCCTATAACACTTTTTTCACCTTAGCCTACACATTCCCCATAAGTCACTCTATGTTAGGTGAACTACGGAGCTCATGGCTCACATATTTTTGTGTCCTAGGATTTAGATGTATACAGGACCTAAGCTAAGCAACTTTATTGGTAATTTTTTAATATGGTTGTATTAGTGTCTTATTGGTGCTGAGTGCTAATTAATGTTTTCTAGGGAAGACATCCATTCCATCACATCTGATTGTATTTTTGTAAAGTTTACCAATTCCACTTTTTGTGTGTGCGGTTATATCAATGGAACCTAAAGTACATTAATGTTTTTTTTTATTTTATTTTATTTATAGTGGTATAAATGCTTGTGTATTTTAAAACTGTTTGATCAAATTGTTTCTTTAACCAGCATATATTATTTATACATCTCAAAGTAATATCTTTCTGCTTTCTTTAGCCTGTATCTTGTCAATGCCTTTACAATCAATAATTAGATGTAGTGCATATATACTAAGGGAACCTCTTCGGACCATCTTCAGGATTTCAGAATACCACATCATTTTGTTCTCTTTGAAAAGTATTAAAAGCACTAGAAATGTCCTCCTATGTGATGGCTCCCATGGTGATTTGTATTCTCTTAATTATGTGTGGGTGATATAGTTAAATTGTGCATTTTGTTAATTTTTAATGGCTTTCTTTGAAATGTACTCTCAGTTTAATTATTACACTATCATCATCATCAAGTGCCATGCCGACTGGCATAGGCGCTCATGGCTCCCCACAGATCTCGGTCTTTGGTTTTCTAGTATCAACTCTACCATTGATATTCCTCCATGCTACCGTCGCAATCCATCCAGCATCATTTCTCTTGGTCTGCCTCTACCTTTCTTCCCCTTGATCTTTCCAGTTGTCACGGTGTTATCCAATGCCTCTCTTCTCATCACATGACCAAAAAGAGTTGATTGCCTCTTTCTTATTGTTTTATATAATGTTCTAGTTTCATTAGCCTCTTTCAGGCATTCGTTGTTAGTTACTTTGACAGTCCAAGGAATTCGCAACATTCGTCTCAGGAACCACATCTCTGTTGCTTCCAATCTCTTCCTAATTTGTTCATTTACATTCCAAGATTCACAGCCATACAGCAAAACAGGTTCTATATAGCACCTTAGCACTCTCTTTCTTACATTCAATGATATTGACTTATTGCATAAGATATTCTTCATTTTCTGAAATGCAGCCTTTGCTTGCCCTATAATGCTCATAGTCTCTGTTGTGCATCTTCCATCTGATGTTATAAATGTCCCTAGATATTTAAAACTATCCACTTAGTGAAGAATTTTCCCTTCTATCTCTATTTCACAGTTGGATGTTACCTGTTTCTTTGATATCACCATTGTTACTGCTTTCTTGATATTCAAGGAGAGTTCTTTCTTTGCACTTTCTGTTACTACAATGTCTAACAGTTGTTGTAGATCTTTTGCATTATCCACCATCAATACTGTGTCATCTGCATAGCATGTATTATTTACATTATAACCTCTGAATATTACTACTGGCTTTTCTTTGATCAGTCTCATTATTACTTCGCTATAGAGGGAGAAGAGATCCGGTGACAAAACACATACCTGTTCATAATTTCCTTCTTTACTTCCCATTTTAATTGCTGCTGTTTGGTTCCAGTAAATATTTTTTATTATTCTGAGATCTTTCCTATCAATCTTAATATCTTCCAACATTTTAATCATTTCGTCAGTATGTGTTGCTAAAATAAAGGAGTGATCAATATTATTTATTTACTATGTTTATTTTGTATTCCGTTTGTTTTTACCTCCATGTAAATAGGATGAGCATGCTGGGAAGTTAGGCTGGTTGGTATTTTGGCTTCTATTCTAGAGGAGGGTAGTCTCCCTTTGTATATTTGTCCATCTGCCCCTTGTACATCCACTTCTTCTCTGTGAATATCCAACAATAAATTGTATATACAAAATCAAAAATAATATTACATGGTAAAGTAAGTAAATGTATGATTTAACACATAGCATACATAAATAAATGCACATGTACATGGAGAGATATTTTAAAAAATAGTTAGTTGCATGTCTTTTACGGGACATAGACGTCAACTCCAGCATTTGTTGGCTGTTTGTGATCTCTTGGCAAGTTAACGTTCAGCAGTTTGTTATTACTTTCTGAATGATATGCACCCATACCATTTTATTAAAAAAAACCAATGCAAGGCAGTCTGCTGCCAAATTGCCTGCAGCTGTGCTTTGAACACGGTATGCGGGATTACAAACTGTGTGCGTAACCCTTTCGCCACGGAGCCAGCTCATGAAGACATAACATGCATAAATTAACTGTTAATAAATATTCATCTGAAAACAAAATGCCATTAGACTATATATATGTATATGTATATATATATATATATATATATATATATATATATATATATATATATATATATATATATATATATATATATATATATATACTAAATATTTTTAATCAACAATAGGCAGTATTATTTATTTATTCACATTAGATGATGTATAACTGTGCAGTAAGCCCCTGAAGAGATGCAGTGAAATATGCCAGACAAAAAAAATCATGCAACATTTTGTTTGTGGCTTCTGTGTTTAATATACAAATGGTAAGAACAAGAAGAGCATTAAGTTAGATATGGATATTAGCACTCACTTGTATAGAGGCACTACTGACTCTTCTTCTTCTCGAGGCAGTTGTCTGAAAGTTAATTTTAATTGCAAAATATTTTTATACAATCTTAGCAATTTTACTAAATTAATAATTACTGTAGGTTAGATTTACAATTTTCTATTGATAAAGGGACAGAAAAAGTAGGAGAAATAAGGAGTCAATATTATCAGAAGTTAGAAAAAGAATGTGTGTGTATTTTATAGAAACCAATATAAAAATATGGCTATGAATTCTGGACAATGCAATAAATTTCCTTCAAGCCTCAGCAATGTCATTTGACACAAGAATTTTAAGAATAGCACAAAGAGACAAAATAATATTTAATTTGATTTGTTTTAAACAGATACAAAGGAAAACTGTGACATACATCAGAAAGGAAAGCAGGTCCACATGGCCGAATGGGTAAGAACGCGTGGTCATAAACATCTGTTGTACTGATCCCGAGGTAAGCAGTTCAACCTCTACTCCGGATAGCTAGAAGAAAATGCTGACCTGTCTTCCTTGACTTGGGGACAAGTACCTCTGAAGTCAGAGTGGGTTTGCCTGATGGCGATGGACACTGTTAAAAGGGAAAGCTAATCCACACACAAAATTCAGTCCATCACTACTATAAATAATGTGTGACACCTCTGTGAGGGGGCTGCATGGTCTCGAGGTATGGTGTCCGCCTCGAGTGCTGGAGTTCCCGGGTTCAGGCCCCGGTGATGACTGGGATTTTTTCACGTGGACTTCTAGTAATAAAATTTCCCCTGGTCTCAGCGTAGTGAGATCGGACACCTGTGTGTATTGTTGCGCATGTAAAAAATCCCTTGGCATGTTGGAAATCGAAAAAGAGCCTAACAGCGCTGCCCAGGCATAATTTTGAGTTCAAAATCTACCCAAAGTATTTTCAGGATCCTCACCGGTGCTACGGAGTTTGTGCACTAAGCTGAGTTTCTGCAGACTCAGATTTGAGTTAGGAGGAGAACGGAGCACTTATAGGGTTGCACCCGTGTTCCGTGATGTTGATCCATCGACTAAACAAAACTAAACTAATAGTGTGTATGGACTACGCTTGAGTTCAAAGCGAGCAAGGGCCTCAACAAAAAAAAAATCAGAAAGGAATTAGATATGTAACGACTGCAGCAGGATATAACAATAATTATTTTGCATGAGTTACACATACATAACTTTTTTCATTTCCTATTAGAAAGGAGTAACTAACACTCTTCAATGACCTCGTGAGAAGAGATAAAGTGGACCGTATTACAACAGCTTGTGAGATGAATGTGAAAAGAGATAAAGGTAGGTGGCCAGAGAGAATACTGGATAATCCTGCATCACAGAGATGTCAGCTCATAGCTAGATATCTAGTGTTGAAGAATGGAAGATATAAGCAACCCCCCCCCCCCCCCCCCCCCCCCCCCCCACGTTTGCCTGGGATCCACACAAATCATAGTACACAATAAAATAATTTGTTAACATTTTGTTTTAAAAAGAAGGGAGTTGTCGTTAGATGGAGGAAATGAAAGAAAGCATGAAGCCCACATTTGAAATAGTATGAAGAGTTTGAATGGCAAAAATAATGTGTTAGCATCTCTCTCTCTCTTCTATCTCTGAGTGAGTGAGTGAGTGAGTGAGTGAGTGAGTGAGTGAGTGAGTGAAATAAAACTAATAATTATAAAACACTATTTTGGATATGCATATAGGCATGGCTCAGAATTAGATTGTCATGAAATGTGTACAGATAATTAACGACCTCTGCTATACATTACCCAGCATTGCTTAGCCTAGTGGTTCTCTTGTGTGGAAAAGTGAGTGTGTGACTTCCACCACATTGTCGGACTGTTGCATAATAGTCCACCGTTTCAGGGTTCATTCCCAAACTGTAGAGAGAAAACACAATGGAAGTTTTGTCTGCATGGTAGAAAGGAATGTTAAACAACAAATTGACATTAATACCACTAAATTATTCTGTTAATCTAATATAAACTAGACAACATTCCCAAACTGTCCAATCCAAATATTGCACCATTATAAAGATACAGACAGAAGCTATATGCATCTAAATTTACAAACTTAATCTCTACAAATTGGGAATTTCTTTACAGTAAAAACAACTAGTACTAGACTGACCAATGGATTATGATACCTTGGTATGAAGAATTTCTTTGCAGTAGAAGTAGTGAGCGCTAGAGTAGTCAGCCATCAGTTTACATTACTCTAATGTTAAAAATTTCATTTCAGTAGAAATACTGAGCTCTAGACAGGCCAACAGATTACAGTACTTTGATATTAGGAATTTATTTGCAGTAGAAAAGCGACCTTTGAAAAACTTATTTATGTGCACAGTAACATTTTATCTCATGCAGTTCAAAATAAAGAGAAAAATTTGGTGTCATGGTTTAATATCATTGAGTTTCATCATATTCCACGGATTAAAACTATTTGGTATGTTTTGCTCATTCCGTATTAATTTAACTTAGTCAATTAAACTGTAAAATTGTAGAATGCAGGGGTCTGCAGTCATGTTAACGTCATGGTCAGAAAAATAGCAAATAAACTGTATACTGAATATGCAAATTGTTAATAATAATAATTTAATTCTTGCATTAAAAAAATTTCATCTGCTTTTACTTTTAAAATATGTCTTTGTCAATGCATATAATAGATTTAAAAATATTCATTACCATGAAAAGAATGTTTGTACTAAGAATTAAATAATATTTAAAAATATATAAAATGAAAATGAAAAGTAAAATCAAAACATATACAACCTATAATTAAAATACAATTTCTGCACATTAATTATAAAATGCATTTCACTTAAAGAGGACACAATTTAAATAATAAATATACTCTACAAATGTTACATTTTTTAACGAAAAAAATAATTACATTCAAAAATGGTTAGACAATAAAATATGCATACACTGACAAGAACTTTGAATAGGCATGTAAACCCAAAAAAATAGAACTAAATATAAAGGTTAGTACCGGTTTAAAATAAAAGAAATAGAAGATGAGTAGACAAATGTGATATTACCTTTACAAGGGCACTAACAAGTTAATTTTAGTATCTTAGATAATGTTGATTTACATGTTGCCATGCATTGAAAACTGATATGATTTAACACCAACCACTCATAACTCTACATGAGTCATGAGAAAGAACACATCTTGACAGAAACATGCACAGACCACGTTTTTTACAACCCACAAGTTAATTTCAGTAACTTAGATAATGTGAATTCACATGTTACCATGCACTGAAAACTGGCATAATTTAAAGCTAACCAGTCTCAACTCCACTCTTAACTCTGCATGAATCACAAGAAAAAGCACATCTTGACAGAAACATGGGGGAAGGTATTCATTTGTGTTGTTCTTGTATTTTCCATAAGAACTCTTCTTTCCAGAGTATCATGCGATGATCATGCAAGTGATAAATAGTTTTAGAAGTAAAATGCTACTTGTTTCAACTGTATGGATACTGACACTGCAATACTTCTATTCTGTTGTAGGTTTCCCACATTTTTTTCTACTGCACAAAATGAAACCCCCAAAATAGAATCATACAATATGTGAACAAGCTTGATTACATCATAAGAAAGCAAATCAGTATATTGGAGTGAAGACTGTAATAAAAATACCACACTTAAAATTTTTAGTTAGGTAAACATGGCTAGGTAAAATTGATGTTTAAAAAATATGCATAAAAGTTAAAAAGCTACAGACCCCTTTTCCATGATTAGTGGAATATTAGGATAAGCTACAAGGCCCATGATTTTAGTTCAATCTGTACTTGATAAGGATTTAGTTAATATCATGCTGCCTGCCTTTAACTTCCCAGAAAATATACGGTACCCATATATCACCATGTGCCTTGCCAAATAACTTCGGCATTCATGTACCTCCACATACTTTAGTCCTTGGTGATTGCCATATACCTCAGTCCTTGGTGATCTCCACATACCTCATTCCTTAGTGATCGCCACATACCTCAGTCCTTGGTGATCTCAACATACCTCAGTCCTTGGTGATATCCACAGACCTCAGTTCTTGGTGATCTCCACATGCTTCAGTCCTTGGTGATCTCCACAGATCTGAGTCCTTGGTGATTTCCATAGATCTCAAACCTTGTGATCTCCACAAATCTCCATCCTTCATGATCTCCACAGATCTCATTCCTTGTGATCTCCACAAACCTCAGTAATTGGTGATCTCCACAGATCTCAGTCCTTTGTAATCTCCACAAATCTCAGTCATTGGTGGTCTCCACAAACCTCAGTCCTTGGTGATCTCCACAAACTTCAGTCCTTGGTGATCGCCACAAACCTCAGTCATTGGTGATCTCCACAAACTTCAGTCCTTGGTGATCTCCACAAATCTCAGTCCTTGGTGATATCCAAAAACCTCAATTCTTGGTGATCTCCATAAACCTCAGTCATTGGTGGTCTCCACATACCTCAGTCCTTGGTTATCTTCACAGATCTCAGTCCTTGGTAATCTCCACAAACCTCAGTCCTTGGTGATCTCCACAGATCTCAGTCCTTGGTGATCTCTATGAATCCTGTGGTGATATTCCTCCATGCCACTATCTTAGGCCATCCAGCATCATTTCTTTCCGTCTGCCTCTCCTGCACTGAGACATCCATTAATGATGTTAACTAAATTCGAAATGTCGTTTGCATGATTTCTTTGCATGTTAATATTGTGGTTTTCCCTTGATCTCCACGCCAACATGGGGGTAATTTACCTCTTCCTTTACCAGCAATTTCCACCTGTCAGGAAAAGTGAGTGCCCTACTCTGCTCAGTGCAAGAATTGTCCACTCATCTCAGTAGGGACCCAGTCCTCAGCTCTGCATTTACCACATGGTGTTGTTTCCCATCCTCTATATTGAGGAGGTGCAGTTGGAATTTTCCCTTCCTTGGTTTATGAGACCATGGTGGCATTTCTCAAATCTCTGGTACTTTCAGAGGACGAAAAAGTATGAGGGTATTAATGTCAAAGACACAGTGTATACTGTGCTGCATGTTAACACATCTAGCCAGATTTCTATAGTGTGTTCAGACCAAAAGTAAAACATGCAATAACACACCATGCATTGATTGATACACACAGATTATAGCTGATCACACAAGGTGCATTGCATGGAACAAAAAGAATTAACTTCCTTAATTTATTCATCATCAGCACTATCATCATCATTATCATTTTCTTTTTCAAGAGCCTGGTCTGGAGCACATATTTGTGATCAAGACTTTTAAATTCACTGTGCCATTTGAAGTTGATGCTTCTTTATTATTCTTTATTTTGTCATCTTATTTAGCAGCATACATGCCTTTCTTACAAAGTATGTTCTCTTTCTATAGCTCGCCTTTCCTTAGATAAGCCCCATAAATTTAATTTGTCTTTCCCTTATGAGTTTGATAAGATATCTAGTTATACCTGCAGCTGTCAGTATCTCAGCACATGTTATGTCCTGATTATTGCATGGTTATTGTTGTGTGCCACTCTCTTTTATTCTGTGTATCTCTGCATTGATAGATCTGCACATGCTCATTTTACAAATACTTTTCTTAGTCAAGCTGGTGCTGTGGCAAATGGGTTACGAATGTAATTTATAATCTTGCATACTCCTTTCTAAACATAGTTTGGGTGATATTGGAATGAGACCACCATGCACTGGTTTTCATACAATGATTTGTGTCATATTTGGTAAAACTATCTCAACTGCTTCTATACAATTTTCATAACATTGTCAAGTGTCCATTGCGGCTGGCCAGATATGCATATGAAGGATTCTTTTCCTTAGATTAAGTCTCAAAATATTTAGACTTTTGAGATATTTGACTTTTTATAACTATATGTAGGGCCTACACAATTAAAATCATCTGTGTCAATTTCAGACTACCAGAAGATAACGTGATGAAAAAGTTTAACTTCCCTGTTATTATGCTTCTGGACGTCATCATCAACTGAATTGCATAGCTAAGTGGTATGGGTAATATTTTTGTTCCACGTCCTACAAACTCTAACAGTGAGTATTAATTCATGTGCTGGCAATTTTCTGTGCTATGACAAAAGGCTGTTAAGAATCGTCTCTCATCTACTTTTATCTCCTTTTCCATAGTTCTTACTAGTTGTCACAATATGTTCAGAATTTTACTACTCTCATAATGTGGCTAAAATATGACAAATGCCTCTTTCTGATGTTTGTGATAAACTTGTGCATGTACACCACAATAGAAAAATGAAATTATTGTAATAATTTAATAATTAAAAACAGACTGTTTACAAGTGACTGTATGATAATTTAAAACAAATTAAAAACATAATGAAGATCCACATTTTAAGGGTTTACAGATATAATTCATTATAAAGCCCTATATAAATACACTGGTGAATGACATTCTAGCGCAATCTGTAAGTTAAACAACCAAACTGACATGAATGATGCTCTAAAAACTTGCAGCATTTAGGTGGAATAAAATACATGTTATTCTCTGATGATTTTGTCATGCATTTACAGTAAAAAGCAACTTACCAAGACAATACAGTTGATTTCACATAAGAGTATAGTGAAATTTATAAAGAATATAGTGGAATTCACACAATAATATAGTGGAATTTACACAATAATATAGTGGAGTTCACATATGCACAATAGGAAGTGGATCAGAATGACTTAGAGATCCAAGACATGAATTCAGTTTTGGACAATGTTCACATAAGGAATTTGGGGAAGTTAATAATCAGGAGCAGTAGTTTACATGTCTAGTCTTTTTCAGATAAGGAAAAACAAACAGAAAGTCATGAATGTATGTTGCACTCTTCATCCATCCATCCATCATGTGCCATGCCGGTAAGCGTGGGCGGTCATGTTCTGCCATCTCACTCGATCACCAGAGTCGTGGATCAGCTCCGTGTTTCTGTCTCAACCATGCTACAAGGCCAAGCCATCCAGGTACTTGCTTCTAGGTCTTCCCCTTGGTCTGTTCCCCTCGATCTTACCAGTCGTCATCAAGTTCTCCAATCCATTTCTTCTCATAACATGCCCAAAAAATTTTGACCGTCTACGTCTCTAATCAATTTACGATCTTCATTTGTTTCTTGAAGAACTTGTTCATTGGTCTTTCTGGCTATCCATGGTATTCTTTGCATTTTCCTCAGAAACCACATCTCTACAGCCATGAGATGTTTTTCAGCCTGACTGCTCATTGCCCACGCTTCACATCCATATAAAAGTACAGGTTCTATGTAGCATCTCAACACTCTTTTTCTCGTTTCAATTGACATCTTTTTATTGGTCAGTATGTTTTTCATCTTGCTAAAGGCTACTTTTGCCATGGCGATTCTTGTTCTAATCTCTTCAAGGCATCTTCCATCATATGTTATTACTGTTCCGAGATAATTGTACCTATTCACTTGTTGAAGAATATTCCCATTTACTTGTATATTACATTGTGGTATTTCGTTCTTCCTAGTGACGACCATAATCTGTGTCTTTTTACAATTTAATTCTAACCCTAGTTGTTCACTGTGTGTAACAATCGCATCTACTAAATTTTGCAGGTCCTGTTCATTGTCTGCAATCAAGACTGTATCATCTGCATATCTAATGTTATTGATGCACCATCCCCCACTCTTCATATGCACTCTTCATATATCCATCAATATCAGAAGTTGTCTTCTTCCTCTTCTTTTTCATTGTCTATGAAGATTACACTCTCAGGTGAGTTATCATGATGTACTCAACCTGTTTTGGAGTTTCTCTTTAGTATCACACCTCTTGGAGTTTAGTGTTGATTCACTAGCCCAATATATCTTTCTCAGCTGGCTGTTCACAGAATAATCCTGCAGAACATGTTCAGCAGTTTGTTTAGTCTACACTTGTGGTCCAGCAGGGAGATGAAGCATATTCATGTGTTTATTCAGTCTGTTATGCCTGTTCCTGAGGCAAAGAATGATGATCTGTCCTGCTGGTCAAGAGTATTGTAATCATTGTTGGGTTGATTCTGTATCTTAAGAATAGTCTGACTAGCCTTCTTTCCTTCAAAGCATAAATCTTTAGTATCGTCTTCACACTATCTTCCCTTATTTTCGAGTTTATCTGCTTTTTTCATTGGAGATCATAAAGAATAGGCTAAAATTTGTTGCTGGCTTAACAATTTTTTTAATAGGAAAAAATATCCACAATATAATCTTTATAGTATGTAAAAACTATGTGTGGATACGGAAGGGAGGAGAAAACCATCACATTTTTCTCCTATCTTGTATCTTACAATGAAGCATAAGCTCTCAGACTCATACCAAGCCTTGTGTAAACTTGTTCACAATTGGTTGGATTTTCAGTTCGTCTTCCATGGACGATTGGTTGGATTTTCAGCTCGTCTTCCATGGGATAAGGTAGCCACTCTCACACCAACCCTCACTAGCCACTTGTTACGACATGCATGCCAGGTTACAGTGTTACTATCTGTGCTGCCCTAATAGGTATTGGTAATACCTGGAAAGTCACAATGTTAGATTTATGGTGAAGTCATTGGCACCTTGTCGCCTTGATAGATGACAGTTTGTAAAATGGAGTTATACCTCTCCAGGGCACAATGCCTGGGCTGAATTTAGAGACCAAGTGTTGCCCATGCAGCATGATCCCTCTCTTGGTCTGTTTAGTTTACTCTAGAAGAAAGGTACCACCAATATGTCTGGAACAAGACAAGGTGCAGAAGCTGCTGGATCAGCAAAGCAATGCTCTGTCTGCCTGTTGGAGCTTCCATGCTCGACCAATTGCTGACCAAGGTTTAGGGCCTGCCCTGTCATGACATTTAGTCTTTAGGTTACATGTCCTCGCACTAGGGTAAGACGTGTACCCTCCCAACTGGGCTCCTCTGCCCAAAGATGTGGAGTGACATGGTTATAAAATAAGTGCCTGTCTTTGAACTGAAGAGTCTGGTATAACATCTCTAAAGAAGAAGTATTTTCTGAAATAAAGAAAGCTGAGCAAGTTTCCTAAAGGGAGCAAACCAAAAGTTTCCTAAAGGGAGCAAAACAAAAGTTTCCTAAATGGAGTAAATCAGTTTCCCAAGGTAGCAAAACAAGTTTCCTAACAGACAAAGAAACAGATTGTGTTTGGTAATTTGTGAGTGTCTATGTTTAGTAGTAAAACTAAAATAATGGACCCTGTTAACATGCCTTGAGGTTATTGGGCATATGATACTAGCCTCATATTATTATAGACCAGTTTAAACTTGATGAATAATGTGGTTAGTATCAAACCAGATTTGCAGGTCCGCATGGCCGAATGGGTAAGAACGCGTGTTCTTAAACATCCGCTGTGCTGATGCTGAGGTAAGCAGTTCAACCCCTACACCGGACAGCTGTACTAAAATGTTGACCTGTCGTCCTTGACTTGGGAACGTAAATTACAAGTACCTCTGAAGTTAGAGTGGGTTGATCTGATGGTGAGGGACACTGTTAAAAGGGGAAGCTAATCCACACACAAAATTCAGTCCATCACTACTATAAATAGTGTGTATGGACTACACTTGAGTTCAAAGCGAGCGAGCGCAAAAATTACAAAATTCAAGATTGGTGACTCAGCCATGTGCACATGTGGTTTGGCGTCGCAGACAGCAGAGCACATACTCCAGGATTGCCCAAACTACAACATATCCAGGCGAACCTTCTGGCCTAGAGAGACAACAGTGGAAGATAAACTCTATGGACCGCTGAATGAACTAAAAAAGACTGTTAGATTCATACAAGAGACGACATTGCAGTTGTAGACATGTTTCAAGCGAACGAAAGAAGAAGAAGATTACTTTCTACGATATTTCCTGTTCCGCCGCCCTGCTACTGAGTAAGTAGCGTGGCGCGACACTGTGAGCTGTGAGTTTCGTGTGAAATGCTTTTGAATCTGCCCGAGGTGTTTTGGAACGTGACTGCATGTTCGGAGTGATGGCAGCTGGCTATGTCCCAGATTTGACCGGTTTTTGCCTTATGCAGAAATGCGTGGCTGCTGGGCTTCTGGTTGACTGCCACTACCATCGACGATGAACTGTAATTTCATGGACTGTGTGGATGAACATCTAGGAAAGATCCAGATGGGAAAATGACTGCCGATTCCATCAGAGATGAACTGGGTGTTTTGTGAGGGACTATTGTGTTGACATTCTGGCGGCGGCATCATGCACAGTGTATCTGTGCGGGCTGTTGTTTGTCGAGACTCCTGTCTTTTCCACTTTTCACATTGGGCAGTGGGGAGCGTTTTGTGTGATATTCACTGGCACAGGTACGGAGCATAATGGGGACGACCAGTAGCTGTGAAGTTGGAACCGCGACTAATTAACTAACTAACTAACTATATTTCCTGGTGCCCATTTTAGACTGGGTCATTATTGCAAGCAATTACCCTCTTGGACAAAAATCACCTTCAAATTAATATCGTATTTGTGGCTGACTCCGTCACAGAATTATTCATTTGAGCCAGGGATAGACCCTAATATAACTTCTCTTCCGAGGTTGAACAGGTTAGGGGTGATGGTATAATCGAATCCAATCGAAATGGGTCGACCTGGGAGTCCGTATAAACTTTTAAAAATATGCCTTGAATGGGACTGTAATATATGGCCACTGGACAAACAGGCAAGTATGCTAACCTCTGTGTTGCCATGGCTCCCTGTGACTGTGTATTAAAAGAAAAACAAGTACCCTAGAAGGAACCTCCCATGAGTGTGTGAAGTGATAGGATCATCACATTTATTAGGCCTGAGTGCAAGAGGAATAGGTGGTTTACATACAGGGTATGTAGACATTGAACCCTCTTGCGAGTGTGTTTATGCCATTATCAGCGTAATATCCTGGCCATTACACCAACACCTATGTATACCAAGAATTAGTTAATACATGAGGTTAGTTTAAAAAAATGTAAACAAAAATTGTATCTAAATGTTTAGTATCATGATCTAAATATTGTAAAAATTGCGTGCGTAAAATGTATAATTTTTAAATTGAAGAAAAGAAAACCATTTCAAATGTGATTCCCACTATGATTATTGGGTGCAATATTTCAAGGCAAAAAGTACAACAGGACAACAAGGGGAAAGAAATGGATGCAGACTTACTCCCGATCATACTTGTTACTGTGTTTTTGATGAGAGTCAGATATTGGGGGTAAGGGAAAGCCATCATTTCTATAAGATCAGCATGGTCAGAGAGAAACAAAGACATTGTGAACTTGGCATAAAGAAAATGTAATTAAGTCATATAAAGTTATCACAGAGTTTTGCTTCTGCAACTTAAATTTACATGATTTATATATTGTAGTTTGCTTATAAACTGAAAATTGAATTTTCTGTTCATCTCGTAAAGGTGAAAAATCCGAAAGGTCCAAGTGTTTATTTACAACCTGACATCGTCAAGAAAGTAATTATAAACTTCAGGGGTGGGAGAGTGTCTCTGTGGCCAAGTAGCCTGCTACGAGCTCTGAAGGTCATGGGTTTGTTTTCGGATTTCCTCATTTAATTCATGAGTGCAATTTTTTATGGAGATCCTTGGGGGCAGTCACTGGAGCTGCGGAGTCATGCTCTGTGCAACATTTTTGGCAGCTCTCTTTGCATGAGTCCATGCTATGTGAGGTCAAACCCAGTGCAATGATGTCATTCCTCTCGCCTTTAAAACTTTAAACTGCTGAAATAATGTGTAAACTGTTACATTTAATTACAGATTTTAAATACAGTTAAAGTTTGAGGACCAGTTACTGCAGAGTCTTTGTTTTCCAAAACTACACTGACGTCATTTCATACACGCCTATACAGGCGGAGATTCTTTTGTTTAATGTCTCAACCAAAAGTTAGTGACAACATCAGTGGTTGTTAATGTCTCAACCAAAAGTCAGTGACAACATCAGTGATTGTAACACCCAAAAATAAAACAGAATCTATGTTTTTATTTTCAGATGAGGGTGCTAGAACCAATAGACATTTAAACCATATAAACCCCTGACAATACCCTTGTGCTGACATTGTTCTCACCTTCATCATCATCATGTACCTTACTGATATGCATGGGCAGTCATGTTTCATCATCTCACATGATCACCAGAGTCATGAACCAGTTCTGTGTTTCTGTCTCAGTTATGCCATGTGGCCATGCCATCCAGGCATTTAACCATCTACCAACTCCTCAATTGAGAAACAACTACTACAGCCGTCTCTGACAGTTACACACTCACTCTTAAGGACCTATGAACCACGTAAAGGACATACACCTTCACAAGAACAGTATTGGGTTGCTCCCAAGAGTAGACAACTCAGCAGCTTTGGGATATAACAATGTTCCCTTTGCGAATTGGAATAATGAACAATTTATTGCCTGGCATATTTTGCCATATTTCGTTTTATACTGCTTAAAATTTAGAAATAACATTTTTGATAAACAAATTACAACAGGAAATATACACTCCTAAACTTCCGGTGTGATGATGGCGAGGGAGGCTGTTCAACTGCTACGCTGGCATTAAGTTAGACTTAAACATTAACTTCTCATTCAGAAAGCAATGTCAAACTACCGAATGTACAATTGCCTAGAAATCCAACATGGAGTTGACCACTGCAAAGGACATGCAACATTTAAAAATCATCAATACAGTTTTGACAAAATTGAAAAGTGACTTTATATTTATGCACTATTCAGCCACAACACACACCAGTATCCACTTTGAACACATTTCTACCGAACTGTTTAACATCATCTTTTTAGTGCACAGCTCTGGCAAATATCAGCAAATAATACTTCTTTCTAAAACAACACATTATAAAACTGTTGAATATCACCCTATTAATGTTCAGTTCATGCAAATATCAGCAAAAAGTAGTCCTTCTTACTACAACCACCACCATGTCAGTAGAACACTTTGTGTGGAACAAGCCAACAGCTGACTGATGCATGCATGTATTACTACACATCATTGAGCTAAAGAATCAGATCACAGCTGCTTCTATAACAACCACAAAAATCAGCAGTAGCAACAGAATATAAACATTTATGGAGAAAACAAATCCTGCACCACACATGGAAAACCCTAAATGTTAACAGGCACTGACTGACTGATTATATAATGGTTAAGTATTCTTCTTCTTCTGCGTTCATCCTGGAGTTTTTTTTAGGATGTGATTGCGTTGTGCCTGTTTACAGCAGAGCTGCGTTTTTGCGCCGTTAGGCCGACACATCCGACTTCTGCAGGCATTTGCTGACCGGGTTAACCTTCCCGGTAATGGTTAAGTGAGTTGCATATCCCTTGCAAGACGTATCAGTCAACTCGAGCATTTATTGGCTGTTTGTTATTCCTGGACAAGTTTACGTTCAGTAGTTTGCCATTGCTTTCTAAATGACCGGCATACATACGGCTGCTAAAACCAAATCAAGGCGGTCTGCTTCCAAATCGCCAGCAGCTATGTTTTGAATGTGGGATTACGAATTGCATTCATAATCCCTTCACCATAGTTCTTATGTAGTAGATAAGAAGGTAAGTGTATTGCCAGGCAGGGGGACTCTGTTAAGAAATAACACACACAATTTCTGGTTTACACTATTGTAAAAAGTTATTAATAAAATTCCTGTTTCTTAATGACTTTCCCTCATGTCTCAGTTAGGTGCTAATTCTTGGCCATGCGAAGGATTAAAACCTGTGTCTGTAAAGAAACAACTCTAGTCTATTTGTCACAATGAGGTAAACTAAATGTTAGCCACTGAATCATCATCATTATTGTGTGCCCTTTCAAATGGCACAGGTACTCATGCATCTCCACAGATAACAGTCTTTGGTGTTCTAGATCAGTTCCCCATGCCACTGTCTTAAATCCGGTCTCCGTGGCAAAGGTGTTACGGGCATGGTTTGTAATTCCACTTACATGCACTCGAAATACAGCTGCGACCAATTTGGCAGCAGATCGTGTTGTGCTGGGTTTTAGCATGTTGGTATGGGAGCCGGTCATTCAGAAAGCAATGGCAAACTACTGAGCATAAACTTTCCAAGACATCAACAACAGCAGTGCTGGTGTTGACAGCGATGTCCTGTAAATAGGATATGCAACAACAACAAAAACTGTCTTAAACCATCAAACATCATTTCTCACGGTCCGCCTCTGTCCCTATCACTGATCTGTCCAGTCACCACAATGTTCTCCAATACCTCTCTTCTCATTGTATGAATAAAGAATGTTGTCTCTTTATTTAAATAGGCCAGAATATTTCCTATACAAATGTAATGCGGCAATCACAAAGCTGTCACGGTCAACCAGAAATTGTATGCAAATTTGAGAAGGTTGGGATATAATTTACTTGACAAATTGTTGTTGTTCAATGACATTAATGATGAAATTTATCTTATGATTAATTTGCTATATTTAATGCATTAAACATGTAGTATGTTTTTATAGTTACTACCCATAATACTGTATGCCTGTGAATTATGAACACTGAATGAAAAGAGTAAACAATAACTGGAGGAAATAGAGATGTGGTTTCTATGTAGAAAGAATTCCAAGGATAGTTAAGAAGATCAATATCCAAGTATCTCAAGAGGCCAGTTCACAAAGACATTTGATATCCTTCCTAAAGACAAGACAATAGTAACTGTTTAGTCACATTATGAGACAAGAGTTTAAAGAAAGTGACAACAACTGGGAAAGATGGAGGGTTTTAGAGACAGAGAATGACAGAGGGAGAAAATGTTGAATGGCTTGACAAAGTAGCATGGAAGGTAATCAGTGGTTGAAATGATCAATAACACAGAGGACAGATGTTTGTGTAGGGACATGATTGCCTGCATTATTCAGCACAGCACATAATGATGATGATTAAAAAGTATCTTTATACTTTGGTAACCAGGTTAGATAATATAAATGTAACCCTACTTCACAGTCATCTCATCTCATCTCATCTCATCATGTTCCTCTTGTACCTTGCGGTGTCGAGGTGAAGTATAAACATCGCGATAGTGCCCGATTATGGGCTTCATATATCGATATTCCCATCGACTCTGCTATTCCCTCTGTCAAACGTTTACATGGTCGGCCTCTTCCTCTGTTTACATCACAATAAACTTGGTAATTATACAATGATGGCAGATACATATGCTCATCTGAATCTGCATATCAGTAAAACACATTCAATTGAACAGAAGCATATATTGTACAAGATTATTTTTGCTTCATAAAATATATACCTTCTAGCTTGCTGCCTGATTTGATCCAGTTCATAGGTCGTGTATGGTCTTGTAGACTTGAATTTGGGGAGACCATAGTTAGATGGAATTGATGGTATTGGCCTAGTGGAAATTTAAAAACAAATAGGTATGCATAACAAGTAACAGATTAGGATTTTCTGTTGTGAAAAGGGAATTGCACATTAATATGTGTAGCATATATATGTGTAATAGGTAGTTGTCAATCTGACAACCCATTCAACATTTGGTTTTGTTTTCTTCAGCTTTTGTCTCTAACATGCTCAATCTTGTCTCTATCATGCTCAATCTTTTCTTTGACATGCTCAATCTTGTCTTTAACATACTCAATCTTGTCTTTGACATGCTCAGTCTTGTCTCTAACATGCACAGTATATATCTGCATATTCTGTCTTGTCTCTGACATGCACAATCTTGTCTCTGCATGTTCTGTCTTGTCTCTAACATGCACAATCTTGTCTCTGCATGTTCTGTCTTGTCTCTAAAATGCTCAAGCGTGTCTCTAATACTCTGAATCATGTCTATAATATGTTCTGTCTTGTCTCTAATATGCTCAGTCTTGTCTTGGGCACAGGTACTCCCAGGTTACCAAAACATTTTCCAAACACAAGTTCATTAAATAATTATTACTTAACAAGACAAAAATGTATGTTAAAAACATATTAACTTACGAATGTGGAATGACAGCTATTGGTTTATCACAGGACAGGCAGTGGAACCGCTGTATTAGCTGCCTGTGGACATGAAGATAAACAGCAATGCTGTCATCAAATATAGACTTTCAGAAGACAGCTATAATAGATGTTTTAATCATACCACCCTTGGGATGTGCCAGAGTCAAATATTTATATTGAAGGTCATCAGCCTCTCCAAAAAGACTGTTGAACTTTACATCTCTCCGTGACCAGGTCTCACTGATATCAAGAAATGGTTAATTCCAACAAAAGCACATGCACTTTATATCGAACCAAGCAGGGAAACCATAAGTGGGAGGTTACTGCACCCATGTTAGGCTCGGAAGGTACAGGGTTCGATCCAGCATAGGGTCGAGACTTTGTTCAAGCAGCATTAGTTTCTAATGATTTTACGAATCCTCCTGATCTCTTGGGTAGATAGATCAGATACCTTGCTTTTACGGATAAGAGTGCAAAACAGAAGATCCCGTGTGTAAGTTTTGCATGTTAAAATTCCACAGCAGTTGGAAATCGCAAAGAGCAGGCCATAAGGCCACTGTCCTAGAAAAATTGTTAGGAAAGAAAACCTGCCCAAGTGTTGACAGAACCTGTACCCTGGATAGAATCTGTCTAGAGGAAACAAATCTGACACAAGTGTTGACAGAACCTGTACCCTGGATAGAATCTGTCTAGAGGAAACAAATCTGACACAAGTGTTGACAGAACCTGTACCCTGGATAGAATCTGTCTAGAGGAAACAAATCTGACACAAGTGTTGACAGAACCTGTACCCTGGATAGAATCTGTCTAGAGGAAACAAATCTGACACAAGTGTTGACAGAACCTGTACCCTGGATAGAATCTGTCTAGAGGAAACAAATCTGACACAAGTGTTGACAGAACCTGTACCCTGGATAGAATCTGTCTAGAGGAAACAAATCTGACACAAGTGTTGACAGAACCTGTACCCTGGATAGAATCTGTCTAGAGGAAACAAATCTGACACAAGTGTTGACAGAACCTGTACCCTGGATAGAATCTGTCTAGAGGAAACAAATCTGACACAAGTGTTGACAGAACCTGTACCTGGATAGAATCTGTCTAGAGGAAACAAATCTGACACAAGTGTTGACAGAACCTGTACCCTTAATAGAATCTGTCTAGAGGAAACAAATCTGACACAAGTGTTGACAGAACCTGTACCCTGGATAGAATCTGTCTAGAGGAAACAAATCTGACACAAGTGTTGACAGAACCTGTACCCTGGATAGAATCTGTCTAGAGGAAAACAAATCTGACAACAAGTGTTTGACAGAACCTGTACCCTGGATAGAATCTGTCTAGAGGAAACAAATCTGACACAAGTGTTGATAGAACCTGTACCCTGGATAGAATCTGTCTAGAGGAAACAAATCTGACACAAGTGTTGACAGAACCTGTACCCTGGATAGAATCTGTCTAGAGGAAACAAATCTGACACAAGTGTTGACAGAACCTGTACCCTGGATAGAATCTGTCTAGAGGAAACAAATCTGACACAAGTGTTGACAGAACCTGTACCCTGGATAGAATCTGTCTAGAGGAGAAACAAATCTGACACAAGTGTTGACAGAACCTGTACCCTGGATAGAATCTGTCTAGAGGAACAAATCTGACACAAGTGTTGACAGAACCTGTACCCTGGATAGAATCTGTCTAGAGGAAACAAATCTGACACAAGTGTTGACAGAACCTGTACCCTGGATAGAATCTGTCTAGAGGAAACAAATCTGACACAAGTGTTGACAGAACCTGTACCCTGGATAGAATCTGTCTAGAGGAAACAAATCTGACACAAGTGTTGACAGAACCTGTACCTGGATAGAATCTGTCTAGAGGAAACAAATCTGACACAAGTGTTGACAGAACCTGTACCCTGGATAGAATCTGTCTAGAGGAAACAAATCTGACACAAGTGTTGACAGAACCTGTACCCTGGATAGAATCTGTCTAGAGGAAACAAATCTGACACAAGTGTTGACAGAACCTGTACCCTGGATAGAATCTGTCTAGAGGAAACAAATCTGACACAAGTGTTGACAGAACCTGTACCCTGGATAGAATCTGTCTAGAGGAAACAATCTGACACAAGTGTTGACAGAACCTGTACCCTGGATAGAATCTGTCTAGAGGAAACAAATCTGACACAAGTGTTGACAGAACCTGTACCCTGGATAGAATCTGTCTAGAGGAAACAAATCTGACACAAGTGTTGATAGAACCTGTACCCTGGATAGAATCTGTCTAGAGGAAACAAATCTGACACAAGTGTTGACAGAACCTGTACCCTGGATAGAATCTGTCTAGAGGAAACAATCTGACACAAGTGTTGACAGAACCTGTACCCTGGATAGAATCTGTCTAGAGGAAACAAATCTGACACAAGTGTTGATAGAACCTGTACCCTGGATAGAATCTGTCTAGAGGAAACAAATCTGACACAAGTGTTGACAGAACCTGTACCCTGGATAGAATCTGTCTAGAGGAAACAAATCTGACACAAGTGTTGACAGAACCTGTACCCTGGATAGAATCTGTCTAGAGGAAACAAATCTGACACAAGTGTTGACAGAACCTGTACCCTGGATAGAATCTGTCTAGAGGAAACAAATCTGACACAAGTGTTGATAGAACCTGTACCCTGGATAGAATCTGTCTAGAGGAAACAAATCTGACACAAGTGTTGACAGAACCTGTACCCTGGATAGAATCTGTCTAGAGGAAACAAATCTGACACAAGTGTTGATAGAACCTGTACCCTGGATAGAATCTGTCTAGAGGAAACAAATCTGACACAAGTGTTGACAGAACCTGTACCCTGGATAGAATCTGTCTAGAGGAAACAAATCTGACACAAGTGTTGATAGAACCTGTACCCTGGATAGAATCTGTCTAGAGGAAACAAATCTGACACAAGTGTTGACAGAACCTGTACCCTGGATAGAATCTGTCTAGAGGAAACAAATCTGACACAAGTGTTGACAGAACCTGTACCCTGGATAGAATCTGTCTAGAGGAAACAAATCTGACACAAGTGTTGATAGAACCTGTACCCTGGATAGAATCTGTCTAGAGGAAACAAATCTGACACAAGTGTTGACAGAACCTGTACCCTGGATAGAATCTGTCTAGAGGAAACAATCTGACACAAGTGTTGACAGAACCTGTACCCTGGATAGAATCTGTCTAGAGGAAACAAATCTGACACAAGTGTTGACAGAACCTGTACCCTGGATAGAATCTGTCTAGAGGAAACAAATCTGACACAAGTGTTGATAGAACCTGTACCCTGGATAGAATCTGTCTAGAGGAAACAAATCTGACACAAGTGTTGACAGAACCTGTACCCTGGATAGAATCTGTCTAGAGGAAACAAATCTGACACAAGTGCATGCTAAAGTCAGAAACGCTGATCTTTGAGGTGCACAACTAGTGATGCACT
The DNA here is from genome assembly GCA_014155875.1 of Cepaea nemoralis. Lineage (NCBI taxonomy): Eukaryota > Metazoa > Mollusca > Gastropoda > Stylommatophora > Helicidae > Cepaea > Cepaea nemoralis. Next base: position 844,919 of record JACEFZ010003698.1, on the reverse strand, counting down.
CCTCTCAAAAGAGGAACAAAGAAGAAGCAGTAGATATGGAAGAAAACAACAGCTGTGGAGTACATGAATCTGTCAGTACATGGCATTGGGCCAAAAGGGGAGTGACCAAACCTCTGAATCTATAAAAAATACTCACAACAGTGCAACCTCAATGAGACATAATTGTTGGCACAATCTCTGTTACAGCTCTATTAGGTATGTAAGATTGATGTGGGCTTTTATTACTTTTTTACTGGCACTTGGCCGTGTTGACAGACGATAGTTTGTTACATTATGCTTCAAAAAGGGCATAATAACAACTCTTAGTGGGGACTTGGGATACAGTTATACCTCTCCATAGCACAAAGCCTTAGTTTAATTGTAGAGACCATATGTTGCCCATGCAGCATGATGCCTCTCTCAGTCTGCCTAGTTTACTCCAGAGGAAAGATAATGCTAATACATCTGGAACAAGATAAGCTGCAGAAGCTGCCGGATCAGCAAAGCAATGCTCTAACTTCCATCTCTTGGAGCTTTAATCCTAGATCAGCTACCAACCAAGGCTTAGGGCCTGGTCTGCCCTGCCATGACTTTTACTCTTTAGCTTGCATTTCCTCACACTAGGATAAGGCTTATACCCTCCCAATTATGCTCCTCCACCCGAAGGGCTTATGCAGTCACTAGGAAATAAGTATATATTTACTTGAAAAATTAACACAAAGTTTTACTAGAAAGAGCGGGTGTGATTGTGTAATTGCTATATCACAATATTGATAATGTCACGAGCGCAATCAGGCAAGGGTTTGATGCCTGCATTTGTTATCCACCAAGAGACGGACAGACTGGCCACTTATTCTTCTGTGCATTCAGGCCTACAACATGTGATCTTCCTAGCCCTTCCTAGCTCATCACAGACCTACAACATGTGATCTTCCTAGCCCATCACAGGCCTACAACATGTGATCTTCCTAGCCCATCACAAGCCTACAACATGTGATCTTCCTAGTCCTTCCTAGCCCATCACAAGCATACAACATGTGATCTTCCTAGCCCATCACAGGCCTACAACATGTGATCTTCCTAGCCCATCGCAGGCCTATAGAAGGTTCCTTCTTCTGGAATGTTCTATAGCTACACTAGAAAGCTCTACAACAGGAAACCTGCACTCATTCTCTTGTCAGTATCAGCTCGACATCCATTACCCCTATTGTCTTCCTCTTCTTTACTTCCCAGGACACTTCCAGGTACCTATTTAAAACTGGATCGACCCCTGCTCATTGTTCATGTTTCACATCCATACAAAAGTATAGGTTCTATGTAGCACTTCAACACTCTTTTTCTCATTGCAATTGACACATTTTTGTTGGTCAGTGTGTTTTCCATCTTGCAAAAGGCAACCTTTGCCATAGCATACCTTTTAGTAATGAATACAGAACAAGGAGCTTGTCCTGGCACATATAAGAAAGTGTTTGTTACAGCATACATCCATCTAACAATATTAGTGCAGTAACTTTAAGGACAATCATTGTAATATGTGTCAAAAGGACAATCATTGTAATATGTGTCAAATATATAATCATGATTGTTTCTGTTTTGTTTTTTGCGCTTGCTCACTTTGAACTCAAGCGTAGTCCATACACATTACTTCTAGTAGTGCTGGACTGAATTTTTCATGTGGATTATCTTGTACCTATTAACAGTTTCCCTTGCCAGCAGGTGAACCCACTCCAACTTAAGAGGTACTTGTAATTAACGTCCCTAAGTCATGGATGATAGGTCAACATTTTAGTCCAACTGTCCGGTGTAGGGGTTGAACCCCTTTACTCAGCATCAGCACACCGGATGTTTAAGAACACACATTCTTATCCATTCGGCCATGCTGACCTACAGACAGTCATTATATTATGTGTCAAATGGGAAATCATTATGTGTTAAATGGACAATCATTATAATATGTGTCAAATGCACAATCATTATTACATGTGTCAAATGGACAATCATTATTACATGTGTCAAATGGACAATCATTATAATATGTGTCAGATTCACAATCATAACAATGTGTTAAATGGACAATCACTATAATATGTGTCAAATGCAACATAAAGTGACCTTTTCATGCCAGCTGCTTCGTCATCTAGCTGCCACCCAGGGCCCATGGTTTTAATCTTGTTATTGAGAGCTTTCAACTGCTTCTCAAGCCATCCCTTTAAGTTGTTCATCTCATGGCGATCAAGTTTTCCATCCAGCTCCTCCATAGCCTTTGCTAAAGCTGATTTCCAGTCCCCATCCTAACAAAGTTGATAGAAGTACAGAAACAGATTTTTAGCAATAGTATTTGAGATGTAAAAAAAAAGTAAATGACAATCTGGCACATTGGGCATATAGTGTTAGACCATATTTTGTTCATAGAAATGTAAAAACAAGTAAGGACGTTAAGGAAAACTGGGGAATATAATGCCGGACCCATATTTTTTTCATAGACTAATGGTTGGGTGATGTTGTTAATATCACGTGGGGTGCCTTTACTTCCCAAGACACTTCCTGGTACTCATTCTAGGCTGGGTCAACTTGTGAGCCCAGGTCAATTAAAATAATCTGCCCAATGCAGAACCGAACCTGAGACCACCAGGCCAGGAGGCGGGCATCTAGCCACTACACAACTATGGCTGCCAAACAATATGTGAGTTAGCCATCATGTATGGGTCTCCAGGATGGCATTTGGTTTGGTTGGGAACAGTTCAGTGATATAGTTCAGTCATGTATGGGTCTCCAGGATGGCATTTGGTTTGGTTGGGAACAGTTCAATGATGTATCTGTCTCTGGGATGACACACAGTTTGGTTGGGAACAGTTCAATGATGTATCTGTCTCTGGGATGACACACAGTTTGGTTGGGAACAGTTCAATGATGTATCTGTCTCTGGGATGACACACAGTTTGGTTGGGAACAGTTCAATGATGTATCCTGTCTCTGGGTTGGTTGGGAACAGTTCAATGATGTATCTGTCTCTGGGATGACACACAGTTTGGTTGGGAACAGTTCAATGATGTATCTGTCTCTGGGATGGCATACGGTTTGGTTGAGAAAAGTTCAATGATGTAGTTCAGTCATGTATGGATCTCCAGGAAGGTATAAGGTTTGGTTGGGAAAAGTTCAGTGATTTAGTTCATTCATGTATGGGACTCTGGGATAGCATACGGTTTGGTTGGGAACAGTTCAATGATGTAGTTCTTTCATGTATGGGTCTCTGGGATAGCATACGGTTTGGTTGGGAACAGTTTAATGAAGTAGTGCAGCAGTTTTCAATGTTCTTGAGTTCATTACTAATATGACCAACTGTATTCCTTCTGTGGATCCCCATGGGAAAACTGGTGAAATATTGACATACGTATAAAAGTCTTCGTGGCCAAAGGCTTGTGAATGCAGTTCGTGAGCCACTTACCAGGCATTCGAAACGCAGCCGCGACCAATTTGTGCAGCAGACCATGTCGCGTTGTGTTGGTATGGGAGCCGGTTGTTCAGAAAGCAATAGCAAACTACTGAACGTAAAATTTGCCTAGTACATCAACAGCAGCTGAAAAATGCTGGTGTTGACTGCAAGGGACATTCAACATAAAAAAAAATAAAATAAAAGTTAAATGTTAAATGTGAGAGGATTGAATGTGTTGCACCAGGCGTTACCTATTTGGCATGTCCCCTATTCAAAGAATGGCAAGCTGCCTGCTGAGAGCATCACACATAACAGAATGGCAAGATGCCTGCTGAGCAGCATCACACATAACAGAATGGCAAGATGCCTGCAGAGAGCATCACACATAACAGAATGGCAAGATGCCTGCTGAGAGCATCACACATAACAGAATGGCAAGATGCCTGCTGAGAGCATCACACATAACAGAATGGCAAGATGCCTGCTGAGAGCATCACACATAACAGAATGGCAAGATGCCTGCTGAGAGCATCACACATAACAGAATGGCAAGATGCCTGCTGAGAGCATCACACATAACAAAAAGCTCCAGTAAAATCCCTCCGGGGTGTCTCCAGAAAAATTGTACTCATGATCTGACCAAGTTTGAACGTGAACCTATGACCTTCATGTTGCAAGGATACAGCTTGACCACGTTGCCATGGAGCACCCACTTATAATTTGCATGTGTGATGTTATGTGCTTATCATGTCAGTCATCTACGTGAGCATCTGCTAAGGAATAATCTTTGCTTAGAAACTCTGGCATGTGTTTTACTTACACGGATGTTTAGTATTCAGTTCAGAGTAGTGACAGGAAATATATTTCTTTTCAACTAATGAAGCTCAGATGCTACCCAAGGTCATTTTGGTTTTCACTGTTGCTAGAGGATCACTTTTATTGCTCCTAGATATCTCCATTAGGGTTTCATATTCCTCGCATAGATCACACAAAGTGGAATCTTAGCACAGTTCACAATCTTCACAGAATCAGCAAGGACACACATGTGTGTTTACCAGAATCACTCATAGTATAATTATTGTGTGTGTGTTTATGTCTTTGTTCACTTGGTTTGAACTCGAGAATAGGACACACTGCACTGATTGTTGTAATTGAGCTAGGTTTCTCTATTACCGGTGTCCCTGGCCATCAGGTGAACCCACCCTGACTTTTCAGGTACTTGTAATTGATGTCCCCAAGTCAAGGATGAGAAGTCAACATTTAAGTCCAACAGACCAGTGTTGGGGTTGAACCCACTACCTCAGCATCAGTACATCAACAGTTTTTAAAAGCAAGTATTCTTATCCATTCAGCCAAGCTGGCCCCTGCTCCAGTGATGACCCCCAGGTCTTCGGGAAAATTGCACTCATGGTCTGAGTGATGCGGCTAGAACATGGACCCTTGACCTTCAGAGCACCTGGCAAATGGCTTGACCAATTCACAAAGGTGAAAGTTCTGACTTTATAAACTGACAGTCTCATACGACTGTCCTTTTATGATAGGAGTTCACTGACAGTCTCATACGACTGTCCTTTTATGATAGGAGTTCACTGACAGTCTCATACGACTGTCCTTTTATGATAGGAGTTCACTGACAGTCTCATACGACTGTCCTTTTATGATAGGAGTTCACTGACAGTCTCATACGACTGTCCTTTTATGATAGGAGTTCACTGACAGTCTCATACGACTGTCCTTTTATGATAGGAGTTCACTGACAGTCTCATACGACTGTCCTTTTATGATAGGAGTTTCACTGACAGTCCTCATACGACTGTCCTTTTATGATAGGAGTTCACTGACAGTCTCATACGACTGTCCTTTTATGATAGGAGTTCACTGACAGTCTCATACGACTGTCCTTTTATGATAGGAGTTCACTGACAGTCTCATATGACACTCTTTTATGATAGGAGTTCACTGACAGTGAAGTAACAGAGCTCACATATGTTTCTAGAATAATATCATCATCATCACGATGTGCCCTGCTGACTGGCATAAACGTTCATGCATCTCGCCAGATCTCAGCTCCTGAAGTTCTGGATCAGTTCTGGTGATGATAAAATTCCATAACAGCATCCCATTCCAATCCGGAATTATAGAATAATAAACACTGTAATCATTATCAGTATTACATTCACACATCTTCTTTACACTGTAATCATTATCAGTATTACATTCACACATCTTCTTTACACTGTAATCATTATCAGTATTACATTCACACATCTTTTCAAATTTAAAACAATCTCTTTCTGTTTGCATAAAATCAGCTGGAATGGCTTAATTGCTAACAATTTATTGCTTGGGATATTTTGCTGCATCTCATCAGGTGCATACTGCAGAATTACATATTGTATGAAGTCAATAAATGAACAAAACTTAAGTTGAAACAATTCAAAGACACGGTCACAGGTATTGCTCTTGGGAACCACCTAATTGCTAAAGACTCACGATTGATTTATTGATATATTTCTTTGCATCTCATCAGGTGTATACTGCTGAGTTATAATATCACATGAAGGGAATAAATGAATAATACTTTAGCTAAAACCGTTACCTGAATTAGTTCACACAAGTTATGAAACCCCCATTTTGCTCAAGAAAAATAAAAGCAAAAACAATAATAAGAATGAAAACATCAGAAAATGCCAAAAGAAGATAGCACAAACTCACATGACCATTCAGTTTGTCAAGAATGTCCTTGATCATGCGATTCATCTCACTTGTTGTGGAGTCAAAAAGAGAATGATTGACTTTTCCTTCAAGTTGGTTACGGTCAGCTTTCTGCAATATAAAGACACTTGTCACTATTTTGATGGATACATTTATTGCTCACAGCAATAATATGATAATATACATATATTATATTGCTTAATAAAAGCAAAATAAAGATGTATACAGGTCTGCAAGTAACCATTCAATGTAATCTCTCATCTCATCTCATCATCATCACAACAACAGAAATGAGGTTCCTGAGAAGAATACTCAACGTATCAAGAAGAGATAAGATCAGAAATGAAGAAATCAGGACTAAAGTGGGGGTTAAAGCAGCACTAGATTTTATTAGAAAGCAGCAAGTCAAATGGTTTGGCCATGCAAGTAGGTTACCAGTCAACAGCATACCACAACAAGCAATGATGTACAGACCAGATGGAAACAGAGGAAGTGACCGACCACGTAAACGTTGGACGGAGGGAATAGCAGAGTCCATGGGAATGTCGATATATGAAGCCCATAATCGGGCACTCTCACGAAGTTTATACTTCACCTCGACACCGCAAGGTACAAGAGGAACATGATGAGATGATGAGACAGGTCTGCAAGTAACCATTCAATGTAATAACACATGATTTATAGTAAGTCTAATTTTGAATTTGTTATACCTGCCTTATCCCCCCCCCCTCTCTCTCTCTACATCTACCTCTCTATATTTCTGTCTCTCTCTCTCACTATCTCTCTCTACATCTATCTCTCTTTTTCTCTCTCTCCCACCTTATACAGATACATTTCAATACGTTTTTTTTAGCAAAAATGATGTAACTGCACTATGACTATGAACACACCTATGCATACTCAGTTTCCTGAGCAGATATATAAAAGGCATTGGAAAGATCAAGGGGAAGAGAGGCAGGGGCAGACCAAGAGAAATGATGATGGATGGATTGAGACGGTGGCATGGAGGAATATCATCAGCAGAGTTTATCCAGAATACCAAAGTGAAGAGCCATGAACGCCTACGCCAGCTGGCAGGGCACTTGATGATGATGATGATTCATGAAATGCTGCGTTCAGTATGTTCTCTGGAAATGACAGAAATTGCTGGATATCAACTAATACCAACCTCCACATCGGAGGAGACAGTTAATGATGATAAATATTAAAACATGTCCTGCGATTTTACGTCTGTATAGGGCTTAACGCGCTTGCGCTTAAACTATCCGTCAGGGTTGCCAGATCACTGTGATCAAATAAAGCCAAGTCATGAAATAAAAAAGCCAAACATTTCCCCAATAAAAATATCTATATTTACATCACATGAAAACCTCTTCTTCAAATAAGTATTCCTCTTCATTTTTGAGAGATTCGGTACACGATTCCTTAGAATATAAAATGTCAAACATAGAAAACTTGTAGTAATTTCATTTCTTTTATCGCTGAAGTAAACTAAAATGCACGAATACTTTTAGGTCGAGACATCAGTGAACTCATCAATGATGAGTGTATACTTCTTGTTTTGCAAATCTAGAATTAGATCAGATTTTAAAGATGGTGAAATAACATTTCTTGTTAGTGATATGCACTTCGTTCGGTGCAATTTTATCTGATCAAGAGTGCTGCCACATCCATGGGCTACCATTATTTCACCTAAGTGATCGATGGTGCGTATGGCACTATGGCAGGCCATGCTAACAGTAACTAACAGCAATTTGTAACAATGTTATTTGACTTTATCATCACTTTTCTTACTTGTTTTCATCACTGAAAGTATTTTTTGTGAAGAAGATGGTGCGCTCCGCTTGTGTTTTTCTGTTGTTTCATGATTTGCTAGATTTGAAAGTCTTGGAACAATATTACACCAGGCACAATTTTCAATATGCCGATTCAAAACCGAGAACGTGGTGACGACTGGCAAAATCGAAGGGAAGTGACCAAGGAGAAGACCGAGAAGTAAATACCTGGATGGCTTGGCCACGAGGCGTGGTCGAGACAGGAACACGAAGCTGATCCACGACTCTGGTGATCGAGTGAGATGGCAGAACATGACCACCCACGCTTATCGGCATGGGACATGATGATGATGATGATGATGATGATGATGATGATGATTCAGAACCACCAGTGGATTTTTTTAGCCACACAAATGTCTTTTCCCATTGATCATTATATTTTCGATTAGTATCATCAGATGGGTTCGAATCGCAAAAGTGACTTATGAGAGTATGGAGCCGGTCGCTCAGAAATTTGTGGCTGCTGATGAGCGTAATCTAGCCTGAGGAATCAACATACAGCTGAAAGATGCTGGTGTTGACCGCAATATCCTGAAACAGGAATGGAAAACGCGGAAAAAAAAAAAATCATCAGATGGTTTCCACTTTGGCATGATAATGGGCTCAATAATCAGAAATGCTTGCCATGAAGGTATATTGAACACGTAAATGAACAATAAGGTGGCTGCGCAGTGCGTGAGTGTACATAGAACAGTACAAGTACAGTACGAAAACCATACGTGTTTAATACTTGTTAGTTGTTAGGTTCATTCTCGAGAATGAACCAAAATGAGTATAAGCTAAGCTTATTGTTTTGCAGTTGTTTTAGCTAAAAAGTGCTAAAATAAGATACAAATTACCTTGACCAATTTTTTTTTAAAAGAGGCATTTAAAGCTAATTATTATTAAGCCATTACAAATTCTGTTGTTAAAGCCATGAAAAAGCCAAATCGCCAAACTGGTATTTTGACGCCAAACCTGTTTTTAAAAAGTCAGATTTATCAGATTTGACGTTAAAAAGGCCAATCTGGCAACCCTGCTGCCCGTGCGCTGCTGGCGGGATAAAGGGTCAAACCCTACACCAGTAAGTGGGATATTGAGCACAACCCACTACTGGCAACGCTGATCATATTCTGGTATGAACCTAAGGCCCATCCACGTCAATGTGGGACTTTATAGCTGACCTCTCGTTCAGAAAGCAATGGCAAATTTCTAGACGTAAAATTGCCTAGGAAATCTACCTATGGTTGAGGTTGATTGCAACGAGTCGGATAGCACCTCTGGCAGGTGAAGGTTCGAAGGGTTCGATTTTCTTAAGAGGGGGCCTAATGCCACAGAATGGCCAATAGGTTTATCGGCACTCTTCCGATTGACGGGTCTAAATAGTTCCGCAGTGAATAAGTCAGGGGTTAAGGGTTGGGGTTAGTGTTAAACTAACACTGACCCTAACCCTTAACCCTAACTTATTCACTGCGAAACTATTTAGACCCGTCAATCGGAGGAGTGCCGGTTTATCCGCCTGTCGTATTCTGGTACGGGGAAATGTGTTTTAATGTTGGCCAGGGAATACCTCTTCAGTGATATTCTATCTTCCTCTGGCAGGTTCGTTCGAAGCATTTCTTTTGCACTAGAAAGTCACTGAGCGTGTTCATTTGGGATTTCCCGATTTTGGGTTGCACTGAAAGTTTGTAAATCGAGAAAGGAAGTTGCACATTAGGGCATAAACCGTCAGTGTACTTCCTGTTATTGAGTGGTTACCCTTAAGAACCAGGCCAGCTGTCTCTATGCTGCTTTAAGACGCCCGACAGGAACCTTGGCAATTCTTATACTGTGAGGTTCATTAGAATAAGGGTCGAGTCTCAAGTGGTGACAACTAAGAAGCCTACGATGAAGATAAGATGGTGTAACAGAGCTAACGACCGAAGCCAGTAATAATGCCGTGTCCCCGGTGTTGGAACAGCTCACTGGACTCCGGAGTGTGAAGTCTCCTTCGGCTCAATCCACCCAGGTTTGAACTCCACTCCAACGAAACACCATCTATATACCCACATTGGTAAGCCTTGTATAGTGACTGTATTTAGAGTGGCTCATAAACTGTAGGGCCATACCATGGCGAAGTCAATAATGACATTGTGGATAAAGAACCGAGCGGCCATGCTCCAACGAGAAGGCTCCTTGTCTGGAGGATTGTGAGTGACACCGAGACCCAGTGACGATCCCATAGATTGACTTGGTACACTGCGAGGGCTGCAATTTTCAGGGGTCCATAGTGTCTTCTGTGATCGTGAACATTCAGTTTTTCTGAGAACAGGACAGTCAGTTAGTCATCAGTTACCGAAGCCTGTGAGTCAACTCTGGCTACTGTGGAGATCCGAATCGTTGCCTAAGTGCGGGCACCTATTTACATCAAGCTGACAAGGCTGCACTATCGGACAGAGGATCCACAGGCCCGGTGAGATACCCGTGATAACCCTACGTACGGACATGAACTTTAGACACCCTGTGATGAAGTCACGTACGCCCAGTTGTTAATCCTTTCTATCTGTCTAACTGATATTCCTCGATCTTTATATCTATGATACTCTCTCATTCAATCTAGAACTGCTCTCTAAGTCACTGTTGTAGTTAATAAAATGTTCCATTATGAATTCGATGAAGCCAGAATTGGGTCATATCGTCAGAACTGAGCCCTAGTGGTTGGCTCCTCTAGGTTGAAAGATTGTGAGAAGACAGGGTCCGAGAAACTAGAGGGGGTTGATAGACGAATTACACCCATCCCAATACCCAGAACTTATCTCAGGAAACCTAGTGAAGTAATGTTTCTGCCCACCGCCACAGACATTACAACATAAATTGTGCAACATATCCAGGCGAACCTTCTGGCCTAGAGAGACAACAGTGGAAGATAAACTCTATGGACCGCTGAGTGAACTAAAAAAGACTCAGATTCATACAAGAGACAACATTGCAGTTATAAACATATTTCAGGCGAACGAAAGAAGAAGAAGAAGAAGAAGAAGAAGAAGAAGAAGAAGAAGAAGAAGAAGAAGAAGAAGAAGAAGAAGAAGAAGAATTGCAACGTCCTGCAAAGGACAGTGCATGATTTCTATTGTCTATGGTTTCTGTGAGTTGGAATAAAACTGAATTCATTAGCACAAAGCATTTTTCAAGCGATAGAAAAGCGGTAATGTCTTGACACTTTAAAACTTTTAGGAAAGGGAAAGAAGCCAGCATATTTTATAATGCTCAAGGGAAAAAACAAAATAAGGAAACTATTAAACATAATTAGTTCTCTATCTATTTGATTTTAGCAAATAACCAGCTAATTTAGCAGGATGTTTATTAAGTGATGTTAGTAATTTAAGAAAATTTATAAGTTATTGATATTTATTCAGAAATTAATTTCTTATAAGTATACAATCAAAAAGAGAATGCTCTAGAGATTCAACAATACAAAATGTAGATATATGGAAACCAAAATATTTTAACTATCTATATAAAGAACTAAAGTGTCTCTCTTTAGTCTGAAATTTATTTGGGCGGCAATTCTGCCGTGAAATAATAGAAGGAATTGTTGTATGTTTTTCATCATTGGTACACAGATGGCTTCTGTGTGTTGGAATAAAACTGAATTTATTGCTCGAAGCATTTTTCATTTTGAGAGTCTCCGTGGCCAGGTGGTCAAGCCGTTTGACTCGGGCTCCGAAGGTTGTGGGTTCGATTCCAGGCCTAGTCCTTCGGTTTCACGAGTTAAATTTTTCGCGGACTCCTGTGGGTCGTCACTAAAGCTACGGAGTTCGTGCTTGGTGCGACGCTTTCCGCGCTGCGGAAAGAGACCGAGCCATATGGGATATAACCCGGTGCAATGAAGTCGACCTTGTCGACTTTTTATTGTTCAAGCGATAGAAAAGTAGTAATCTCTTGAAACTTTAAGGTAAGGGAAATAAGCCAACAGATTACGGGAGGCAATACAATAAGAAAGTTATTAAACATAATTAGTTCTTTATCTATTTGATTTTAGCAAATAACAAGCTAATTCAGCAGGATATTTATTAAGTAATGTTTGTAATTTAAGCAAATTTATAAATTATTGATACTTTTTCAGAAATTAATTTCCTATAAGAAGACAATCAAAAATAGAATGCTCTAGAGATTCAACAAAATAAAATTTAGATATTTGGAAACCAAAATTTGAAGTTGAACTAAAGAATAATGGTGTTTCTCTTTAGTCTGAAATTTATTTGGGCGGCAATATTGCCGTGATATAATAGAAAGAACTGTAGGAAGTATTTAATCATGGGTACCCCCCTGGGGACCCCAACAACAGAGAGAACAGCAAAAATAACTAAACAAATACTACAGTGTCAGCTTTGTAGACGGAACGTCCAAGAATCAGAAGAGCATATCTATTACGAATGCAACACAATCATGCCAACAAGAAACCTCCTACAAAACATCCTAAACACTCATTTGAAACAAAGAACAGATGTTTACAAAGCAATCATGATAAATTCCATTCCTTACTCCACACAAGACACCCACACAAAGCTACTTGTTCTATTGGCAGAGTACAGAAATCTTATATGGACATTAAGAAACAAAGCACTATACAATTACAGAACAATCAACAAAGAAATTGTCCAACAACTTTATCAACAAAAAGTCGCAAACATTCTAATCCTAGCCCCACAAGCGCAAATCTCGTAAAATATGTGGCTGAAGACAGCACATATTACAGAAGAAGCAAATAACTTGTTTTAAATAAAGGATACTACAACTGTAAATGTATTTATTGATGGTATTAATAATCTTACAATTATACTATTATTATTATTATTATTAATACTATTATTATTAGTACTGCTATTATTATTATTAATTTTCCCATTATTATATTTGAATGTTCAACATGAAATATATTGTGGATGGGTGTCTGTGCCGTTGGCAGCAACATATGTATGCGTCTGTGTGTGGATGCAGGTGTGTGTGCGTGTGTGGTGCATGAATTTGCTCGCGCATGTGTACGAGTGTGTGTGCGCGCGCACACGCGCGTGCGTGTGTGCGTGTAGCAGTCTTTAAACCAAGTCGGTATCTTAAGTATTAAAATGATGTTATACGGTAATGATATGTTTCAAAAGAAAAATATGCACCACCATGTATAAACAAATTCGATGAGCCCTTTAAGTACCCAGTAAGCTAAGTTGGCTTTAGTCGCCAGGTTTTAATTCCTTCCCATTGTATATAAAACCCAGACACAATTTTGGACCAATTATTTCCCTGGGGACAGACCATGGACCCTAGTTGCTAGTAGTAAATCCCTGATTCTTGTCCCCCAAACAAAAGACATCATGGACTAGAGCGTCACCCTGAAATTTGTCATCAGGCAACAACACCAACGGCCTTCGCCTCGGGAGCTTAGTGACCCAGAAATTACAAGGAAGCCACATTTTAATGGAAATGATAGTTTAAAGTTTATTGTCCAAGCGCGGGGCATTTAAATGTACTGTGGTCTCCAGAAAGCATGAGATTGTGTGTGCGTGTGTGTTTGTGTGTATGTGAGAGAAAGAGAGAGAGAGAGAGAGAGAGAGAGAGAGAGAGAGAGAGAGAGAGAGAGAGAGAGAGAGAGAGAGGAGAGGGAGAGATGGACAGGGTTTTCATGCATTTCGCTTGCGGAAGTGGAAGTGAAGCATATGCAAGGAATGTGTATCTACATGCACTATGCAACAAATGTCATATTAACATAACTGTATATATGTATGTATATGTTTTATTCACAATGTCACACTTAACACTAACAAACGGCAACGCTCTGTAATATACACAAACAAAAGAAACACACACTACAACTTGTAAATACACATTGCTTTGTATGAAATAAAAGTTGGAAAAAAAAATTATTTGGGCGGCAATATTGCCGTGACATAATAAAAAAAAAAAATAATTAAATAAATAAATAAATAAATAAATTTAATCATGGGTACACAACATGTGGTAATATACACAGATGCAAAATCAGTACTCGAGGCACTCCTATATGGGAAATTGCCAGTTCTAAGAACACTACTTTCTGAACTTAGCATAAGGTCACAATACAGTGGATACCCGGAAACGACAGAGCTGATCGATTAGCTAAGACAGGAGCAAAAAAAAAAAAAAAAGAACAACCTGATGTACCCATTACATACCACCAAAAGAAAAGAATGATCAAATCAGTCAGAAGGCCACCAAACCCTACTCAAGACGACTACCACGTTATGGACAGACCAGAACCGGTCATTATTCTGCGCCTCAGAACAGGACACAATAGATTACGCAACCACATGTATTCAAAATTCAAGATTGATGACTCAGCCATGTGCACATGTGGTTGGCATCGCAGACAGCAGAGCACATACTCCAAGACTGCCCAAACTACAACATATCCAGGTGAACCTTCTGGCATAGAGAGACAACAGTGGAAGATAAACTCTATGGACCGCTGAGTGAACTAAAAAAAAAGACTGTTAGATTCATACAAGAGACGGGACGCAGAGGTGTTTTCAAGGCACCAGGGCCGGGTTATATAGTGGCCAAGACCTATTGACGCGTCCTTGTCGAGCGTCCTGCGCAACAGGTCCCTTCGGGGTCCTGGCTAAAGTCAGTAGGATCGCCGATTTCTCCGAAGTCGGAGAGTGTCTGCCTGTGCGGCGAGGAACAACCAGTCTGCACACCAATAAGCCAGACATGGGACAACGGATACTCACGCAAACCTCAGGTCCTGTATGACATCAGACTGATGTTGGACAACAGGATGCCTCCATCCGACATACAGGACTTCGCGTTGGAGCTCAAGCCAACGAACACAAGCAAACAAGCATACAAGAGACAACATTGCAGTTATAGACATATTTCAGGCGAACGAAAGAAGAAGGAGAAGGTTCGTTCTCGAGAATGAACCAAAAGTAGTATAAAAAAAGAGGCATTTATAGCTAATTATTATTATGCCATTAAAATTTTTTTTTGTAAAGCCGGTCCACATCGATTGACAGACGTCGGTCGCGGCGATCGGGCAAATCTTGAGCTACAACCTACGATGGGTGACGTAATATCCTGTTGTGATAATGTGGCCGTGTCCAGCGTGTGCCGCGTGGTCTAGTGGTTACCCACCCACTTCACACGAAACTCGAGTCTAGTGCTTCCACATTGACGTGGATATGCCTTAGGTTCATACCAGAATGCGATCAGCGTTGCCAGTAGTGGGTTGTTCTCAATATTTAAATCTCAAATCCCGAAACAATCAAATAGCTCAATTTTTAAAAAGCCAAGAAAAAGCCAAAACGTCAAACTTTATTTTGACGCCAAACCTGTTTTTAAAAAGCCAGATTTATCAGATCTGGCGTTTAAAAAGCCAATCTGCTACCCGTACGCTGCTGGCGGGATAACGGTTCAAACCCTACACCGGTAAGTGGGACTTTATTGTTGACCTCTCGTTCAGAAAGCAATGAAAAATTTCTTGACGTAAAATTGCCTAGGAAATCTACCTATGGTTGGGGCTGATTGCAACGTCCTGCAAAGGACATGCATGATTTCTATTTTCTATGGTTTCTAATACAACTCATAAGAATGCTCTATCTAGACCAACAAGCAGCGGTTAGAATAGACAGCGAGACATCAGATTGGTTTGACATCAAGCAAGGAGTCCGTCAGGGCTGCGTGCTGTCACCCTATTTGTTTAACCTGTAGGCCTACGCCGAAAATATAATGAGAAATGTCAGAGATGATATAAATAGGGAGCTATATGATGAATATCGGCGGTCATGACATAACAGAGATTCGATATCCTGATGATACAGTATTACTATCCACAACACAGACTGGTATAGAAAACCTAATAGCCTCAATCCAACTGAATAGTGAAAATCACAACTTGTATCTCAACATTGCAATAACAATTTTGCCGTTTCGACCTTGACACCAACATTTCCTTTAATGTATATATCTTCGGTGTGGAAGAGAATGCGTGATGTGTGTTGAAGGTTTATAAGCGTGTGAGAAAGATGGGTTTAGAATGAACGAGCGGAAGGAATCATCACCACACCATAGTCGTTGTTGTCTCCGTCATTATCATCACCATTATCATCACCACTATGGACAAAGAAATATATGTTAAGAGGAAAAATTGGAGGTGGTGGAAAATTTTTGAATATCTTGGGTCATTGATTACCAACAATGGTGACACAATGAAAGAAATTAAACGACGACTATCAATTGCTCTTCAAAGACTAAAAAAACTGAATAAATTATGGAATGGGACAGACAGAACTACAAAAATTAGATTTTTAAGGGCATGCATCTTTCCCATTGCAACATACGCCTGTGAGACATGGACACTTACTAAACAAGCTGAACAGCGCATAAATGCCTTTGAATATAAATGTTATAGACGAGTTCTAAGAATATCTTGGGTAAAGAAAAGAACAAATGCATCAATACTTCAAGAGCTGAATATTGAAGACGGTTGGCTATTAAAACCGATAAAACAAAGAAAATTTAAATATTTTGGTCCAATAAAACGTCACGAAAGTTTGGAGAGAACAATAATGGAGGGGTATATGCCTGGGAAGAGAGGAAGAGGAAAGCCAAAGAGAAGATAGGTGCAGGATGTGGCGGATGATCTCCAGATGGGTGTATCAGACGTGGGACATCTTGCTTATGATCGAGAGGTTATCCTGAAGGTTGTTATGGGAGCGAGGTTCTGCAAAGGACATGCTACTGATGAATGAATGGTTTCTGTGAGTTGGAATAAAACTGAATTCATTGCTCGAAGCATTTTTAATTTTGGGAGTCTCCGTGGCCAGGTGGTCAAGCCGTTTGCACATATCACATCAAAATCCAAAGAAATAACATACAGGCTAATTTATAATATGACCCCGACAACTGAGAGAGCCGCACAAACATCCAAGCAAATAGCCCCATGCAAATTATGTAGACAAAATATTCAGGAAACAGAGGATCATCTCTTCTATGAATGCCCAGCAATCACAGCCACTAAGATTGCACTGCAACAATTAATAGAAACACACACAAACAAGAAAACTGACGCTTATAAGGCTATTTTTTAAAATACAATACCCACAGCCACAAAAGACAAACACACTAAACTTCTTGTTGCACTGGCGGAGTATAGAAACGTAATATCGTCGAGTAGAAACTCGGCCACACACATCACCAAACATACAAACCACACACACTAGCAAAGATTTTTCAACAAAAAATCGCCCAGCTATTCGCAGTTAATACAAGAGCCACCCCTATCAAATTTCACACTACATAACATACATGTTCAACACACTCTCACAGTATATTTCTATACTCCGCATGTGTACCACTAAGCCCAATCATTGAGGAACAAAGCGCCAAATAACTGAATAAATGTCCTTCTTTGTTACTGAGATCCTGGAGCCAACCTAGACAGAACAATGGGTACGGTGGCCTTTGTGAGTCAGTGGTCTTGTCGACCGAAGTTTGACCTCGGTCTGAACAGCTCTCTCTCTCTCTCTCTCTCTCTCTCTCTCTCTCTCTCTCTCTCTCTTTCTCCCCCCCCCCCCCCCCCCTCTCTCTCTCCTCCTCTCTCCCCCCCCCCCCACCCCAAACATGAATGACTATACGCTGTATTCGCAATGTAAAAGCCTGTTTTTGTACATAATAAATGGGATATTTATGTATACGCTGAATTCGCAAATGGACAACTTAACAAATTCCAATCTGTTTACGCGCGCTCTCTCTTTATCCCTCCCCCTCCTCTCCCCCTCCCCAGCTCCCTCTCTCTCCCTCCCTCCGTGTTGACCGCGTTCCTGGTCTCAACCCACCCCACCACAAGCAAATCCTGGGCACTTGCGATTAAGTCGAGGGCTGTCATTCAGCAATAATATTGAATCCACTTACAGGAAACTAAGCTTGCATGAGACTGCCTGCAGTGTAAAACGTGGGGCGGCTTTTGCCGTTTCGACCTTGACACCAACATTTCCTTTAATGTATATATTGTCGGTGTGGAAGAGAACGCGTGATGTGTGTTGAAGGTTTATAAGCGTGTGAGAATGATGGGTTTAGAATGAACGAGGTAAAGGAATCATCACCACATCATAGTCGTTGTTGTCTCCGTCATTATCATCACCATTATCATCACCATTACCATCACCATTATCATCATCATTATCATCACCATTATCATCACTATTACCATCAATCACGTTAGAATGGGATGACTGAAAGCGTACGTCATTATCATAACTGTATATGTATGTTTTTGTTTCATTAACGCATATGACATAACACTAACAAACGGCAACGCTCTGTAATATACACAAACAAAGAAACACGCATTGCACCTTGTAAATATACATTGCTTTGTATAAAATAAACGTATTTTTAAAAAAATAGAATTTATTTGGGCGGCAATTCTGCCGTGATATAATAGAAAGAACTGTCGGATGTATTTTATCATCGAAATTACATTTTTACAAAATGGCTCTTCGCTGGCTGTTGAACGAGGGGGACGGAGCACGTATGAGAATGTCCTGAGTGCAGTGATGTTGGTTCTTAACTCAACTCAACATTTACATTTTTATTGGATTTCTTCGAAGTTGACACACTACGCCAAATAGCACGAGAACCCTACAAAATCTGCAAAGGCATGTGGGCCTTACCTGCGTGTTTACTTTGTGTTCACTTCAAAAATACTCGTGAAACTGCCCATCATGCCATTAAGTGCATATTCTTAAGCAAGTGAATCCATACAGTTATCTCGGAACAGTCATAACATCTGATGGGAGATGCCTTGAAGAGATTAGAACAAGAATTGCCATTGCGTAGGTAGCCTTTTGCAAGATGACAAACATACTGAACAATAACAAGATGTCAATTGAATCTAGAAAAAGAGTGTTGAAGTGCTACATAGAACCTGTACTAGTGTACTTTTGTATGGATGTGAAGCGTGGACAATAAGCAGACAAGCTGAAAAACAGCTGATGGCTGTGGAAATGTGTTTTCTGAGGAAAATGTAAAGAATAGAATACCATGGACAGACAGAAAAAACCAATGAACAAGTCCTTCAAGAAACAAATAAGATCGTAAACTGATTAGAGTCATTACACTTAGACAGTCAAAAATTTTTGGACATGTTATGAGAAGAAATTACTTGGAGAACTTGGTGACAACTGGCAAGATCGAAGGGAAGAGACCAAGGGGAAGACCGAGAAGTAAATATCTCGATGGCTTAGCCATGTGGTATGGTTGAGACAGATACACGGAGCTGATCTATGACTCTGGTGATCGAGTGAGATGGCAAAACATGACCGCCCACGCTTACCGGCATGGCACATGATGGATGGACCTGAAAGGTGCAACCTGCGTATTGAAGAATGTAGTTGCACAGAAAGAGTATATGCCACTCCAACGATTCAGTGGTGGTGTTGGACGATGTGCACAGGCTAAACAATGGAAGGCTGTTCAAGGAAGATGGCGCCAAGAAGAGTGCTGCATTTCTGCTTCAGTTCTTCAAAAATGCTGACAGCAATGCTGAATTTAAGGGTCTATTATCTGAGCACCTTGTGGTTGAATACATCCAGGTGAACGCCGCACCCATAATACTAGGTGGACATACAGAGCCCAAGGACGCATCAATACATTCATGAGCAGTCCATGCAAAATCGAGGTTGTCCTGGCAGAAAAGGAAACTGCAGTTCCTGATCCCAAGTCATATGCTGGAGATGAGGAGCCAGTCAAGAAGAGGGGGTCTAAGAAGAAACTCCAGAGACTAGAAGTCGTTGCAGAGAGATTAGATTCTGAAAATCTGTAACCTTTACACAGATAATTACATTGACAGTTCTAATAATATTATTTAAACAATAATAGAAAGAAATTAAAAAACGTTTACCCCATCACTAATACACCCAGACCAATATATCAGTATTTAACATAGAAACACAGACACATTTCAATAGAGATATCACTTACACCCACCAGAAAGACTATCCTTCCTCTTTCTTGTGCTAGACAAAGAGAAGGCTTTTGACAGAATGTCATGCTTACAAAGCACTAGCACACTGCAAAGTGGGACAGTACTATAGACAGTGGATACAAATCTTGCATAAAATCCTGAAAGGTGCTGGTGAATCATTCACTCACTGCTAGTGTCAGGATCACAAGATCTATAAGACAAGGGTGTCCACTATCACCAATCCTATATGTACTCACACTAGAACCACTCGTAGAAGCAATCAGTCAGAACACGAACATTAAAGGAACATTCATACAAGGGTAAGAAGAGCGGAAACTAATTGCTTACGCGGATGACACTGCTTTCTTCTTTACAACCGACACATCCTTAATGAACATGCTCCACACCTCCAGACATTTTGTGGTACGAAATGGGGCCAAAATAAACATACAGAAATTTAAAAAAACTAATGGGCCTGGGAAAGTGGAAGAATGAAATTTTTTTTTAATAATATGAAAATACGAAGACTACACAAAGGCTTTCGATAAAGTGAGACAAGTCGACATGATAAGGATGCTTGAAGATCTACAATTTGATGGAAAAGACCTTATACTTGTAAAAAACATATATTAGAAACAACAATCTGCCATCAGAATTGATAACGATGTAGGTCAATATCAGCCTATTAAAAGGGATGTGAGACAGGAATGTGTAATGTCTCCAGATCTTTTTCCCCTGTACAGTGAAAATATATTTATAAATATAGAAGATATGGAAGGAATCAACATTGGGGGACGATACATCAGTAACATTAGATATGCAGATGATACAGTCTTGATTGCAGACAATGAACAGGACCTGCACAATTTAGTAGATGCAGTTGTTGCACACAGTGAACAACTAGGGTTAGAACTGAATATTAAGAAGACACAGATTATGGTCGTCACTAGGAAGAAGGAAATACCACAATGTGATATACGAGTAGATGGACATATTCTTAAACAAGTGAATCGATACTGTTATCTCGGCACAGTCATAACATCTGATGGGAGATGCCTTGAAGAGATTAGAACAAGAATTGCCATTGCGAAGGTAGCCTTTTGCAAGATGAAAAACATACTGACCAACAAAAAGATATCAATTGAAACGAGAAAAAGAGTGTTGAGATGCTACATAGAACCTATACTTTTGTATGGATGTGAAGCGTGGACAATAAGCAGTCAAGCTGAAAAACAGCTAACGGCTGTGGAAATGTGGTTTCTGAGGAAAATGCAAAGAATACCATGGACAGATAGAAAAACCAATGAACAAGTCCTTCAAGAAACAAATGAAGATCGTAAACTGATTAGAGTCATTAGACGTAGATAGTCAAATATTTTTGGGCATGTTATGAGAAGAAATGAATTGGAGAACTTGGTGACAACTGGCAAGATCGAGGGGAAGAGACCAAGGGGAAGACCTAGAAGCAAATACCTGGATGGCTTGGCCACCTGGCATGGTCGAGACAGGAACACAGAGCTGATCCACGACTCTGGTGATCGAGTGAGATGGCAGAACATGACCGCCCACGCTTACCGGCATGGCACATGATGGATGGATGAAAGTAAAACGTCAACATTATTTTTAAAATAAAAATTGAAAAATAAGAATGATTTATCCATGCAAATTTTTTTTTTTTTTTTTTTTTTTCCGCGTTTCCATCCTGTTTCAGGATATTGCGGTCAACACCAGCATCTCATGCGAATGCAAGTATAATTATTTTTAACTTCTGTCTTTTTTTGGGTCTGAAATGGACATTGGTAATACACCATTTGATTGACACATTCCACTCCATCACTGCATATTGTCAGGACAAGATTTGTTTTCCTGTTCAAATTCTTCTTCACCTTCAGATGCCTTGTCAGGAGCAATCGCCAGGGTTCATGGCTCTCTAATCTCCTCTATCACGTGATATCTTTATGAAATTGGTGTTCATCATCACCTGATCATGGGACGCAGAGGTGTTTCCAAGGCACCAAGGCCAGGTTCTATACTGGCCAAGACTTACTAGCACGTCCTCGTCGTGCGTTCTGGGCAACAGGTCCCTTCGGGGTCCTGGCTAACGTAGTAGGATTGCTGATTCTTCTGAAGTCGGAGAGTATCTGCCTGCACGGCGAGGAACCACCAGTCTGCATAACAATAAGCCAGACATGGGACAACGGATACTCACGTAAACCTCAGTCCAGTATGACATCACACTGAAGTTGGACAACAGGATGTCTTCATCCAACATACAGGACTTCATGCTGGAGTTCACAGCCAGCGAACACAAGCAAGCAAGCATCATCCTGATTTTGTGCCTCTTGTACCTGCGATGTCAAGGCTGGTGTTGTGTGTAATACTATTTATTTTCCAGCTGTTGATTTTCCTCACAAATTTCACAGACTCTGGTCCAGCCACAAGCAGACACTATCTTCTTGAACATCCCCCCTAGGCACTGGGCTGGAGTCCGCTGACAATGAACTACCTAAAGCCCTTGGAGGAAACATGATCAGCCCAGGCCTAAAGGCAGCCATTCTGTGAGTGCTGCGCTGAATCATGATTTGGTTACAATTTTATGTGCCTATCTGCAGATACAAAAATCCACTATCGGTCTTGCACACTTTAGTGGTTTCTGAACTTAGGAGAGGTGTAGGAAGGCTCTGCAGCATAATCCCCCAATGGAACTCAAGACAATCTCCATGTCAAGCTCGCTCCGATAGATTTAAGCACTTTTGAATGCTAAGAAAACTGATCACCAGTTCACCCAACCTGAGAGTTATAACTTCCAGAGATCTGATCGACTCACCACCCAGCCAGCTAATCACCAGACTAACCAATCTTCATACACTACACCAAGCATACTCACCACATCAACTTCCATGTCGACATATTCCTTGTCTGCTTTCCTAGCATTGAGGTTATCACAGTATTGAACCAATTCCTGGAGAATGGTGAAAACAGTATATAAATATTCTCAGCTAAAGCATTCTTGTTTCTTTCTTCTTCTGTTTTCTTTTCATTTATTTAGAATCAGTCTAAGTCTGTAAATGCTTCTTGCAGGAACTTCCCATCTTCTGCAGATCCCACAGGCTTCTGTGGAGTTTGACATCTAGGATTATCTCATTTCGACCATAAAATAGAACATTCTGAGCAGTGTATCTATCTTGAACTTCATGTACATGAGAGGCTACTGAGTCTGTTATGTTCTGTTCTAAGTTTGTAGACAGTTACTTGTCATGTCTTGTCCAACAGATGATAGCCATCTTTTTGTTAAGCAAGTGACTTTCTGAATGATTTTATTCGACTTTATTTATGGTAATATGTAACTCAAAATTCTGGTTGATGTGTTCCAACATATTCAAAACAGTAGACTTTCTTGGGTTAGTGACAATATGATACATGGGTATTTACTGAAAATACAGGAAGGTATAATCCATGAAGAAAGAAATAGAGGACATCTAAGAAATAACAACACAACATCACAGAGAAACATTAATCTTATGAAGAAAATTGCTAGGAATATAGGGCAGTTCAACAAAATCAGATTACTTTACCATCAATATTCAGCCTAATTTGATGATAAAAGTTTTTTCTTTGATAAAATTGTAATGTAGTAAGATTAATGTAATTACATACATAACAATGTTCAAACACAGTACATGTAATTTTGAATATGGCTTTATGTTTTGCAAATACTATCACACATTACAAAGAAATACATGAAGAACTAAAAACATATGGAGTAAGAGAATTAGAAACAAAGATGAATAGCATGGGGAGGACATGAGAGAGCTGTAAGAGATAGCAACAGATAGAACAGCATAGAGAGAGTTAGTTTAAGACATATGCTTCAATGCGTGATAATGGGCAGAAAAAGAAGAAGACCATATGTCACCTATCAAGGCATGTATTTTAGCTAACACATATAGTCATCTACTTGATGTGTCATATAAACAGTTGTATTATGTCTCTAGAAATAAACATCTTAAAGTGTACAAACATGAAACATAATAGATTATATAGCATTAGGCTATATATGTCTAATATTTTAATATTCAAAACAATATGTTTTATTCTTTCTGTCTTAAACAGTGTCATATTAACACATAAAGGATGCAAGGGTGTTCCCTTTCATATTTTCAATCATTGGCCTAGTTTAATAGTCAATATCTTCAACTTTTTATTTCTCAGTTTAACTAATGAACATTTGAATATGTAATTAAAAATAGCCCTGGACATGTCCATAGATGCTACAATCTATCATATAATACATTCATCAGCAAACAGCGATTAACTAATTCAGTGCCAAAGGATAATGTATCATGAAATATGACCTGTTTGGACCGATAGATGTATTGCCATAGTAGGGTCATCGTGTTATTTGTTTAGTTACGTGGTATCTCCCGTAATTTCAGTACTCAGTGAACGGAAATTGACATCAGAATACATGTTCTATTTGGTTGTGTACATGTCTTTCACAGTAAAGACAAATACAGCTGCATGTTATCAGGGCCCACAAGGTAAGCAAAGGTGATCTAAGCACTTATCAACTGAAAGGTTCAATGTATAATAAGGATGATTTGTTGACTAACTAACTAATTAACAAACTAACTGTCTAACTAATGCATAAGAAGTACAATCATACAGACAAGTTAATTGGGACACATGAAGAGCAGTTTGTCATGCATGGTGCATTGTCTAGATTAGAAATAGTTATTTGTTAATATACATTAAAAAATAATGTCACCTGTATTTCCTTCACCCGCTCAGAATTTTCCCCAATCACTATTTCCATGGACTGTTTCAGTTTCTCAACTTCAGCTTGCAACTTCTGGACTGCATCCTGCAGTCTCTGCATGATTCCTTTATCCTACAATCACAACATTGACACACATGGCGATATACACCAGACTGACTAGTATAACTCAAGATTGAATAACATAACACAAGAATTAACAACATAACACAATATTGAACAACATAATACAAGTTGAACAGAATAACACAAGATTGAACAACATAACACAAGAGTGAACAGCATAACACAAGATTGACCAGCATAATATGTACTTGAACAACATAAATTAAGATTGACTAGCATAACACATGATTGAACAACATAACACAAGAATTAACAACATAACACAAGATTGAACAACATAACACAAGATTGAACAACATAACACAAGTGTGAACAGCATAACACAAGATTAACCAGCATAATACGTGCTTGACCAACATAAATTAAGATTGACTAGCATAACAAATGATTGAACAACATACAAGATTGAACAACAGAACACAAGATTGAGCAACATAACATAAGATTGAACAACATAACACAAGATTGACTAGTATAAAACCAGACAGACCAGCATAAACTAGATTGATTAGAAACACATGATTGAACAACAGAAAACAAGATTGAACAACATAACTCAAGATTGACTAGTATAAAACCAGACAGACCAGCATAAACTAGACTGATTAGAACACATGATTGAAAAACAGAAAACAAGATTGAACAACATAACATGAGATTGGCCAGCATAGCACAAGACTGAACAGCACAAGATTGAACAGAATAACACAAGATTGAACAACATAACACAAGTGTGAACAGCATAACACAAGATTAACCAGCATAATACGTGCTTGACCAACATAAATTAAGATTGACTAGCATAACACATGATTGAACAACATACAAGATTGAACAACAGAACACAAGATTGAGCAACATAACATAAGATTGAACAACATTACACAAGATTGACTAGTATAAAACCAGACAGACCAGCATAAACTAGATTGATTAGAAACACATGATTGAACAACAGAAAACAAGATTGAACAACATAACTCAAGATTGACTAGTATAAAACCAGACAGACCAGCATAAACTAGACTGATTAGAACACATGATTGAAAAACAGAAAACAAGATTGAACAACATAACATGAGATTGACCAGCATAGCACAAGACTGAAACAGCACAAGATTGAACAGAATAACACAAGATTGAACAACATAACACAAGTGTGAACAGCATAACACAAGATTAACCAGCATAATACGTGCTTGACCAACATAAATTAAGATTGACTAGCATAACACATGATTGAACAACATACAAGATTGAACAACAGAACACAAGATTGAGCAACATAACATAAGATTGAACAACATAACACAAGATTGACTAGTATAAAACCAGACAGACCAGCATAAACTAGACTGATTAGAAACACATGATTGAACAACAGAAAACAAGATTGAACAACATAACACAAGATTGACTAGTATAAAACCAGACAGACCAGCATAAACCAGACTGATTAGAAACACATGATTGAACAACAGAATACAAGATTGAACAACATAACATGAGATTGACCAGCATAGCACAAGATTGAAAAGCACAAGATTGAACAGAATATTGAACAGCAAAACGCAAGTATGACCAGCATAACACAATCTCTTATTCTCAGGCTGCTATAACAGGAAAACACAACAAAAATTGCTATAGCGGAAAAACACACAATAAAGCATAATCATGGTAAATGGCTGTGCAGCAGTCAATGATTTGTGACCAAAAGCTAGTGAGGGCTGTGTCTTGGTTTACCATAATTGTTGCTGTTGTTGTTATTATCCCTGCATTTGTCTTTATAAATATTGTATCAGAGTGTGTAGTTATGAACACAATTTTTGCCAGAAGACCCAGGTTCACACAGATGGGCATGACTATAACACAGCACTGCCAAACATTGCATCATATCAACTCAATGGATGTGTTGTTAAGTGATCAAGGTAACAATTATAATTTAGTCACAAAATGTATTCCTGTCCAGAATTTTCTTCATTCTTCATTATTAACTGATTAAGTGCCATGGGATGATTAATTGTCTTAAGCGACTTCCACACCTGCCATGGGCTTATATACTGCCGAATTGTTGTCATTGGGTTAAAATACAACACATCTGCTACCATATTAACAACTTTTAGGTCATAAATGTAACACATCCTTACTTCCAATGTTTAACCATCCATTTTTGTATGATACAAACCTACTTTTTGTTTGGCAATGAATCTGTTAAAAAAACATATTTTTCCATCCTCAGAAACAAATTTCTTTTTCTAATCATTTGCTACGACATCCTGATGTCATTCTTCACTTTCTACTATGTAACACGTTTCTTTCTTCTATTTTGTTTTTGTTGGAATTCACATGCTACAGGATTTCTCTGTGTCTGTTTTCTCCCTGAACCACCTCTCAAATGTACATTACATCTACCGTAGCTAATTATAATCGCCATGTCACAATTAGTTTTAGTGAGTCATGTATTACTGAATCTTACATACTTTCCCATGCGTCTAATGCATACTGTTTCTGTTGTTGCTGTTGCCTAAGGTTAGCTTCATAAGTGATGTATGAATGAGAGTAGAGAGATAAAAAGGCCAGAATATCACTTGGGCTTGTGTGCCCAATTATACATTCTTTTAAAATGAAGTTTTTTTGTTTGTTCATTATTTTTTCATTCCAGTTGCATTTAAAGTTTCAAGTTTATTTTTCCCCAGAACATACCCAAGGATAATAAGCACTTTCCTTAGTTTTATGATAAAAGGTAAAATAAATTAATATTTTAAGAAACCAGTATGCTTTATATAAGCAATGCTATCAAAGAAGAATATCAGTTTAAATAATGCTTAATGATCCTAAACTTAGTCTTGTACAATGAAACTAAACACAAGATAATACCTACTATTTATAACATCTGTCTAATATCAGTTTTAGTTAAAATAAATTCTATCTCCACCAAAATACTTTTATAAAAGCAAGCACATCAACAGATTAAAATGCTGTGAATTCTTGTTGCTCAGCACTCACAACTAGACAGACAACTGCAACACTTTAAAAGAAATGTGTGCTGATAAAAACAAAGTTGGTGTAAATTATTAAAACTGATTAACATGCCAGGTTTTACCTTCAGCTGTCCTTCTTTCAAATCTCTCATTTCTTCTTTCAAGTTCTTCAGTGATGTAAGTAGATCATCTGATATACCTGATTAGATAAGCAGAACAATGATTAGGTTCGCATCTTGTCCACATTTTAGTATCCTTTGTCTGGCTTACTTAATTGTTATATTTTGTACTTAATACATTTAAAATATTAACAACACAGCTATTTTAACTGATTCAGTGCAAAACAAAAAGTAAGTTTGGACCAAACATGGTACACAATCAAATGTAAATTTCTGTTCACTGAGAATTGAAATTGTGGATGATACCACGAAACAAAACAAATAACATGATGATACTTGTATGGTGATATACCGTCCATCTGTTCATATGTGAGTCTTATCTGGGGATATATTATCTCTCAGCACTGAATCAGTTAAGTCATTACATTTTAAGTTTTAAACTCAAGAAAAACTGATTAGCTAAAAAAATAATTGAAATAACAGTTTTCATTATTTATTATTCAAAATATATAAACCATAAATGATGTACACATGTTTCACTCTCTACTCTTCTTATCATGTAACCCAGACATGGGTCACAGGGGTGTCATGATCAAACACATCAACATCATTAATCATAGTCCTCCACTGCTGTCTGTCCTCAGCAATGAACAGGGGTATGGAAATGCTGCATCTTGTCCATTATTTAATGTTTCCAGTCCAGGATTTTCTCTGCCTTCCTCTTCTCTGTTTGCCCTCAACTTTTTCCTGGAGGATTAACTTTTACAGGGTGTCACCTGACATGCCCAAACCAACAAGTCTGCAATGTTTCACCAACAATAAAAGTGGTTCTTGATGACTTGTATATGTATTTACTATGTCTCTAATATGCCAGTTCTGTGGCAAGGGATTTACGGATGCAGTTCGTGATCCTGCATACCCTGTTTGAAACACAGCTGTGGGAGATTTGGCAGCAAACTGCCCTGTGTTGGTTATTTACGAAATGGGATGGGTGCTGGTCATTCATAAAGCAATGGCAAACTACTGAACATAAACTTGCCAAGAGACCACAACAGCAAAAAATTCTGGTGTTGACTTCAACGTCCTATAAAGGATATGCAACTAACTTTTTTTAACTGTCTCTAACACTGGAATTTGCTTTGCTATCCATATCCATCCATCCATCATGTGCCATGCCGATAAGCGTGGGCGGTAATGTTTTGCCATCTCACTCGATCACCAGATACTCCATATACCATAATTTTTTATTGTTGCATATCCCTTACAGGACATTGCAGTCAATAGCAGTGATTTTCAGCTGCTGTTGATGTACTAGGCTAGATTATGCTCAGTAGTTTGTCATTGCTTTCTGAGCGACCGGCTCACATACCCTGTAAGTTACCAACGCAGCGAGAACTGTTACCGTTTCTCGCGCACATCACATTACTCATGAAAGTATACAGGATTACGGAGAAAGATGTAAACCCCTATGCCAGGGAGACCGGCATATACCATATATGCGTAGTTTTCCCTAAAGCATTTGTATTAAAATGTCTGGATCTAACATTCTACTTCTGCAGCAAGGCTTTAACTCTCACAGCCATATTCAAGAATGGATACCACAAGTAGCTTGTATAGCTTGATCTTGACAGGAAAGCTGGCTTGGCTTTTCCACATAGGATGCAATTTTGTCTTGGCAGATGAGGCCACCTCAAGTCTTGTTTTCATATCTTTCCTTGAACTCGCTGACTGGCACCTGGCCATCTTGGCAGACGATAGTTGTTACATTGTGCTACACACAAAAAAGGCATAACTACAACCCATGGTGGTAAGGCTAGGGGTGGAGCTATATCTCTCCGTAGCACAAAGCCTGGGCTGAATTGTAGAGGCCGTGTATGTGTGTGTTTTTGTTTGGGGCGCTCACTCGCTTTGAATTTGAGCGTAGTCCATACACACTACTTCTAGTAATACTGGACTGAATTTATATGTGTATTAGCTTTCCCTATTACAAGTGTTCTTCGCCATCAGGTGAACCAACTCTGACTTCAGAGGTACTTGTAATTTATGTCCCCAAGTCAAGGACAAGAAGTCAATATTTTAGTCCAGTTGACCGGTATAGGTGTTGAACCCCCTACCTCAGCATCAGCACATACTGGATGCTTAATATCGAGCACTCTTATTCATTCTGTCCTACTGACCTCTGATCATGTGTTTTACTTAAACTATCATTATTACATATTGTTGACCCTAGCTGTTGAAGACCTCACTTCTTCTAGTATTTGTCCCTTATTTTGATATTGATTGTTGTGTGTGCCTTGTAGCAATTCACTAGTAACTTGCTATTTAGTTTTGCTATGCTAATTTCCATTTCATACAATCTCAACATTTTATCTAATCTTGGGAAGAGGTCTTCTAATACTTCATTCTAATTCTAGTTCTAATGATTCATTATACAGTACATTAATACATTCATTCGTTAGGTCAGTCAGTCCATTGGTTGATGTTGAAGTTCTTAGATCATGTCCTTTCACTGTCTCCTGTTCTCAACAACTCTCTTCAGCTCAGCTGAAGTCTG
Organism: Cepaea nemoralis; assembly: GCA_014155875.1. NCBI lineage: Eukaryota > Metazoa > Mollusca > Gastropoda > Stylommatophora > Helicidae > Cepaea > Cepaea nemoralis. The sequence goes on along the minus strand of JACEFZ010003698.1, from coordinate 814,444 downwards.
CACCCCATGCTCTTCACACCCTTGTGAGACAGGTTTTACTTGTACATCATCTTTTGCTCTTGCGTAAGATCTTGTCCTCCATATTTTTGGTAACCGATCCATGCATCATATTGTGTGTGTGACCAAGCTAAGATAACCTTCCTTTGTGTATGATGTTCAATAGTTGTCTATGTTATTCAATATATTTAAATCTTTTTCATTTGATCTCTTCTTCCCAGTTTATTTTGTTTGCATCCTGTGATAATACATTTCATAAGCTTCCAAGTTCTTCTAATCTCATTTGTATAAAGTCCATCATTCAGAGCTATATAGTGCTGTTGGCCAGATATGCATAGTGATCCTTCATTTCTGCAGTTCAATATTGATGTTACTTGATGTTAGGCATGTTTGTTTCTCCCAAAAAAAAATGCTTTCAATGCATATACTGAATAAAGTAACTGATTATCAATTAACCCATTTTGTCCCAGGCAGATGCTTCTTACATTCATTACATACCAAGAAAAGGACCATTCAGGTACTCCCTTCATGTCCAAAATATGCATGTTTTCTTAAGAAAAACATATACTGATTCTACAAGTGCAAGTATTATCAGTTGCTTGGTGAAAGAATAATTCAAGAAGTTAAAATATTTTCACTATATCATTCTTAAATATTGTTAACTTATGGTTGCTTGGTGTAAACAGTTACAGGAAGTATGTAAATTTCTTCTCACCGAGTCCTCCCAAGTCTTCTTTGTTAGCCTTCAATTCTAGAAGTTTCTGCAATGACACAAAATCATGCAACCTTACACATTGGCACCTTGCCGTCTTGACAGACGATAGTTTGTGCTTTAAAAAGGCATAATAACTTTTAACTATGGCGGTAGCGAGTGTGATTGATAAGGCCAATTTGCGCTGTAAATGTCCGTTCACAGTGGGTGCATGTGAACACGTGGTCATTTTCACCATCATGCACCATCTTACGTCTCAAACGCTTGATGTGTGACTTTTCTGCAATAATTTTCTCCTTTGACTTTATTCCATTTCTGATATTTGCCCTCCATGCAACACGTTCAGCGGCGACTTGCTCCCAATGTGCATTATCAATGCCTGTATCAATCATGTCCCGCTTACACACATCTTTGTATCGTAGTAGAGGTCGACCCTGAGATCTCTTACCCATCTGTAATTCACCAAAAAAGATATCCTTTGGTATTCTACCATCATCCATCCTCCTAAGATGTCCTATCCACCTAAGTCTACGAAGACTGAGCATGGAATAAACTGTCACACAACCTGATCTTTCCAATACTTCAGTATTTGTGATTTTGTCTTGCCACTTAATACCAAGAATTCTTCGCAGACACCGCATATGAAAGCTGTTTAAATTGTTCTCTTGGTGTGAGTAAGTTGTCCAGGTTTCACTGCCATAGAGAAGAGTACTAAGGACACAGGCTTGATAGACAAGGACTTTTGTTTTGGCAGTAAGCTTCCTGTTCTCCCAGACTCTTTTTCTTAACCTGTTCATTGTTGTTGCTGCCCTACCAATCCGGATGTTGATTTCCTGATCTAGGGATAATTTGCTATTTACCACTGATCCTAGATATGTAAAATGGTCTACTATCTCTAGTTCGGCGTCGTCAATAAAGATTGATGGTACCCCATGTGCACCTTGTGACATAATCTGTGTCTTCTTTTTGCTAATTGTTAAACCAAATTCAGAACAAGCATTGGAGAATGCAGATAGTAGACATTGCAATTCTTCCTCAGAGTGGGTCGTAACTGCAGCATCATCTGCAAAAAGCAACTCTCTGATCAGTACCCTACTAATTTTGGTCTTAGCCTTCAATCTCTGAGCATTGTAGAGGCCGCCATCTGAGCGTGAGTGAATATATATACCACCATCCTGATCACGAAATGCATATTTCAGTAGAAGTGAAAAGTATATCCCAAAGAGGGTGGGAGCTAGTACACAACCTTGCTTAACTCCACTCTTGATTTCAAATTCTTCAGAAGTTGCACCATCAAACTTGATTATACCCTTCATGCCTGTGTGGAACGATTCCACAATGGACAGAAGAGTTGGTGGGCAGCCAATCTTCTTTAGTGCCTTGAACAGACCCTCACGACTGACCAAATCAAATGCCTTTGTGAGGTCGATGAAGGCAATAAACAGTGGTTGATTCTGTTCACGGCATTTTTCTTGCATTTGTCGCAATGAGAATATCATATCAGTGGTAGACCGGTTCTGTCGAAAGCCACACTGTGATTCGGGGTAGACTTGATCTCCTAGGACTTGAAGTCTGCGCAGAACAATTCTGGCAAATACTTTTCCAACAATACACAGAAGTGAGATACCCCTATAGCTGTTGCAGTCGCTCCGATCGCCCTTGTTCTTGTACAGTGTTATGATACTTGAATCTTTGAAATCCTGTGGGACTTGTCCTTCACGCCAGCATAGCTCTATTAGCTGGTGGATCTGTATAGTGAGTGTGTCTTGCCCACTCCTGATAACCTCTATTGGAATCCCATCCTTACCTGGAGCCTTGCCAGATGCAAGTTCATTTATAGCACACTTAACTTCTGTTATGGTGGGAAGTGTGTCCAGGTGGTCAAGAGTTGGTAGAGCCTCTATGGCGTTGAGGGCATCATCCGCTAGTTTGGTCTCACTTGAGTAAAGCTCCAAATAGTGCTCTACCCATCTGTCCATCTGCTGTTTCTTATCAGTGATGACTTCTCCAGTCAAGGTTTTCAATGGTGCACTTCTTTTGATCACTGGACCACAGGCTTTCTTTATTCCTTCATACATGCTTCTTATGTCTCCCTTATCACTTGCGATTTGAATGGACTCACATAACTTGATCCAATAATCATTTGCACACTGCCTGGCAGCCTTTTGCACATCCTTCCTAGCTTGCCTTAGCTCACTTAGAGTGTTACGCGTTGGTCTTTCCTTGTTTCTTAAGAGAGCTTTCTTCTTCTTATCAATCAAGGGCTGCAGAGTCTCGCTGTTGGCCGCAAACCAGTCCTGCCTCTTATGATCCACAGTGCCGTAAACCCCTACGGCAGTTTTATAAAGAGTTTCCTTAATTTGACCCCACTTTTCATTTACTGTACAATTTTCTGGTGCATCAGTGAAAGCGTCTTCAAGTTGCTGTTGAAACTGAAAGCACTTTTCAGGATCATGAGTGTTAATAATATTAATCCTGGGGCTAGATTTGTGTTTAGCTGTGTAGATTCTCTTTGGTCTCAGTCTAACCCTTGCAACAACCAAAGAATGATCCGTATCACAGTCAGCACTGTGGTAACTACGAGTCAATGATATATGGTTCAGATGTTGTCTCCGTGTGATGATGAAGTCCAGCTGGTGCCAATGGCCGGATCTTGGATGTTTCCATGTGACCTTATGCATCTCTTTTGTTTTAAAAAAAGAGTTTGTAATACATAGGTCATTACTGGTGCAATGCTCCAGCAGCCTTTGCCCATTTTCATTCATGCGACCGATGTTGTATTTTCCAAGGCACACTGGCCATGAATTCGAGTCCTTGCCCACACGAGCATTGAAATCACCGAGCATATAAATGTAGTCAGATTTTGGAACTGCCTTGATCACGGAGTCTAACTCCTCATAGAACAAATCCTTCACATCATCAGAGGAATCGAGTGTCGGTGCATATGCAGTAATAATGGTGGCAAACCCGCAAGAGGTTGCCAAGCGCAGGGATAATAGTCTTTCATTTCCTCCTGCTGGAATTTCAATCATTCCCAGCAGCGAATTCTTCACTGCAAAGCCTACACCGTGTTGCCTTTTTTCTGCCTGCCCTCTACCCATCCAGAAAAAGGTGTAGTTGTTTTCCCTGAGTGACCCTTCCTCAGCGAGGCGAGTCTCCTGCAGGCCAGCAATATCAATGTTAAGACGATTGAGTTCGGCATCAATCACAGCCGTTTTTCTCACATCGTCAATATTGGTCAAGTCAGTGGAAAATCCTGGACACATGGTTCTCACGTTCCAGGTTGCAAGCCGTAGCTTGAGGTTTCTATTTTTATTTTTGTTTGTACCTGGTGCATTGGTTTTACAGCCTGCGATTCAGATTTTGTCCTAGCCCCAAGCACCCACTGAAGCAGGCAGGCTGTGGCGGATCAGCACCCAATTGGCTGGGGGCTGCCCAGCTTGAGGCGGGCGGTAGCTGATCAGTGACACCTATAGGTGTCTCCCACCGTCAGAGGCAACGCGTGGCGCCCCATGTCTACGCCAACTGACAAGGACTTATAACCCGTAACAGTTGCCTCTCGCTTTGATTCCGAGACCAGTTAAGACCAGGGATGGAGTTATTGCCTCTCCATAGCACAAAGCCTGGGCTAAAATATAGAGATCATGTGTTTACATGTTTACAACCTTACAACAATCTACTTAATTACATATCATGCCATCTTACAACAATTTACTTATCCACACTTCTTCTTTGTTCATTACTTATCCACACATCATGCCATCTTTCAACAATCTACTTATTTACACATCATGCCATCTTACAACAAATCTACTCACTCACAATCTGAGAACTTAAAGCATGTTTTATTGACTGAATTATGTATTTGTCTCATAAGCATTTGCCTCCAAATTAGACAATTCATTTATTTTAACCATGTGTGAGTATGAATGTCCTAACAGGGAGTACTGAAACATGATATAGAACCAGTTCTGCTGTATGGCAGTCAATCATGGAATGTGAATGAACAAATTAGGAAGAATATGGAGGCAATTCATGAATGTTGCGAATTTCTTGGACTGCCAGAGTAACTAACAAAGTTTGCTTGAAAGAGGCTAATGAAACCAGAACATTATAAACAACAATAAGAAAGAGACAAACAGCTTTCTTTGGTCATGTGATGAGGAGAGAGGCATTGGAGAACATAGTGATACATGGAAAGATCAAAGGGAAGAGAGGCAGGGACAGACCAACGAAATGATGTTGGATGGACTGAGATGGTGACATGGATGAATATCATCAGTATAGTTGATCCAGAACACCAAAGACCGAGATTTGTCGAGAGACATGGATGCATGGCGTTCATGCTGGCAGGGCACTTGATGATGATGATGGAGGCAATGGTGTTCTGATTTCTGGCATGAAAGTTGTGAATACATTGCATTGGACTGCCAGAGTAACTATCAATGAATGCATCGAAGAACAGGTTATTAAAAGTGGAACAGGAGGGGGGGAGGTGGGGGAGCCCGCATTGAACTACAGCATAGTCCATACATGCGCTACTACTTATATTGCAATGCACAGATTTTTGCATGTGGATTAGATTTCCCTATAACCTGTGTCCCTTGCCATCAAGCTAACCCACACCAGACTTCTGAGGTACTTGTAATTTACTTCCCCAAGTCAAGGATGAGAATTCAATATTTTAGTCCAGCTAACCCAAGTTAGGGATTGAACCCACTACCTCAGCATCAACACACCAGAAGACTAAGAATGAACACTTATGTATTACAGCATCATAAATGTGTTTTTGAGAGAAATAAAAAAATATACAACCAATAAACAGAAAATTAAGATACCCTGACTGGGAATTGTTTTCTAAGATATCCTCACTGGGGGTTGTTTTCTAAGATATCCTCACTGGGGGTTACTAGAAAATATCAACATTGGGAATTGTTTTCTAAGATATCCTCACTGGGGATTGTTTTCTAAGATATCATCACTGGGGGTTGTTTTCTAAGATATCCTCACTGCGGATTGTTTTCTAAGATATCTTTACTTCTTGTTGTTTTCTAAGATATCCTCATTGGGAATTGTTTTTGTTTGATATCCTCACTGGGGGTTCCTAGAAAATATCAACATTGGGAATTGTTTTCTAAGATATCCTCACTAGGGGTTGTTTTCTAAGATATCCTCACTGGGGATGTTTTCTAAGATATCCTCACTTGGTGTTGTTTTCTAAGATATCCTCATTGGGGGTTGTTTTCTAAGATATCCTCATTGGGGAATGTTTTTGTTAGATATCCTCACTGGGGGTTGCTAGAAAATATCAACATTGGGAATTGTTTTCTAAGATATCCTCACTGGGGATTGTTTTCTAAGATATCCTCACTGGGGGTTGCTAGAAAATATCAACATAGGGAATTGTTTTCTAAGATATCCTCACTGAGGATTGTTTTCTAAAATAACCTCACTTGGTGTTGTTTTCTAAGATATCCTCATTGGGAGTTGTTTTCTAAGATATCCTCAATGGGGATTGTTTTTGTTAGATAACCTCACTGGGGATTGCTAGAAAATATCAACACTAAATTGTGATCTAGACATATCACGATTAAGAATTTTATCTGAGACAAGTTGTCACCAAATTCTCTAGTTTATTTCTTCTCATAACATGCCCAAAATACTTTGACTGTCTACATCTAATTTTTCTGATTTTATGGTTTTCATTTATTTCTTGTGGGACTTGCTCATTGGTTTTTCTGTCTGCCCATGGTATTCTTTGCATTTTTCTCAGAAACCACATTTCCACTGCCATTAAATGTTTTTCAGCTTGTCTGCTCATTGTCCACATTTCACATCCGTACAAAAGCACAGGTTCTATGTAGCACTTCAACACTCTTTTTTTTCTGGTTGCAACTGACATGTTTTTATTTGTCAGTATGTTTTCCATCTTGCAAAAGGCTACCTTTGCCATAATGATTCTTACTCTAATCTCTTCAAGGCCCCTCCCATCAGATATTACGACTGTTGTGAGACAATTGTACTGATTCACTTGTTGAAGAATATTCCCATTTAAAACTCATACCTCAAGCTCATCAACTCTCTGCTTGAGAACATCATGAGCATCAGAAAGTTTGCCCAGTTTTTCTAGAAGTTCCAGCAGCTCATTGCTTGGGCCGGAAGTATTACTCAAACGACTGCGCGCTGAAGATGAACGTGACACAGGCTTGGATCCAGCTTTAGAACCACCAGGTTTAGAAGATGATGGCCGACTCTTAGATTCCTGTAAAAGTAAATCAGTATAAATTTGTGCAAAGTTTGGCCTGTTTAGTCACAATGTAATAAAAATATTGTTAATAAATACAATTTTTCAATTAAACAACTACCACCCTGTCATTAACAGCGTTAAACAGCAAATCAGTTTTAGAACAAAGAATTATATGTAAGACTAATTCATTTGGTGTCAAGCTAGGAATACACCACCACGTTTATTTTCTACGCCATATACCTTTTGTAAATTGATTGGAAAAATTGCAAGTAAACAGTCAATATTTTTTGACACGTTAGGAGGAGAAATAAACTTGAAAACTTGGTGACAAATGCCAACCTTGATGGGAAAAGAGCAAGGAGAGAAAAAAGCGATGAATACCTTGATGATTTGGTCACATGGTCCATGTTCTTGTCATGATTATACAATTAGCAAATCAAGTAGCTGAACATATACCAAGGTGAGTGGACAAGAGATTTATTATCAGTCTTCAGGAATCCCTATGCAGTTAAAAGGCTGTAAAACACCATCCTCATCAATTTCTCAACCTCTCATAAACTATGGTCATAAAATGAAGAAAGAAATAGAATTTTGTATATTGTATTTGATGAACAATAAATGATTGCTCAAATATAGATAGTTGTTAGCAATTGGGCAGTTCCAGTCAGTTTTAATCAAATAGAGAGAGAGAGAGAGAGTGAGTGAGAGAGAGAAAGAGTGAGTGAGAGAGAGTGAGGGAGTGAGAGACAGAGAGAGTGAGTGAGAGAGAGAGAGAGAGAGAGAGAGAGAGAGAGAGAGAGAGAGAGAGAGAGAGAGAGAGAGAGAGAGAGAGAGAGAGAGAGAGAGATGGTTTGAGTTAAATTTGAAATTACTGTAAAGATAACAAGAGTTAAATTTGAAATTACTGTAAAGATAACAAATGCTCCACATTCCAACAATACCTGTAACTATGTGTTTTAAGTGTTTCAGCTAAAGCATTATTCATTTATACACTTCATATGATATATAACTTGATGAAATGTAGCAAAATATGCCAGGCAATAAATCATGCAGCATATTGTTTGTGGCTTCTGTGTTTAAACTGGTTAAAACGTTCACTGTGTGTGTTTCCTTTCATTGAGCTTCCTAGTTATATTTTGTATTCATTCAGATTCTTGTCACATGGTACAACCATTTAATTCCACATGTCTATGTATTCTGAATACTATGGTGTTCCTATTTTCTTTATGTTATTTTATGAGTTTCTCACTCTTGTCTTTTCTGGAAAAAAAAACCAATCTTTTTTCTTTAGCACCTCATTTTACTAGTTGTGACCTTTCTCTTTTGGTCTTTGATCCGAGTCCACATTTGATGTTGATAACAAAGAGTTATTATAAAAATATATTTGTCTTTAAATCTCTAGTTGTGTGTTTTGATGTTTTAATGTTGCAGCAATGATGACACCTTCGACATTACTGTATTTCTGAACTCCTATATCTATTTTCTGTTCATGTTATCATTGTTAACAACGTTTTGACTTTATGAAGTTTCATGTTATTTCATTCAAAGAAATTCCAATATACATTGTTTGCACAGAACAATATAAAAACAGAAAGCATACACATTTGGAAAACAAAGTATGTAAACGAATCTGTTGTTACTCATGACATATCGGAACATCAGACCACAATCTAGTGTTCATTGTTTGTTAGAATGTATCTTCAAACACTGATCTTACACCACTCCGGACATGCTGATAAGTGATCCATCTTCCACAGAAAATGTTGAAGAACATGAAGAGCATCCAGAAGAGCAGGTAATTATAGTCCCAGTGGCTATGTGATTATGTATGAATATGACAGTTCCACAATCTAGGGTTGTGTACGAATATGACAGTTCCACAATCTATGGCTGTGTATGAATATTACAGATCCACTACATCAACAATCCATGATTATGTATGAATATTATAGATCCACAATCCCACAATCCATTGTTGTGTATGAATATGATAGATCCACTAGATCCAAAATCTATGGTTATGTATTAATATGATAGATCCACAATCCATAGTTATGTATGAATATGAGAGATCCACAATCCATAGTTGTGTTTGAGTATGACAGATTTCCATAATCTATGGTTATGTATGAATATGACAGTTCAACAATCCATGGTTATGTATGAATATGACAGTTCCACAATCAATGGTTATGTATGAATATGACAGTTCCACAATCCATGGTAATGTATGAATATGACAGTTCCACAATCAATGGTTATGTATGAATATGACAGTTCCACAATCCATGGTAATGTATGAATATGACAGTTCCACAATCCATGGTTATGTATGAATATGACAGTTCCACAATCCATGGTTATGTATGAATAAGACAGTTCCACAATCCATGGTTATGTATGAATATGACAGTTCCACAATCCATGGTTATGTATGAATATGACAGTTCCACAATCCATGGTTATGTATGAATATGACAGTTCCACAATCCATGGTTATGTATGAATATGACAGTTCCACAATCCATGGTTATGTATGAATATGACAGTTCCACAATCCATGGTTATGTATGAGTATGACAGTTCCACAATCCATAGTTATGTATGAATATGACAGTTCCACAATCCATGGTTATGTATGAATATGACAGTTCCACAATCCATGGTTATGTATGAATATGACAGTTCCACAATCCATGGTTATGTATGAATATGACAGTTCCACAATCCATGGTTATGTATGAATATGACAGTTCCACAATCCATGGTTATGTATGAATATGACAGTTCCACAATCCATGGTTATATATGAATATGACAGTTCCACAATCCATGGTTATGTATGAATATGACAGTTCCACAATCCATGGTTATGTATGAATATGACAGTTCCACAATCCATGGTTATGTATGAATATGACAGTTCCACAATCCATGGTTGTGTATGAATATGACAGTTCCACAATCCATGGTAATGTATGAATATGACAGTTCCACAATCCATGGTAATGCATGAATATGACAGTTCCACAATCCATGGTTATGAATGAATATGACAGTTCCACAATCCATGGTTATGTATGAATATGACAGTTCCACAATCCATGGTTATGTATGAATCTGACAGTTCCACAATCCATGGTTATGTATGAATATGACAGTTCCACAATCCATGGTTATGTTTGAATCTGACAGTTCCACAATCCATGGTTATGTATGAATATGACAGAGTCTATCATGACATAGTGGTTACATGCCACAAAATTTGAAAATTAACCGGGGCTCCCAAGTTGACCCAGCCTAAAATTGGTAGTAGGAAATGTCTTGGGCAGTAAAGGCAACCAGCGTGATACTGACCACATGAGCCACCAAGTGCCAGTTGGTCAATACAAATATGGGTGTAGCACTGTATGCCCAATACAACTTGGTCATGGAAAAGAGTTCTTTATTTTTGCAACTCAATAAGCAAGACCATTATGCTCATGGAACTAATTCAAAACTCAATGGCCAACAATCCACCAACTCCTGACAAAATAAACAAAATAAGGCGGTCATTTGCCATTTTTATTTTGAAATACACTGGCACCTTGCCGTCTTGACAGACAATAGTTTGTTACATTGTGTTTAAAAAAGGCACAACAGCTAAAACCCATGGCGGTAGCGATTGTGACTAATCAGACCAACTTGTGCTGTAAATGTTCGTTCACAATGGTTGCATGTGAAAGTTGGTTATTTCCACCATCGTGCACCATCTTACGTCTCACACGTTCAGTGTGTGACCTATCTGCAAACATTTTCTACTTTGTCTTTATTCCATTTATGATCTTTGTCCTCCATACAAAACGATCAGCACAAACTTGTTCCCAAGGTGCAATATCAATGCCTGTATCAATCATGTCCCGCTTACACATCTTTGTATCATAGTAGAGGCCGACCCCGAGATCTTTTACTCATCTGTAATTCACCAAAAAAGATGTCCTATTCTACCATCAACCATCCTCTTAATGTGTCCTATTCATCTAAGTCTACGAGTTTGGAAAATACCGTCACACAACCCGATCTTTCCAATACATCAGTATGTGTGATTTTGTCTTGCCACTTAATACCAAGTATTCTTCGCAATATGACAGCTGTTTAAACGTTTATTTTGAAATAATTAACTTTTATTTGAAAAACTGTAACACTTACAGGTATGTCTGTCTGCATGCCATGTTCAATAACCACTCTCTCATCACCTGTGGACTGTAAGTTTTCAAAATCTTGCCTGACACCTCTTAAGGCATCTTCTAGGCCTGGCCATGTCACAAACTGGGACAGATACTGGTTCATGTCATCCAGGCTTGGCACACTTGACAGTTTGTTGTCCAGGTCAGTGTACTTCTCTTTCATTTCTTTCTGTAGATGTAAACACAAAACGTAACTGCGAACTGTTGTCAATGTATTGTCAATGGTTTCAGTGTTTCATCAGTGGTTTCAGTTACATGTCAGTGATTTCAGAGTATCATCAATGGTTCCAGTGTGTTATCAGCGGTCTTAATGTATTATCAGTGGTTTCAGGGTAGTGTTAGTGCAGTGTATCATCAGTGATTTCAGTGTGTTGTTAGTGCAGTGCATCATCAGTGGTTTCAGTGTATTGTTAGTGCAGTGTATCATAAGTGATTTCAGTGTATTGTAAGTGCAGTGTATCATCAGGTGTTTCAGGGTATTGTAGGTGCAGTGTATCATCAGGTGTTTCAGGGTATTGTTAGTGCAGTGTATCATCAGTGATTTCAGTGTATTGTTAGTGCAGTGTATTGTTAGTGCAGTGTATCATCAGTGGTTTCAGTGTATAGTAAGTGCAGTGTATCATCAGGGGTTTCAGTGTATTGTTAGTGCAGTGTATCATAAGTGATTTCAGTGTATAGTAAGTGTAGTGTATCATCAGTGATTTCAGTGTATTGTTAGTGCAGTGTATCATCAGTGATTTCAGTGTATTGTTAGTGCAGTGTATCATCAGTGATTTCAGTGTATTGTTAGTGCAGTGTATCATCAGTGATTTCAGTGCACTGTTAATGCAGTGTATCATCAGTGATTTCAGTTTATTGTAGGTGCAGTGTATCATCAGTGATTTCAGTGTATTGTTAGTGCAGTGTATCATCAGTGGTTTCAGTGTATTGTTAATGCAGTGTATGTTAATGCAGTGTATCATCAGGGATTTCAGTGTAGTGTTAGTGGAGTGTATCATCAGTGATTTCAGTGTATTGTTAGTGCAGTGTATAATGAGTGGTTTCAGTGTATTGTAAGTGCAGTGTATCATCAGTGGTTTCAGTGTGTTGTTAGTGCAGTGTATCATCAGTGATTTTAGTGTATTGTTAGTGCAGTGTATCATCAGTGACTTCAGTGCATTGTTAATGCAGTGTATCATCAGTGATTTCAGTGTATTGTTAATGCAGTGTATCATCAGAGATTTCAATTATTTAAGTGTATTGTTAGTGCAGTGTATCATCAGTGATTTCAGTGTATTGTTAGTGCAGTGCATCATCAGTGGTTTCAGTGTATTGTTAGTGCAGTGTATCATCAGTGATTTCAGTGCATTGTTAATGCAGTGTATCATCAGTGATTTCAGTGTATTGTTAATGCAGTTTATCATCAGTGGTTTCAGTGTATTATAGGTGCAGTGTATCATCAGTGATTTCAGTGTATTGTATGTGCAGTGTATTACCAGTGATTTCAGTGTATTGTTAATTCAGTGTATCATCAGTGATTTCTGTGTATTATTAATGCAGTGTATCATCAGTGATTTCAGTGCATTGTTAGTGCAGTGTATCATCAGTGATTTCAGTGTATTGTTAGTGAGTGTATCATCAGTGATTTCAGTGTATTGTTAATGCAGTGTATCATTAGTTATTTTGGTGTATTCTTAGTGCAGTGTATCATCAGAGATTTCAATTATTTCAGTGTATAGTCAATGCAGTGTATCATCAGTTGTTTCAGGGTATTGTAAATGCAGTGTATCATCAGTGGTTTCAGTGTATTGTTAGTGCAGTGTATCATCAGTGATTTCAGTGTTTTCTTAATGTATTGTATCATCAGAGATGTCAATTATTTCAGTGTATAGTCAATGCAGTGTATCATCAGTGGTTTCTGTGTATTGTTAATGCAGTGTATCATCAGCGATTTCGAGGTATTGTTAGTACATTGTATCATCAATGGTTTCAGTGTATTGTTAGTGCAGTGTATCATCAGTGATTTCAGTGTATTATAGGTGCAGTATATCATCAATGGTTTCAGTGTATTGTTAATGCAGTGTATCATCAGTGATTTCAGTGTACTGTTAGTCCAGTGTGTCATCAGTGGTATCAGTGTATCATCGGTGGTTTCAGTGTGTTGTCAGGGTTATCATTAAACAATATTGCCAGTATTTCGATAAACAAAATCAGTTTGTGCTGCATGAGATATGTTTCGTTGTGAAATGTCCAAACTGGCAACTTCTGACAAGCCAGGTTTGTGAATCTAATTGACATAACATCCGACGTGATATTTTTAACCTGACCTCTGCATCACTTAAAGTAGCTTGTAGTTTTCCAGTAAATGAAAACATAAATAAATACAAGGCAATCAACAGGCTGGTAGATTGGCTGCCACCTCCCCTGTGGCCAGAGAGCTATTTTATGATAAAGATGATACGGCGAAGGATCAAAGGAATCAGGCGGAGAGTGCAGCTGAACAGGTGAAATCTGGGAAGACAGGCTTAAGGAGGAGTAAGTAGAGACTCTTGGCGATACTCAAAGTGTAGAGGAAAAGCCAGGCAGACTTTTAATAATCACAATGCTACTGGAATAATAGGCATTGGAACTCTTCAGTGGCTTTTGAAAAGGAGAACAGTAAATGTGTTGGAATGTCCCAGGTGCAGTGAAGTTGATTCTTAAATTTAGTATGCAAAACAAATATTGACCAGCAAAACAAATATGGACCAACAAAACAAATATTGACCAGCAAAACAAATATAGGACCAACAAAACAAATATTGACCAGCAAGATATGTACAACACCTTAACAGTTACAAACACTTACAAATAAATCATCCATGGCATTGAGGCGATTGTTGATGTCATCCATGTTTATCTATGGACATACAAAGACAATGTGTATCGTTAGTTGACATGTCACAGAAGATGTTTTACATTGACTTGGGCTTCTAGACAGACCCAGCCTCTAAAATTGGTACCCGGAAATTATCTGGACCAGCATGATATTGTATTGAAAACATCAACCACTAAGCGCTGATTGGTTTATAAATATATGGGAATTGCACCATGCACCCGACCACATCACCCCTGGAGTACCGATTCGTCTATTAAAAATATGCCAAAGGCGTGCAAAAGTGACCTTTACCATATACCGAAAAACACGAAGGCATGTGAACGGATCCATTGTTTCTTACTGACCATATACCCAAAAACACGAAGGCATGTGAACGGACCCATTGTTTCTTACTGACCATATACCCAAAACACATGAAGGCATCCCATTGCTTTTTAATGACCATATAATTCATATACCCCGTATGTAAATGGGTCTTTTTCTTTATATTACATGTGCTTGCACACAAGAGGATTGAAACGATGTGACAGTCTTTAATTTTTAATAAGGGCACGCGGTTCCCTCAGGGACTAGAGCCGCCCCATCAGGTCCCCGCCCCTGGTTGACCGCCTATGCTGGTGACCCTGGTAAGATCAAGTGCAGATATTACACTTTGATCTTAGCCAAATGGCCGAGATAGAGTCTTTAATCTAGAAATAATGGAAGGAACTAGCGACAATCTAAGCAGTCAGAAAAAAAAATTTATTTCCGCGTTTCCATCCTGTTTCAGGATATTGCGGTCAACATCATCATCTTTCAGCTGTATGTTGATTCAGTCAGAAAATAAAACTAAAAATAATAAATCCTGACTGTTAAAGGCAAACATGAAGGGAAACCAGTTTCATAACAAGGTCGCTTCTCGATTGGAAGACCTCGCCCTCTCCTCCCACCCCGCCCCATTTCCCCCAAAAGCCACGAAGAAGAGAAATGTAAACATATATACACAGTTCTTGGAAGACATGGACAGAAAACTGACAAGATCGCTAAACACAGAAGAATTTGTTGTGAGCTGGTTGCAGCCCTTTGACACATGGATAGCTACAAGAAAAGATAGGAATAATATGTTCATGGCACACTTCACAAATGTTTTGTTTTTTTTCCCCCAAATTTTTTTTCAAATTATACAATGCTAAGCACTGTAGAACTTTAAAGTACACATGTATCCTCCTCCTCCTCCTCCTCCTCCTCCTTATTCTCCTCCTTCTTCGTCTTATTCTCCTCCTCCTCCTACTTCTTATTCTCCTCCTCCTCCTCCGTCTTGTTCTCCTCCTGCTCCTGCTCCTTCTCCTCCTCATCCTCCTTCTTCTTCTTCTTCTTCTTCTTCTTCTTCTTCTTCTTCTTCTTCTTCTTCTTCTTCTTCTTCTTCTTCTTCTTCTTCTTCTTCTTCTTCTTCTTCTTCTTCTTCTTCTTCTTCTTCCACACTCATAATTTAACATGAATATATCAAAAGAAAGTAGCATCCAGCTAAAGCGTGTTGACATCTCTATAGAGTGTGTCCTCCAATAGAGTGGGTGTAGGCCAACATAGTTTTATGTGTCTGTATATGCTGGACACTTCTGCAACAAATGATTAGCTGGAAATTTACCAGCTGCACAGATACATAGCCGGGCTCCGTGGTCAAAGGCTTACGAACGCGGTTCGTGAGCCGCTTACCAGGCGTTCGAAACGCAGCTGCGACCGATTTGTGCAGCAGACCGTGTCGCGTTGTGTTATAACGTGTTGGTATGGGAGCCGGCCATTCAGAAAGCAATGGCTAACTACTGAACGTAAAACTTGCATAGTACATCAACAGCAGCTGAAGAGTGCTGGCGTTGACTGCGACGTCCTGTAAGGGATATGCAACATAAAAAAAAAACAGATATATAAATCACGATCTCCTATCTTTAGTTCATTAAACATTTCAGCATGTTGTATCTAATGTGGAGTCTGATGATTGTTACTTGTTCTGTTCGGTAAAGTATGTACCACGCATCTTTTCTGGTGGCATAGATGCTCTGATTCCCACACGGTTCTATAGTTGTGTTCTATAAATCTGTCAGCCTCTTCGTTTACAGGTGTGTTGCAATGTGAGGGGGATCCATTCTATTAAACATTTGGTGTTTTTTTAAATATTTAAGCGGCTTTAATGCAGGAGCCACAGAAACTTTTAAAAATCAGTTAGATATTCATCTACATGGATTCAAAAAATATAAATATGTATTAAGGACGTTCATTTGAAACCCGTTCGAATGGCTTTATTACAAAAGCATGAAAGAAACATTAACAGGTGTGGTAGTATTAAACAAAGCATTCATTTTGAATGAATTATACACCATGGATTAGTCAGAAGAAGTCGCCGTTGGCATTCAGACAAGCATCCCATTTCTTAGGTAGGCGGCGAATGCCGTCCGCAAAAAATGATTGTGGTTGCTCACTGAACCAAGTGTATACCGCGTTCATTACGTCTGCATCTGTGAAATCGTTGCCCCTTAAGAGCTTTTTTTAGAGGTCCGAACAAATGAAAATCACATGGTGACAAATCAGGACTATAGGCTGGATGTTGTAGAATTTCCCACTTTTCCCTTGCTAATGCTTCCTGCACAATCTTTGCGACATGCGGACGAGCATTATCGTGCAACAAAATCACACCACGAGAAAGCACGCCGGGTCGTTTATTCTTGATGGATTTTTGCAGCTTATCTAGTGTTTGCAAGTAGAGGGTAGAGTTGGTGTTGACATTAGGTTCTTTAAAGTCGGCCAACAATAGCCCTTAATGGTCAAAAAAATGCGCTCAGCATAACCTTACCAGCGAAAACCTGTAACTTGAATTTTTTGGCGTTTGGTGATCCAGCATGCTTCCATTGCATGCTGTCTCTTTTGCTGCTCGGCTCAAAATGGTGACACCATGATTCATCGCCTGCCACTATGCGAAAGAGAAATGCATCACGCACCACTCTGTAATGCAGCAAGTTGTTCAAGCACCATCCCATTCGTTCCTCTTTTTGGTGGTAGGTCAACATCCGTGGTACCAACTGTGAACACACCTTCCGATATTGCAGATTCTTACGAACGACCTTCTGAATTGTCACAATTGACACATCAAATTCTTTCGCTAGCGAACGTATGCTTCGACAATGGTCATCTGTACTGCTGCATCAATTTTGGCGATGGTTTTTTCTGTTGCAACAATATGCGCTTGACCCAGCCGTCGAAGATCTGTCGTGAACTGACGTCCTTTCCGAAACATTCGTGCCCAGTCTGTCACTGTTGTCTTCGATACACACTTGTTACCGTACGCTGCCTGCATTCTTCTATGAATGTCCACTGGTCGACATCCTTCAAATGAAATAAACTGAATCACCGCTCTTTGAGCTTCTTTGGACGGATTTTAGATCAACCCGGCCATTTTCTCAATGGTCAGAAACATAACCTATGCATCGTGGGACGATAAGAACGTGCTCTTTTATTCATTGGTCAGTACTTATCACATGACTATGACGTGATCATGTTCAACGTACGCAATTACGCGGGGTGCGACACGAACGGATTTCAAATGAACGCCCCTTATATATAACTGTCAAATGCTGGAGACAACCTGAATTAAATTCAAACCAAAACAACATAAATACATACATTATTGACTTTATTCAGAAGATCAGCCTGTGTGTTCTTCAGATCCTTCATCTCTTTCATGAGATCCTCAAATAGTGACATCAGCTAGAGATAGAAAAAACAAATATACCTCAACAATTGTATCTCCTTGTCTAGCTTAGACTGCCAGCAGCGTACTGTCAGTGGTTTCAATGAGTTGTTAGTGTATTGTCAGTGGTTTCAATGAGTTGTCAGTGTATTGTCAGAGGTTTCAATGAGTTACCAGTAAATTGTCAGTGGTTTTAAAGAGTTGTTAGTGTATTGTCAGTGGGTTCGGTGAGTTGTCAATTGTGTCAGTATATTGTCAGTGGTTTTAGTGTGATGTTAGTTGTGCCAGTGCATTGTCAGTGGTTTCAGTGAATTATAAGTTGTGTCAGCGCATTGTCAGTGGTTTCAGTGAGATGTCAGTGGATTGTCAGTGGTTTGAGTGTGTTGTCTGTTGTTTTAGTGTATTGTCAGTTATTTCTGTGAGTTGTCAGTTGCATCAGTGTATTGTCAGTGGTTTTAGTGAGATGTCAGTGATTTGTCAGTGGTTTCAGTGAGATGTCAGTGTATTGTCAGTGGTTTGAGTTCACAAATAGCATAAAAATGCTGGGATTGACTGCGACGATCTGCAAAGGATGTGCAACTAACTTTTTCTTAACTGCAGGACCTCGGCCACTGTGCTTCGCAGGTCTCAGCCAGTGAACATGTGCACCAGCACTGATTGGCCTAGTGGAGTACACCCAGACACTAGGTTTTAGCAGTAGCCGTGACGACAAAATGTGGGAGCCCCGAATGCAGAAACCCCATTTGTAGTGGCTGTGCCACCAATGTACTCAGAAACCCATACATTGAGCGAATTCTGTACTCGGATCGTGAGCATAAGTCATTGGGGAAACCCCAGAGTTATTCTAAACCAGTCAAGGAAAGATCTAGTAAATGGCGAAACGCTTTAACAACACGAGTGCTCGGAGATCGTTCAACAGGTAAACAAGGTGACCGGTTCTCGCTCCAGGGACAAACATTACATTTGCTGACTACAACCACATTGTAATGTTGTGATGGCAGTTGACCTTTTAACTGTTTATTACTGCGATACTGAACTGACTCTGAAATCCTATTTGTATCAAGCATATAGTGTACGAAGAATGTTTTACCGCATTGTAGTCAATTCTCCATTCTTGTTTATGGTGAGAGAACAGGGTGGGTGGGTGAGTGATCAGAAAAATGCTTCTGGTGGCGAGAAGTTATAAATTGTGTTAGATGACACGGGTGTGTGCGGTAGGATACTTAGACTAACATGGTTAGATCTATTTACGTGTAGGGCTAGACCTAGCTACTTATCTCCTGTCACGTGAACAACAGCCTTGTTTTGCGTTGTCGAGGCCATTCTGTTAGAATGTTCTTCTATATAACCAGCAAACCTTTGGAAACTGTTGACCTGTTCGTAATTAGGAAACTCTGTCTAAAAGTATAGTTTTCCCCAACCAATGGCATCAGACCCGTTGGGGGGGGGGGGGGGGAATCAATAAAAGATGGTGACAGGGACAACGGCTGCTGAGGTGAAGAAAAAGAAGAAGAAGAAGAAGGAGAAGAAGAAGGAGGAGGAGGAGAAGCAGAAGGAGGAAGAGGGGGTACAGCAGCAGCATAACGATGAGCAGCAACAGAAGTTGAAGACAAAGAAGAAGAGCAAGATGTATTATAATATTGCTGCAGTCGCCGATGATGATGGTGGTGGTGGTGATGATGATCTTGTCGATTAATAACAGCTATTTAGTTAAACACCTTTAACTTCACAGACAAAAATCAACGTTAAACAATCAGTCACCAATGCATAAAAGTGCACCAAAACATTCGAAACAGTAGGCGTACGTGCAGCGAGAGGCATTCATTATTAAAGTTTAACGACCAGTTTTTGTTTATGCGCGCGTGTGCGTGTGCGTGTGTGTGTGTGTTCAGTGTGAGCGTGTGCGTGTGTGTGTGTGTTCAGTGTGAGCGTGTGCGTGTGTGTGTGTGTTCAGTGTGAGCGTGTGAACATCATACAGGTATTGGCGATGATTCGACACCCAGAGGCAATACAACGCCGCGACTAGCTCCAGACAATCAATGTTTAAAGTGAACGATTGAAGGTGTAAATCGATGTTGTTCATTTCCGTTTCAAACTGTGCGCTGTGAACACTTTTCCTATGGGAACAGTTAAGAAAGCAATAGTCCAATCAATCCTTTCGGTGGTAACTTTTTCTAAGGAAAACAAAAATAGGAAAAGAAATAGTAGTGCATTTTGTCCAGAACGTTATTTCTACTAAACCAATGAATGAATCATCAAATACTAAAAAGTAGGCTTTCCTAAAACACGATTAAAAGTAACTAAATGTATGCTGCGGTCAAAGCCTTCGTCAGCACAAGAACAAACACACGCCGATACAGCTACATGAAAAAGTCGCTTAAAAGTCGACAGGGTCGAATTCATTGCACAGGGTTTTACCCCATATGGCCCAGTCTCTATCGGCAGCGCGGAAAGCGTCGCACAAAGCACGAACTCCGTAGCTCCAACGACGACCCTCAGGAGTCTCCGAAAAAAAATGCACTCGTAAATCGAAGGATGCGGCCCGGAATCGAACCCACAACATTCGGAGCCATAGTCATACGGCTTGACAACTTCGCCACGAAGACTCCCGACAACTGCATAAAAAACACGACATAAAAATATAAATATCGAAACCATCACTACTAAACCATCATCACATGCTTTGTGGATACTTTTTGTGTGTGCTGGGGACATAATTATTGTGGGGTAAGGGGGGGGGGGGTGTGTGTCAAGGTTTGCTATCTCCCACTGATCATCAGAGTTTTAGATTAGATTTGTGTACTTATCTTGATTGTGCCATTAGGCTAAGCCAACTTTTAACTTGTTCTAATTTTACCTTTAGGTTAAGATAACTACTTGTTTAGTTGTTCTCAACTTACTCTTGCCCATTAAGTTTGTCAGTTATCATTAAGTTCTCAAGTTTATTTTTCCTGTCTAGAATTGTTGTTTACACTGATTCCTGATACACTTCTATAACACCAACACTAGAAAATTGACCTACAGAGTAGGCCGACAGAGCCCACAAACCTGGGAATGCAATCTGTCTATGGGAGGAGAATTCCAGAAGGAAACCAAAACTGCCGAAGTTTGAAGATATGGCCTAAGTGGCACAGGATTAGAAAAGGGACATCTACACACTACAATGGATGCTATGCACCATCTTGTTTGTGATTGGTGTTGGAATAATGACATAGCAAACGTTGCTCGCAGAAGTAGGGGAAAGAAATGAGGAGGAAAGGAGGGAGAGGGAGAAGAAGCAGAGCAAGAAGAAGAAGAAGGAGGAGGAGGAGGAGAAGATATCAAGATTGTCTCCAATAAATTTAGTGTTTTACTCTGCCTGTTTTACTGTCCCATTCGTTTTTCTATCCATTCATTGTATTCTTTGCATATTACTTAGAAACCATGTTTCTGCTAAAACCGGATGATCATCATGATTTGACTAGGCTATCAACACGAATAATGTGGTTTTATCTTAGTTCCGAGAAAGTCGTCCTGCATTTGCTAACGAAGTATGTATACCATGTGAGATATCCAGTGCGCTTGTCAACAAACGTATTTTAGATTGAGTCGACCTGGAAGCCGCGGTCAATTGTCAAATTCGACTGGATGCGAATTTGAATCCATGACTACCGGGTCGGCAAGCAAGCCTCTAGCTACTGCGCTCGGACGGCTCGCATTAATTCTTTTAGTATTTCCTAACATATCCAATTCCTTTCAACTGTGGTGCATGTTGTTGTTGTCAAGTGTCGCCATCGGTGATGAGTTGTAATCATCGTTGCTGTCGTCATCGTTGCTGTCGTCATCGTTGTTCTCGTCATCATTGCTATCGTTGGCGAATCGGGTTGTTCACTTTTGTGACAATCATACAAGTGATACGGGTGGAAGGTGTGTCTAAGAGGAAGGAATGGCTACACACATGTGACGACAGGACTAAATGTCAAGTCCGTGAAACCATTGGCAGAGAATGTGGGGAGTGGTGCAATACGAGAGCAGAGTTAGAAATAAAGCAGCCGATAGAGGATCGTAAACCGATTAGAGAAATTAGACGCAGACAGTCAAAATTTTTTGGGCATGTTATGAGAAGAAATGGATTGGAGAACTTGGTGACAACTGGCAAGATCGAAGGGAACAGACCAAGAGGAAGATCTAGAAGCAAATACCTGGATGGCTTGGCCACATGGCATGGTCGAGACAGGAACATGGAGCTGATCCACGACTCTGGTGATCGAGTGAGATGGCAAAACATGACCGCCCACGCTTATCGGCATGGCACATGATGGATGGATGGATAGAGGGTACTTTAGGGAGGACGATTTAATAGTATTTACTGACGGAAAAGAACAATACGTCGCAAGGCGTGAAAATGGGTTCTTTTCTCTACTTACACCGGTTTGTCTGGAAGACACAGGTTATGGTAGTCACTAGGAAGAACGAAATACCACAATGTAATATACAAGTAAATGGGAATATTCTTCAACAAGTGAATCGGTACAATTATCTCGGAACAGTAATAACATCTGATGGGAGATGCCTTGAAGAGATTAGAACAAGAATCGCCATGGCAAAGGTAGCCTTTAGCAAGATGAAAAACATACTTACCAATAAAAAGATGTCAATTGAAACGAGAAAAAGAGTGTTGAGGGGATACATAGAGCCTGTTCTTTTGTATGGATGTGAAACGTGGACAATGAGCAGTCAAGCTAGAAAACATCTGATGGCTGTGGATGCGGTTTCTGAGGAAAATGCAAAGAATACCATGGACAGACAGAAAAACCAATGACCAAGTACTACAGGAGACAAATGACAATCGTAAATTGATTAGAGAAATTAGACGTAGACAGTCAACATTTTTTGGACATGTTATGAGAAGAAATGGATTGGAGAACTTAGTGACAACTGGCAAGATCGAAGGAAACAGACCAAGAGGAAGACCGAGAGGAAAATACCTGGATGGTTTGGCCACATGGCATGGACGAGACAGGAACACTGAGCTGATCCACGACTCTGGTGATCGAGCGAAATGGCGAGTCATGACCGCCCACGCTTTCCGGCATGGCACATGATTGATTCAATCAGCTGTGAGTGATGAATCTGCCGAATACAGGGTGTCGAAGTACGAAATACTTTTGTACGGATGTGAGACCTGGACAATGAGCAGACAAGCTGAAAAAAACATCTAATGGCAGTTGAAATGTGGTTTCTGAGGACAATGCAAAGAATACCATGGACAAACAGAAAAATCAATGAGCAGGTCCTACAAGAAGCAGATGGAAACCGTAAACTGATTAGCGAAATTAGATGTCGACAGTCTCAATAATTTGGATATGTTATGAGAAGAAATAAACTAGAGAACTTGGTGACAACTGGCAAAATTGAAGGAAAAATAACAAGGGGAAGACAGAGATGTAAATACCTGGATGGATTGGCTACGTGGCATAGTCTGGAAAAGAACACAGAGCTGATCCACAACTCTGGTGATCGAGTGAGATGGCGAAACATAATCGCCCACGCTTATCGGCATGGCACATGATGTTGATGAATACAGACGACGTTGATTATATTGGGTTATTTAATTTTAGAAACGTTGAAGATCTCTGCAGATTAATGGTTCTCAAACTGGGTTTATATGTTCAAAGGTTAAGGGAATTTACTGACCTATGCTAAACGCAATATGGCTGAGATAATGCCCCGTAAGACGTGTATTCTTCAGGCCGTCCGCGTTCCCTTTCTACTCTTAAAATATAGGCTGTTAAAACCTATTGAATTTAAAGGTATATAAATTATACAATCACCGTAATCTTGACTGACACCCACTTTAAAGACACAACGCAGATCCATGGCACGCCCTTCAGGGTGAACTGCGAACGTCCTCATAAGGTAATCAGTGACGCAGAACACATGAGGACAGATAAACAGACAGGAACGATCGACGATTACTGGAATAACAAGTAAGAAAACAGGTTTACCAGAATGAAAATACTGACATGTTATATGGAACCTGTTCTGCTATATGACACGAATCTTGGCACGTGAACGAACAGATTAGGAAGGGAAGCGGGGAAGTGGTTCCAGAGAATAATGTTGCTATTACAATGGACGATCATTATATATATATATATATAACTTAAATAATTAGTAATTACTTATTGTGTTAGGTTTCTGTAAACAAAAGGAACATTATATATATATATATATATATATATATATATATATATATATATATATATATATATATATATATATATATATATATATATATATAATGTTCCTTTTGTTTACAGAAACCTAACACAATAAGTAATTACTAATTATTTAAGTTATTAAGCAGTATAAATAACTAATTATTGCAATTTTATTTTACTTATACATTATATTTGACAATATGGACAAAAACTTTTACTAATTTGTTAACAAGATTTTACAACTTGTTATTATAACAAATATTCTTTATTATCTATCAATGGCTTTAATTTAGACACATACCGACTACATTGTCACTATAATTGTTGATTTCTAATGAGATGTATGTAACTTTTTGACAGCAAGTTTTGGAGCAAGTTTACTTGCTGAAATTCGCATGACAGCATGCAAGTTGCAGTCCGACAATAAAGACATATTCTTAGATTTGTTGATCTTCAAGCAAGAGAATGCTTGTTCGCAAATGTATGTTAATCCAAACAAGTTGGGAAATGATTCTCGTGATAAAGATCCATAGAAATCTAGCAAACCATCTGACGTGAATTTCTCTTTCAGGTCATGATCTGTTTGTAAGTCAAGCAGCTCCAACTATATGTCCTCTGTGGCTGTATCAGCTTCTGCACTAAAAGGGGATCTGAGAATATTGAACTGTGGCTCTAAGTTCTTGAAATCTTGGAATCTCTATCCAAATTCTTCAATCAATGCATCTAATTGGGCTTTGTACTTTTCAGTCATTTCACCAGAAATGGTTTCTTGTTTCAGCAAAGGGAAGTGACAAAATCTTTTTTCACTTGCTTGTCTGGAGAACAGTGAGAGTTTTGCCTGAAATGATTTTACATGTACATACAATTCATGTGCAAAACACACCATTGCCCTGAAGTTTAACATTCAGTTCATTTAACTTTTCCATAATTTCAATGGCGTCAAAAAGTGGAATGATGACAGAGTGACAGATAGAGTGGCTATGGTTGTCTAGAGGATGTCAATGTGAATGTTTGTATGAACACTCTGCAGGTTTACTGGTGCACAGCTACAGACACTATAAAAACACCGTTTCGCGCACATCCGTTTATTAATGACACAGGCACATGATTCACAGCAAAGATGACACTATTTCCAGCAAATGCATTGGCACGGGTACATAACACAACTGTCTTCGATCGGCCTGATGATATAACTAATATGACTCGGACTAGATCCCGTGTCCGAGCTTCCTGACTGCCTGGCTGAGGCACACTCAGATTATCAGATAACACAGTAACTCCAGTAATCCCACTATTGCCGTCTCTCGGCCGCTCGTAATGCACTGTTACGGAATCTTCTCCTTCCGTAAATCTCATAACCTCCTCAGTCCCGACATGGACTACTTGGCTAGTATCCTCAACGTAGCCTAAACCTCGCTGCCCAGACTCAGACCTCCACTGTCTGACTCAAAACTCAGCTCTTCTCTGAGTATCTTCGCTCTGGACCCAGATCCCTTCACTGGTCCATATCTTAATGTCCTCGCTACGTCTCCCTGACGCAGCAGCCTCAGACTCCACTGTCTGAGCATCCACCAGGCGGAGTTGTCCCTAACTCTGCCACGACTCCACTGTCGGGCTAGCTCTCCACACCTAGCCCCAGCCTCCACTCGGCTGTACTCGACTCGAATCCCCCTTCAATTTTCCCAGCCTTGGGTATTTATCCTATCTTTGCAGACCACCCACTAAACACACCATTTAACCTCTGGAACCCTACTTTACATAACTCCAACATTCTATTCCTGATTTCTCTTTGTCTATCAGTCTTAATGTCACGTATACGCATCTCATTAGTTACCTCCTCTTAGCCCGTGCGTGTCCTAACACTCCCTGTGTTGCCATTGTTCTAGAGTTCTTTGATCTCACATCCGCTCTACTTTCATGTTTTATCTAGTGCCTACGTGACTAAGGTTGACAACACCATGATCTACTCTCCACTGTCTTGAGAGCCCGTCATTGTACTTGGAATTCCTCCCTCAACCTTTAATGACCTAACATTTGCATATACTTTTCCTCTTAACATCACTGAACATTTGTTGTAAATCTCACATTCTTGGGTAGTACCATGACCCAATTACATTGCTAGAATTAGCAAATTCCTAATCGGTCGTTTACCTCAGTTAGATGCAAAACTCACACTCGTTACAAATGGCAAACATAAAGTCTAACTTCCACTTTTTATTGACAATGTTAGTATTAAATTCACATTCAATGCCCTTCATCTCTAGAGTTCTCTGAATTCCCACGCTCGCCTCAACACCTTGCCGAGACTCAGCCATCGAACACTGGTGTCGTACAGGACATCGGAATGTTTAGTTTCCAAATCGTCAATTAATGCCTTGAACTGTCTGTGATTAAGTCCTTTTGATCTGATGAGGTTGATGACACTGACAACTGAGTCAATAACATGCTTGATATTCAAAACAGTTTTACACAGACTTTCATGATGAATCACACGGTGAAGTGTTTATAATGTGTGGTCTGGATATTCTGCTTTAATCTTCTAACTTATCAACTTTACCAGACCTACATTTTTCCAGTCAAAGCACGAGCTCCGTCAGTTGTAACACTTGTCATCTTATTCCAAACCAACCCAGTTCTTTCAATACAGTTAGTAACAGCATTGAATATATCGCGGCCTGTGGTTGTGTCTTTGAGTGACACAACACTCAATAACTCTTCAGTGAGTTTGACAGAAGTGTTTATTCCACGTATAAATATCAATAATTGGACAGTATGATGTACATCGGTACTCTCATCCAATGCAAGAGAGTACCACAAAAACTGTTTACTTACATATTGAAGTGTATGCATCAAATTGTCACTTATTTTGTCAACACGTCTGACCACAGTTCTCCTTGATAAAGCAATGTTGTCAAATCTGTTTTTTTTTGGGGGGGGGGGATGGGGGAGGGGGGGGGGGGTTCTGGACACATAATGTTTGCTGCATCTAGCAAACATTGCTTGATGAACTCGCCATCAGAAAATGTCTTGTTCTGTTTTACAATTCTGTGTGACAGCACAAGACTAGCTTCAGTTGCAGCATCTTGAATTGAAGACTGTTTAGTGAAAACAGTTTGCTGTTTCTCCAAATTTTTCACCAACTCCAGGCATTTCCTTTTCCTCCCTTTGGTTGTTAAATTGTATCCGAAATCGGAATGGCTTGTTTGATAATATCTTTTTAAATTGTACTCCTTGAAGACAGCCACTGACTCACGACACAACAAGTAAATTGATTTGCTACCAACTTTTATAAAACAGTACTTAGTTGTCCATTCATCATTAAAAACACGGCATTCATCTTCAATCTTACGTTTGTTATTGATACTCATTGTTTTAATAAAATTCAAACAGTTAGAATTGTACAAAACTTTAAAACTGAAATGAAAAAAAACCTACTTTCAGCTGTGTGTGAAAATAAAATATCCGGAAAACAAGTAGTAAACTCAGAATAAATTTCAGAAATATATCAAGACTACTGCAACAAATAAATTAATTTGAACATTGTAAATGTGGAAATAATTTATAACAGCAAAACACTTTAAAATTCACTATTTTCTTGCAAAATAAATAATTTTATTCACCGGAGAAAAATCAGTTTTTCATAAAATCACCCTTATTAAATTGTTGTATGTCGATAAATATTTCTCTACATGAAACATTTTAACACTACATGGTTCCAAATGTTGCAGTATGTATCCGGGGGCGGGGTTGGGGTGAGCGCCCAACCTTGCATAAATACCCCAAATGGCTCGTTCATTCATCACCAATGCAGCAAACGTCCAACTCCTGGCCTTCTCGTGGCGGAACTGTTTTAACTAACAGAAGAAGGGGCGACGGCTAGTTTCTGGCGCCAAAAAATAACCAGTATGCTCTAGATGTGTATGCACGTACATGCATGCGCAGATATGTGTGTGCGTGCCTACACACCTTAAGTCTAGTAAGACCACAGTCTGCTCTAGCAAAGGAAAGGTGCCGAAGACGGAGGCAACCAGCCAGGAGGCGCACCACAGAAATCAGGATGCCACGCAATCACGCGTAATGAAATATGTCGACTACTTGCTAAATGTTATGGTGCTCGCCTTGCTTTGGACCCCCAGGCAGATGCAGTGCCGGACCCTATGCCTCGAAAGGGTCTAACCACAGCTACTAGAGGTCATTCTCAGATAACATGTGGAGCCAGGGAACCTGAGAAGAGAGCGTCTGGCCATACCAAACAAAGGCTAAAACTAATGCACTGAAATGCGGAAGGAGTCAGCAACATTTAAAAAAAAATAGAACTAGAAAACATCTTGGACCAAGAAAAGGTAAGCATATGTTGCTTGCAAGAAACTCACCTCAACGAAACCGAAATGATGTCTGGGAAATTGCCAGTACTAAGGACACTACTTTCTGAACTTAGCAGTCAGCATAAGGTCATCATACAGTGGATACCATCCCACTGTGGAGTACCCGGAAACAACAGAACTGATCGATTGGCTAAGAAAGGAGCAAAAGAAGAACAGCCTGATGTGCCCGTTACATAAAACTAAAAGAAAAGAATGATCAAATCAGCCAGAAGGCCACCGAAACCTGCTCAAGACGACTACCACGTTATGGACAGACCAGAACAAGTCATTATTCTGCGCCTCAGAACAGGACACAATAGATTACGCAACCACATGTATACAAGATTCAAGATTGGTGAAACAGCCATGTGCACATGTGGATTGGCGTCGCAGACAGGAGAGCACATACTCCAAGACTGCCCAAATTACAACATGTCTAGCAAACACTACAAACCTTCTGGCCTAGAGAGACAACAGTGGAAGATAAACTCTATGGACTGCTGAGTGAACTAAAAAGGACAGTTACATTCATACAAGAGGCAACATTGCAGTTATAGACATATTTAAGGCGAACGAAAAAAGAAGAAGAAGCATTACATTAGAAAGGTCAAGGACTGTTCACAGAAATAGATAATTAGAAAGAAATTTTATCAAAAATGTTAAAACAATCATAACGTACATGAGATTCTGTAATATTCAACAAATTAAATTAAAAACGAAGTAAACATTTTTATTTCTAAATGCCCTAGCAGGCCGCATAAAATCAGTTGCCGGGCCGCACGCGGCCCGCGGGCCGTAGTTTACTCACCCCTGGCATAGGTGATAGGAGTGGGAGAGATGACGATTAGTAGGCTAAGTGAACAGGACAAAACCTGGTCTGGCACTGTCAAGGCCTGCATGAACTTACTTTCGCACTGGCGAAAGGCCGTGCAAGTTTATGGGGTTTATGTAGACAAATAATATGCTTAGAGGAGATATCATTTATGTTTGTAAATTTCATTCATTTTGAACAAATAGTTCTCTCTCTCCCCCTCTCCCTCTCTCTAATTCGCTCTCTCTCTCTCTCTCTTTCTCTGTCTTTCGCTCTCTCTCTCTCTCTCTCTCTCTCTCTCTCTCTCTCTCTCTCTCTCTCTCTCTCTCTCTCTCTCCCAAATGATAGTGCAATTACGTTTGCATAGACAACATGATAGTAATGCCTTGATTGATCACTACACTTATTAATACTTATGTTCAAGCATTCTGCGGAATTACTGGATCCCTAAAAGAAAAACACCTTGATAAGCAATGAGTAGGAGACCATCCATCCATCATGCGCCATGCCGGTAAGGTGGTCGGTCATGTTCTGCCATCTCACTCGATCACCAGAGTCGTGGATCAGCTCTGTGTTCCTGTCTCGACCATGCCACGTGGCCAAGCCATCCAGGTATTTGCTTCAAGGTCTTCCCTTGGTCTCTTCCCTTCGATCTTGCCAGTTGTCACCAAGTTCTCCAATTTATTTCTTCTCATAACATGCCAAAAAAATTTTGACTGTCTACGTCTAATGACTCTAATCAGTTTACGATCTTCATTTGTTTCTTGAAGGACTTGTTCGTTGGTTTTTCTATCTGTCCATGGTATTCTTTGCATTTTCCCCAGAAACCACATTTCCACAGCCATTAGCTGTTTTTCAGCTTGACTGCTTATTGTCCACGCTTCACATCTATACAAAAGTATAGGTTCTATGTAGCATCTCAACACTCTTTTTCTCGTTTCAATTGATATCTTTTTGTTGATCAGTATGTTTTTCATCTTGCAAAAGGCTACCTTCGCAATGGCAATTCTTGTTCTAATCTCTTCAAGGCATCTCCCATCAGATGTTATGACTGTGCCGAGATAACAGTATCGATTCACTTGTTTAAGAATATGTCCATCTACTCGTATATCACATTGTGGTATTTCCTTCTTCCCAGTGACGACCATAATCTGTGTCTTCTTAATATTCAGTTCTAACCCTAGTTGTTCACTGTGTGCAACAACCGCATCTACTAAATTTTGCAGGTCCTGTTCATTGTCTGCAATCAAGACTGTATCATCTGCATATCTAATGTTATTGATGTATCGTCCCCCAATGTTGATTCCTTCCATATCTTCTATATTTCTAAATATATTTTCACTGTACAGGGAAAAAAAGATTTGGAGACATTACACATCCCTGTCTCACACCTCTTTTAATAGGCTGATATTGACCTACATCGTTATCAATTCTGATGGCAGCTTGTTGTTTCCAATATATGTTTTTTACAAGTCTAAGGTCTTTTCCATCAATTTGTAGATCTTCAAGCATCCTTATCATGTCGACATGTCTCACTTTATCGAAAGCCTTTGTGTAGTCAATAAAGCAAAGATATAGATCTTTGTTTACTTCTATAGAACGCTCAATTACTGTTCTCAGTATATACACAGCATTTACTGTGCCCTTGCCTTCTACAAACCCACATTGTTCTTCTCCTATTTCGGGTTGTATTTTCTTCCTAACTCTTTGCATGATAATTCTCAGCAGAATCTTTGTGATGTGGCTCATTATACTAATTGTTCTATGTTGATCGCATTCCATGGCTCCTGATTTCTTCGGGATTGCAATAAATATATTACATAATTCAGGAGGTATATCCCCAGTATAGTATATTGCGTTCAGCAGCCTGGTGACTTGGTCAATTCCATATTCTTCTAAGGCATTGATCATTTCTACTGTGATGTTATCTGTACCCGGGGTCTTGCCAGTTTTCATATGGTTAAGAGCATTCTGAACTTCTATCTTCAAAATTGCTGGTCCTTCATTATTATTCCGATGATTATATTGTTCTTCTCTTGTATCATCATAAAAGTCTTTCACACAATCTGACCACGCATGGAAAATATGATCTTTTTCTATTATGATTTTGCCATCTTTGGTTTTTAGGCAACCCGTTGATGTGTGTGTTCTTTTGTTAGTGATGTCATTAATTCTTTTGTGCATTAATTTGGTATTCCGGTTGTTGTGGTGATGTTCAATTTCCTTGCAATTTTCCTCAAGCCATGTTTCTTTAGCCTCTTTGCATAGAATCCTAATTTTCCTGTGAATCTCTTCATATTTGTCCTTGTTATGTTTGTTATTTCTTCTTACTTCCATGAGTTTTAAGATGTCTTCCGTCATCCATTTTTTGCGTCCTATTATTTTTATTTTTGGGATGGTTGTTCTGCAGCTTGGTTGACTGATTTCTTTAAAATTTCCAATTGGTCACTGACGTCTTGAAATAATATTTCCATATCGGACAACCTCTACGTTGAATTTATCTGTTATTTCCTCACTCTTCAGTGCTTGTAGATCAAATTTTGTGTTTCTTGGTGAATATTTGACTTTCTTTAATTTTATATGTAAATTGCTTAAGATTAATCTATGGTCGCTGTAGCAGAGGAAGAGACTTGTTACAAGGGAGATTACTGAAATTTAGACAAAGGAAATTGTATACCTAGAATAATATCATTATCTAACTGTAAAATCTCTTTAGTATTCCTTAGTAAATAAAATATTCAATGTTTTAGTCAGATTTTATAATGTAAATAATAACACTATTAGTTTACTTGTAGAAAATTTGTTTAGTTTGTACTTAATTACTTTTTAAAATCCATTTTTTAACGTTTCACATTTATGTTTAATTCTCCATTGTGTACTAGGATAGTATTACCCATTCAGTCCGTGAAAGGATTGATCTGACACACATTCTTTCCTTATTTTTTTTGCAAAGAATTGGGCATGCAGTTTTTGCACACCTTTGAGGTAACCGCCGACACCCCCCCCCCCAAAAAAAAATCCTTTCCTTACCCTCTGTTTCCTTCCATCGCAGTCCTTCTAAGCAACCGCCGCCCCCGCCCCCCCCCCCTCCACCCCAAAAAGAAAAAATAAAATAAAATTCATTCCTTACCCTCTATCTCAGAGCTCCTCCATCTCACCTTCCTCCGCGGATTCACCACATATAGATTAGGAGTAAAGATTTCCTCTGTCAGCGATTATTCAAAAAAAAAAAAAAGATCCTAAATATATTGTTCCCGCTCTCTCTCTCTCTCTCTCTCTCTCTCTCTCTCTCTCTCTCTCTCTCTCTCTCTCTCTCTCTCTCTCTCTCTCTCTCTCTCTCTCTCTCTCTCTCTCTCTCACACACTGTGAATGAGAATACTTAGAGTATGAGAGCATATGATTACTCAGATGATCAGAAGCCTCCTGTCTAGCTTGCTCCCCGGCGGAGTTTTAACCACTGATATATGAGAAGAATGCAAAGAATACCATGGACAGATAGAAAAACCAATGACCAAGTACTACAGGAGACAAATGAAAATGGTAAATTGATTAGAGAAATTAGACGTAGACAGTCAAAATTTTTTGGACATGTTATGAGAAGAAATTAATTGGAGAACTTGGTGACAACTGGCAAGATCGAAGGGAACAGACCAAGGGGAAGACCGAGAAGTAAATACCTGGATGGCTTGGCCACATGGCATGGTCGAGACAGGAACACTGAGCTGATCCACGACTCTGGTGATCGAGTGAAATGGCGAGTCATGACCGCCCAGGATTTCCGGCATGGCACATGATTGATTGATTGATATGACCAGCCCATCAGACAGTCTGGAAAGATAGATTGACGCCCTGGAAAGACTGGCGCTGCTGCAGTGCAGTGGCGAATTGACCTCACTGGAAACAGGGGGGTCGACAGCAGACCGGTGCGACAACCCCTAATGCTGGTTAAAACCCAAGTCGCGCAAAACAGAGAGAATGATGTATCCACTGGTGCCCTAACGGTAACAATTCGGAACGACACATCGACTTTGACTCCAGCCTCACGTCCGGGCTGGCCGTGTGTCTGTGGGAAAAGCTTCACCACGCAGCGGGGGATGCGAATTCACGCGGGGCTTAAGAAGTGCACGAGTGCACCACGGGATGATCAAAGTCGCTCTGTCACTGATGTGGGGCAGGTGAGTCGGTAGAAGATCTCAGCCAGGGCGAACCCCACAATGCTGAGAATATTCATGTTGATCGTTATGGCGGTGCAACCGAGCACCTTTCTGGCGGTCCAGGCGTGAAGATCAAGTTCCCGCCCGCTTGCGAAAGGGAGGAATGGGATCGACTAGAGAACATACTGTCCCAAGCACTGGATGAAGAACTGAAGAAGACACAAGTGAACGAGAAAATAGAGAGGTTTGGAGAAATTGTATACCTCCACTGCCTGCGTCAATTTGGTGGCAGTGAGAGGAAGAAGGTTACCAGCCCGCAGATGAGCAGGCGATAAAAGCTAATCGCTGAGGTGAGAGTGCAGAAGAAAGCTGTCCGGAAACGATTTTAAAAGGCAGATGTAAGTGAGAAAGAGGGCCTGCGAGAGGTGTGGCAGCACCTCAAAGCCAGACACGGCACCCTCTGCCGAGCAGAACGATTCTGCAGAAACATGCGAAGAACGCGATGAGCACGTGAGCAATTTTTCCGCGTGACATTCCAATTGGCAAGAAACTTGTTCGAACAGCCACGATCCGGCAACCTCTGAATCGAGAAAGAGGAACTGGAGGAGCATCTGGTACACTCGTACTTGGATGCACAACGCGACGTTCCACTCTGATAAATAGAAGGGCTGGTATCGCCAGAAGAGCCTACAGTAGGTTTCAATGCCAAGCCACCGAGGTGGTACGAGGTCGCGTGGCTGTTGTGAAGAAGGCCAAAGGTTAGTCGGCACCGGGTCCCAATGGTGTCTCGTACACAGTATACAAACGATGCCCAGATGTTCTGAAAAGGCTCAACCATATATTGAAATCCGCGTGGAGACACCAACGAATAAGTCCGGAGTGGAGCAAGGCCAATGGAATCTACATACCCAAGAAACAGAACTCAACAAACATTACCCAGTTTAGGCCAATCTCTCTCCTGAACGTCGAGGACAAAATAATCTTCTCCGTCATGGCTAGCAAAATCACGACATACCTAATAGCGAACAGGTATATCGACAAGGCGGTTCAAAACTGGGGCATACCGGGTGTCCCCTGATGTGTGGAACATGCTACATGATCTTGGAAGCTATCCAGAAAGAAAATTCAAAGCTTCACGTGGTATGGTTGGACCTGGCTAACGCCTACGGGTCAGTGTCCCATCAGATGATGTGGCAGGCCCATAGGATGTACCACGTGCCCGAAGAGATCACATCGATGCTTAAGCAGTATTTCTCCGGGTTCACTCTCCGCTTCTCTACCTCGACGTTCACGACCAGATGGATTGACCTCCAAGTGGGTATAGCGATGGGATGTACGATTTCGCCGACACTATTTGTCATGGCCATGCAGGTCGTTCTGGATGCGGCATCCGGCTACGCACAAGGACAGAGTCTCAAGGAGGAATGCAGGATGTCGCCACTCAAGGCCTTCATGGACGACACGACTATCCTGACACCAGGTGAGGGTCATGCATTCCGCATGCTCCAAAGGCTTGATCAACTGATCGACTGGTGCAGGATGAGCTTCAAACCCAAGAAGTCAAGAAGCCTGTCGACTGCATTGAAGGTGGCTAACCAGGCTATCCCCACTATAATGGAGGAACTCGTCAAGAGACTCGGCCGAGTGTACGATTCCTCGCTGACAGACAAGAACGCAGTACAACACATATGAGAGATAACAGAAAACGGACTGCGAGCCATCGATAAGAGCAGACTCATTGGAAAATTCCAGATCTGGTGCCTCCAGTTCATACTGATCCCGAAGCTGCTATGGCCCCTACTCATCCTATGACGTGTGCACGAACACGGTAGCGTTGTACGCAAAGAAGTCCAAGCTTGTGCTCCCGTTCAAGCCTGTTGTTGAGGAATCCATCCATCCAACATGTGCCATGCCGGTAAGCGTGGACGGTCATGTTTTGCCATCTCATTCGATCACCAGAGTCGTGGATCAGCTCCGTGTTTCTGTCTCGACCATGCCATGTGGCCAAGCCATCCAGGCATTTACCTCTCGGTCTTCCCCCTGGTCTGTTCCATTCGATCTTACCAGTTGTCACCAAGTTCTCCAAATAATTTCCTCTTATAACATGCCCCAAAAAATTTTGACTGTCTACGTCTAATGTCTCTAATCAGTTAACGATCTTAATTTCTTTCTTGAAGGACTTGTTCATTGGTCTTTCTGGCTGTCCATGGTATTTTTTGCATTTTCGTCAGAAACCACATATCTACAGCCATAAGATGTTTTTCAGCTTGACTGCTCATTGTCCAAGCTTCACATCCATATAAAAGTACAGGTTCTATGTAGCACCTCAACACTCTTTTTCTCGTTTCAATTGACATATTTTTATTGGTCAGTATGTTTTTCATCTTGCTGAAGGCTACTTTTGCCATGGCGATTCTTGTTCTAATCTCATCAAGGCATCTCCCATCAGATGTTATTACTGTTCCGAGATAATTATACCTATTCACTTGTTGAAGAATATTCCTATCTACTCGTATATCACATTGGGGTATTTCCTTCTTCCTAGTGACGACCATAATCTACTAAATTGTGCAGGTCCTGTTCATTGTCTGCAATCAAGACTGTATCATCTGCACATCTAACGTTATTGATGCATCGTCCCCCAATGTTGATTCCTTCCATATCTTCAATATTTCTGAAAATACTTTCACTGTAAAGGGAAAACAGATCTGGAGACATTACACATCCCTGTCTCACACCTCTCTTAATAGGCTGATATTGGCCTACTTCATAATCAACTCTTATGGCAGCTTGTTGTTTCCAATATATGTTTTTTGCAAGTCTAAGCCTTTTCCATCAATTTGTAGATCTTCAAGCATTCTTATCATGTCGACATGTCTCACTTTATCGAAAGCCTATGTGTAGTCAATAAAGCAAACGTGTAGGTCTTTGTTTACTTCTATAGAACGTTCGATTACGGTTCTCTGTATATACACAGTATTTACTGTACCATTGCCTTCTACAAACCCGCATTGTTCTTCTCCTTTTTTCAGGTTGTATTTTTCTCCTAACTCTTTGCATGATAGTTCTTAGCAAAATCTTCGTGATGTGACTCATTATACTAAGTGTTCTATGTTGATCACATTCCAAGGTTCCTGATTTCTTTGGGATTGCAATAAATACAGAGTTTACATAATTCAGAAGGTATATCTTCAGTATTGTAACACGCTACGTGGAGGGTCCCAAATAACTATGTAACAATATTTCAAAATTAGTCTTTCGCCCTGGCTGGGATAGGTCTTTGCTTGCCAACCCTCCTCCGTTCCCTGGACTCACTGTCACTCTATCTTTCGACCTCGGGACCTATTTCCTGCAGTGTTCTTCTGGCTGATCCATATATATAACACAGTGATCGTTGGAATAAACTAAAACGTGATTTATTAAATTAATAAAGAACAGCACAGGAAAACATCAAGGCAGTTAAAACAGATAGTTCTAAACAGACACAACAAGGATAAAGTTCAGGCATAGAGCCTCATGGCTTTCCCTCATAGACCGAAGAGTACTACAAAGTCTCGTCAGTCGACATCTGCCTCACCAATTTGGTCCGCAGGTATTTTCCTCCTTCCCGATCGGTTGTATAACCAACAGGCGCCTGTAAAACCAGTCCTACTAGTTCCAGTGGTCCTCTCTACACAATGAGTCTTGTGTTCGTTGTAGCCCAATGGCACAGGAATACATCACTTGTCACAATGGGACCAGTTCTTGAAGGGGAAAATGTGTATGGGTGTTTCAATGTCACTGACCAGGCTGGGTAAGATTTCACATAATGGGAATGGTTCGTGAATGTGGAATGGGTATGGGTTTTTCAATGTCACTGACACGGATGAGTAGGACCGAGAATGAGCTGTAGGTCCATTCAGGAATATAGGTTCAACCACTCCACTATTGACGATGGGATTTGTACAGAGCAGGTACCGAAGGATGCCACTAGATCAGGACTAATCGGACATTGATTCATTGATTGGAGTCATTAGCCTGTGGCCGTCCTGAAAGTCCATCTTTCACCTGTGAATGTCTTAAGGTGATACTCTCGTGGCCTTGCAGATCTCTTATGCTCCCTTCAATTCAAGGAGGACCCTTTCCAACTGCATCAGTAGTAGGTTGCACCTCTGTCTTAATCTTTAAATCAAATTGACATGCTGCAACTACCAAACGGTATGTGCTGGAACGGACATGAATTGCACCAGAACTTGCACTGGTGCTCATTTGGTGTAGGGGACCCTATCGGGTTTTCCCCGAAGAAAGATATATTTCTAATAATTCTATTAAGAAGATCGGGTTGTTAAAGTATCTTCCATGGGAACTGTGGGTTCCCGAAAGCTGTTTCCCTCTATTTCCCCAAATTTATAGAAGGCATGAGGACATGAGCCACTGGCGTTTCGCCACAAGTATCATATAATGTGTTCAGCAGTCTGGTGACTTGATCTAGTCCAAATTCTTATAAAGCTTTAATCGATTCTGTTGTGATGTTATCTGCACCAGGGTCCTTGCCAGCTTTCATATGCTAAAGAACATTTCGAACCTCCATCTTCAAAATTGGCGGCCCTTCATAATTAAATCTAATATCATACTGTTCCTCTCTGTTATCATTATAAAGGTTTTTCACGTAATCTGACCATACATGTAAGATCTGATCTTTTTCTATTATGACTCTTCCATCTTTTGTCTTTAGGCAACCAGCTGACGTACGTGTTCTTTTATTAGTAAGTTTCTGAATTCTTTTGTGCACTAATTTGGTATTTTGACTGTTGTGTTGTTTTTCAATGTCTAAGCAGTTTTCCTCAAGCCATGCTTCTTTTGCCTCCTTATATAAGGTTCTTATTTTTCTGTGAATTTCTTCATATTTGGCAGGATTATTTTTGCCCTGTCTTCTTGTTTCCATTAGTTGTAAAATGTCTTCAGTCACCCATGTCTTACAACCCACCTTCTTTAATCTTGAAATAGTTTTTTCTACTACACAACTGATTGAATTCTTCAGTATTTCCCATTGATCATCTACATCTTGAAATAGGATCTCTAGATCAGACAATAAATCAAATTTGTTCTTTACTTCTATGTTAAAATTATCTTGTATTTCCTTGTCAGTTTTCAATCTGCACAAGTCATATTTAGGGTTTCCTGTTATATACTTGACTTTCTTCAACTTCATCCCCAGTGTTCCTGTAAATAGTCTGTGGTCACTATAAAAATAAGCACTGGAAACTGTTTTTGCTATTGTTAGTGCGTTTCTAATACTGCTCGTAGAAAAACTAAGAAGTATTAGAGAACTCCTGTTTGCGGACGACCAAGCATTAATAGCAAAATCAGAAGCTGAATTACAAGACCACATGAATAGTCTAAACGAAATGTGTAGGGAACATAACATGAAAATTAGCACAAGCAAAACAGAGGTAATGACTATAACTAAAGAAGAACAAACAGCAACAATTCACCTAAATGAACATCCCTTGAAACAAGTAAAGAGCTTCAAGTACCTAGGAAGTATAATATCATCAAATGGCAGATTAGAAGACGAGATCGAAAATAGGTGCAATAAGGCAAATCAACTCATTGGACAAATGGCACCAATACTAAAGAACAAACATGTATCAATAACTACTAAGAAAGCACTTTACAACACAATCTTCCTACCAACTCTGTGCTACCAATGCCAAACCTGGACAATGACAGAAAAAGAGAAAAGAAAAATCACAACAACAGAAATGAGGTTCCTGAGAAGAATACTCAACGTATCAAGAAGAGATAAGATCAGAAATGAAGAAATCAGGACTAAAGTGGGGGTTAAAGCTGCTCTAGATTTTATTAGAAAGCAGCAGGTCAAATGGTTTGGCCATGCAAGTAGGCTACCAGTCAACAGCATGCCACAACAAGCAATGATGTACAGATCAGATGGAAACAGAGGAAGAGGCCGACCACGTAAACGTTGGACGGAGGGAATAACAGAATCCATGGGAATGTCGATATACGAAGCCCATAACCGGGCACTCTCACGAAGTTTATACTTCACCTCGACACCGCAAGGTACAAGAGGAACATGATGAGATGAGAGAGTGCGTTTCTAAATCTTCTGCTAATCAGAATGTAGTGAATCTGGTTTCTGATCCTGCTATCAGGACTCCTCCATGTCCATAATCTTCTAGGGTGTTGCTTACACCAGGTGTTTCCTACAATCATTTCCTGTTCTTTTGCCCACTCTACGAGTCTGTATCCTCTTTCGTTTCTCTCACCTATACCATAGTTTCCTACTGTGTATCTATCACCTTGATTTCCTACTTTTGCATTGAAGTCTCCTATTATGATGTTTTTTTTTCTGGATATTTACATTATAAAATTCCTCTACACTATCTTCACTGGATTCTCCTGTTTGGGCATATACTTGAATAATATTTATGCTAAAAGGTCTGCCACTTAATTTAACTAGTAGATCTCTGTCCGACACGGCTCAATATCCTTGAACAGATTTTGATGTTTTCCGGTCCAAAATAATAGCCACTCCCCTTTGTCGGTCTTCACCTCCAGAATAAATAATCTTAAAATCTTCATCTATCTTGATGCCTGCTCCTGTCCATCTCGTTTCGCACATCCCTAGAATATTATTTTTTTCTCTTTAAATTTCTCATTTTATGTTCTCTAATTTTTCGTCGTCGTTTAACGTCCTAACGTTCCATGTTGCTAATTTTAACGTCTTTGTCCTTGTCTTGCGATGATCGGTCTTTAGGCGAATCATAATATACTAGGCACTTTTAAAGAGGTAGTTTGCCGTTGCTTTCCTCTATGGCAGTAACAGTACTGGTCATTTGACCGCAGCCATTGACTCGAGAGAGTTCCTGTGCCTGCCGTCGTGAAACTTGAGACCATAACCAACCAATATCTGTCGGCTGCCCTCAAAATTTCATCCACCACCTGCCTTCCGTGGCTTCTTTTGAACACTTCCAATAAACGAAAACGAAATAACACCACATAATCCACAGGAAAAACACTAAAACATCCCGAAGAATAGATGCGTCACGTCGTCGCCATTGTACCGGATATATTTTTTCCACTTACCTTTCATTCGTAATTGACTAATTCTGTCATTAAATCAAGACTACCACACCAAATAAATTAATTTGAACATTGTAAATGTGGAAATAATTTATAACAAAAAAAAAAAAAACTTTTACATTCAATATTTTCTTGCAAAATAAATCATTTTATTCACCGGAGAAATATCTATTTTTCATAAAATCATCCTTATTAAATTGTTGTATGTCGATAAATATTTCTCTATATGAAAATTGATAAATTCGCATTTTAGCACTACATGGTTCCAAATGTTGCTGTATGTAGCCGGGGACGGGGTTGGGGTGAGCGCCCAATCTGCATAAATACCCAAATGTCTTGTGAATTCATCACCTATGCAGCAAAAGTCCAACTCCTGGCCTTCTCGTGGCGAAAATGTTTTAACAGGAGAAGGGGCGGCGGCGAGTCACTGGCGCCGAGAAATAACCAGAACGCTCTAGATGTGTATGCGCATACATGCATGCGCAGACATGTGTGTGCGTGCCTATACACCTAAACTCGAGTCAGACCACAGTCTGCTCTAGCAAAGGAAAGGTGCTGAAGACGGAGGCAACCAGCCAGGAGGCGCACCACAGAAATCAGGATGCCACGCAATCACGCGTAATGAAATATGTCGACTATTGCTAAATGTTATGGTGCTCGCCTTGCTTTGGACCCCCAGGCAGATGCAGTGCCGGGCCCTATGCCTCGAAAGTGTCCAACCACAGCTACTAGAGGTCATTCTCAGATGTCATGTGGAGCCAGGGGACCTGAGAATAGAGCGTCTGGCCATACCAATCAACAACTAAAACTAATGCACTGGAATGCGGAAGGAGTCAGCAACAACAAAATAGAACTAGAAAACATCTTGGACTAAGAAAAGGCAAGAAACGCACCTCAACGAAAACGAAGTGATGTCTGGGAAATTGCCAGTAATAAGGACACTACTTTCTGAACTTAGCAGTCAGCGTAAGGTCACCATACAGTGGATACCATCCCACTGTGGAGTACCCGGAAACGACAGAACTGATTGATTGGCTAAGGAAGGAGCAAAAGAAGAACAGCCTGATGTGCCCGTTACATACCACTAAATAAAAGAATGATCAAATCAGTCAGAAAGCCACCAAAACCTGCTCAAGATGACTACCACGTTATGGACAGACCAGAACAAGTCATTATTGTGCGCCTCAGAACAGGACACAATAGATTACGCAACCACATGTATACTAAATTCAATATTGGTGAAACAGCCATGTGCACATGCGGATTGGCGTCGCAGACAGCAGAGCACATACTCCAAGACTGCCCAAATTACAACATGTCTAGGCAAATCTTCTGGCCTAGAGAGACGACAGTGGAAGATAAACTCTATGGACTGCTGAGTGAACTAAAAAGGACAGTTACATTCATACAAGAGGCAACATTGCAGTTATAGACATATTTAAGGCAAACGAAAAAAGAAGAAGAAGCATTACATTAGGAAGGTCAAGGACTGTTTACAAAAATAGATAACTAGAAAGGAATTTTATCAAAAATGTTAAAACAATCATAACGGTACATGAAATTCTGTAATATTCAACAAAATAACTTAAAAACGAAGTAAACATTTTTATTCCTAAATTCCCTAGCGGGGCGCATACAATCAGTTGCCGGGCCGCATGCGGCCCGCGGACCGTAGTTTACCCACCCCTGGCTTAAGGCGATCTCGGATGTGGCGAATTTATAGTGTGAAGAACAATATTGTATTGTACGTTGTAAATACATTGCTATATGATTTAACTAATATAAGAGGCATTTCTGATCAGAAGAACTATTTCTTGGGCCCCAGTTGTGTTCGCCTTATCAGGTCTGCACTGTATAAGATTTCATTGTGGTAGCAGCGGTAACGCAGTTGTTAGCACGCTTACATGAATTCTCGGTGATCATGAATTAAAATCCCCTTTTGGGGCGGTGATTATTTTTTTTTTTTTTTTTTACTTGACCTTAGGTCAAAGGTTGACCCAGCCTGGAATGGGTACCAGAAAATGTTCTGGGAAATAAAGACGGCAGTGCCGACTCTTCTATAAAATATATAGGGCCAGCGCCATTTACCGGATACGCACCTGGCGTGCGAGTTGAGTTGAGAACCGACATCAGTGCACTCAGGACATTCCCCTACGTGCGCCGTCCCCTCGTTCAACAGCCAGCGAAGAGTCATACTACTATTAGTTCCCACCGCTATCTGATTAAAAGTTCTCCTGGTCTTCCCTCTCAGTTTTGAAATTCTTCCAGAACCCCTGCCGATCCCCCGCAATTTCATTCTTTCCACAGATTGGTTCTCAATCTGTTCCTCCGCCTTCTACACCTGGTTCCACAAGCGCACGACCACCTCCCCCTTGTCCATAGGCAAAATTCCACCAAGAGGTGCCTTCTCTGCTAGCCTATCAGCCTGTTCATTCCCTCGTACACCTGCATGGCCAGGGCAACATATCCATGCAATTCTCACGATCTGTGACCTTTGAAGCGACGAGAGCCATTCCACGCGAAACATTCCTTTCTCCACCTTGCTAAGCATACTCTTTGAATCCGTAATGAATACCACGTGTGTTGCAGTAGTCTCCTCTAGCCATCGGAATGCCGCTGTTACTGCCTCCACCTCAATTCTCATGCTGGAGGTCGTAGTCTCATATGCCAGACACTCCTTTTTCAAGATTCGCCCTTTAGCCTTTGCAATAAAGCCCCAGCCACTACATCTGTTCCTCACCACTGACCCATCGGTGTAGATGACTATGTCACCTTGATGTGTGTTGCTTTGGATCAGCTGTCGCACTTCAAACTCAGTGCGGCCCGCTGCCCATTCTCTGCACTCACGACCCAGTGTTATTATTACATTGTGCCAGTCCGTCATGTCTTCCGGAACTTCCACCCACTCTCTTTCACAATTGATGGTCTCTAGATCACACACCTGACTTACAGAAAGTTCTGCCTGTGCCATCCAGGACCTTCCTCGTCTTAGTCTATGACCCTTAACCATATCCATTGCTGCATGCAGCGGGTGATCCCTGTCTGCGACCACTCTCAGGTACCATTTGGCCTGAAGGACCCTATACCTATCCGTAGCTCCAGGATATTCCTCATGCATATAATTGGTGTGTCCTTTGTGCACCCCAGGATTACCCACATGTCAGCATTCTGTATGCGCTCCAATCTTTCAAGCTGGCTCTTTGATACTGTCAGCAGCCCCAAACCATACTCAATGACAGAAATTATTAACTGCTGAAAGAGCCTGTACAGCATCCTCTGATCTACCCCGGTTGCTGCCATAGCCCTCAATGCATTAAGAACCCTACCAGTAAAGGTTCTTTACTATAGTTATACCGGATTGTCAGAAAGTAACAAGCTGCGAGGATGAATCTGCTGCATACAGACGGTGATCGCTTTGGTTTATTTCATTCTTTAAACTATAAAGTTCCTGCAGATTGGTGGTTCTCAAACTGGGTTTACGTATGCATATATGTATTTTAAACTGTATAGTTCCTGCAGATTGGTGGTTCTTAAACTGGGCTTACATATGAATATATGTATTTTAAACTGTATAGTTCCTGCAGATTGGTGGTTCTCAAACTGGGTTTACGTATGCATATATGTATTTTAAACTGTATAGTTCCTGCAGATTGATGGTTCTTAAACTGGGCTTACATATGAATATATGTATTTTAAACTGTATAGTTCCTGCAGATTGGTGGTTCTCAAACTGGGTTTACGTATGCA
Source organism: Cepaea nemoralis (assembly GCA_014155875.1). NCBI lineage: Eukaryota > Metazoa > Mollusca > Gastropoda > Stylommatophora > Helicidae > Cepaea > Cepaea nemoralis. Next base: position 770,322 of record JACEFZ010003698.1, on the reverse strand, counting down.
TATATGTATTATAAACTGTATAGTTCCTGCAGATTGGTGGTTCTCAGACTGGGCTTACAGATATCTTTTAAACTGTAAAGTTCTTACAGATTGGTGGTTCTAAGACTGGGTTTTTGATATGTTATTTAAAATGTAACGATCCTACATATTGGTGATTCGAAACATTGGTTGATTTATTCTTCAAAATGTAAACATTGCGCAAATTGTGAAATCTAGAATTTCGTTTATTGATGTGTGATAATCTGTAGATGTGTGATAATATACTGCAAATGTGCGACAATATACTGCAGATGTGTAATATACTGTAGATGTGTGATAATATACTGCAGATGTGTGATAATATACTGCAGATGTGTGATAATATACTGCAGATGTGTGATAATATACTGCAGATGTGTGATAATATACTGCCAATGTGTGATAATACACTGCAGATGTGTGATAATATACTGCAGATGTATGATAATATACTGCAGATGTGTGATAATATACTGCAAATGTGCGACAATATACTGCAGATGTGTAATATACTGCAAATGTGTGATAATATACTGCAGATGTGCGATAATATACTGCAGATGTGTGGTAATATACTGCAGATATGTGAATGTATGCTGTAGATTTGATAAACTCAAATTTGATTCAATGGCTTTCGAAAATATGTAGGTCCTGCAGAAAATTGCGACTTTCAAACATGTGTATTCTAGAAAATGTGCAGGTCATGAAGAATAATATCTGCCAGGTTTATGTAGACTTAGAAAATATGTAGGCTGTAATTGCTTTATTTGTTGCAGAGCACTGTTTGTTCTTCCGTGAGTATCTGTCATAACATTTCCATCAACCATCTGCGGCAACTCAACAGGCTTTTATAAAAAGTCCAAGCGTGTTTCTTTGTGGTATTAAATATGAATCACGATTGTTGGTAAAACAAGGCAGCACAAAAAAAGATAAGACTGGGTCTATGTTATTAAAAAATTAATGATCCTACATTTTGGTGATTCTAAACATTGGTTGATTTATTCTTGAAAATGTAAACATTGCGCAGCTGGATATAACAATAAGAAATAAAGACAGTTGGAAATTTTAAACTCCTACGAAAAAGAGAGATATACTAAACAGAGACATAGTGTACATACACTACAAAGAATTCCACAACGGTTAACAGTAAATCACAGGGGGAGGGGGATAAAATAAACATAAGTATACTACGGCACAACGAACGACGTTTCGATTATACATATCTTCATCAGGAACAACACAAAGAGATCTAAAGAAAAACATGAAATTAGAAAATTTAATAATGATTGATTGATTGATTGATTGATCTAGGAACCGACATCACAGCATTCGGTGCATTCCCATAGGCGCTCCGTCCCCATCCTCAGCAGCCAGCGAAGAGTTCCAACACAAAATTTAATAATAATAATAAACCGCAATAAAAAACGGAAGTGGTTCTCGTCATTATGTTTCAGGTGCTACACAGAAGTTCCTCATATCACGGCCCGCCGAAAAAAAAACTCTCCATCATTTGCTGGTCTTCATGGCTTGTGTGTTCATGTCTAGGGTGTCTTTAACGCCCCGCGTCTACCTTTATGTTGGTGAACCCCTGTCTCGACTTCCACGAACCATGCCTTCCATTGCTGCTCTTTCCGCCGTGCTACTTGCTGTGGCAACAGCATTTCAGTTTTCGAAACGAGATGCTGTTTAATTGTTTATACTCCAGTTTTTCGTTAAGTTTAGAACTTGCAGAATGCCATTGCTTTTCCCCTTCTTGATTCAATGTCTTTTCTTTTTAGAATTGTATGCAATATTTGAGTTTACAAATTTCTATATATTTTATTTTGTTTTAATAGAACCATCGTCATCATCATGCATCCTGCCAACTGGCGTAACCGCTCATGTCTCTCCCAAACCTCGGTCCTTGTTGTTCTGAATCATCTCTGCTGATGATGTTCCTCCATACCACCGTCTAAGTCCACCCATCATCATTTCTCTTGATCTGCCTCTTTTGCCACTGACCTTTCCAGTTTCCCAATGCCTCTCTTCTCACCAAATGACTAAATAATACTGTTTGTTACTTTCTTGTGGTTGTATATAATGTTATAGTTTAACTAGCCTCTTCCTGGCAACCGTTGGTAGTTACTCTGGCAGTCCAAGGTAATCGCAAAATCGCTCATGAACCACATTTCCGTTGCTTCCAAGAACTTCCTAATTTTTAGTGGTCTCCGTCGCGAAGATAAAGCGATAAGCAGCCTGCTTCGCGCCCCGAAGGCTCTGGGTTCGATTCCGGACTCCTTATACCGGATAACTGATGTCTTAAGATAGTCAATGTAGTGTCTTGCCGTGTTGATATGTTGTGTTGTTGTATACGTATTTGTTTGCCGATGAAGGCTTTTCGCCACAATGTCCTTTGTTTTATGTAATTGTGTTCTGTAAAGCTGCATTACTGTAGGTTATGTTATAATGTTTATATTTCATTTGCTGGCTCTGTGGCGGATGTAATTTGTAATTCCTCATACCGCGTTCGAAACACAGCTGCGGGCGATCTGGCAACAGACAGTCTTGCGTTGATGTTCATAAAATGGTATGAGAGCTGGTTGTGAAAGCAATGGCAAATAACTGAACGTAACTTTGTCAAGAAATCACAAACAGCTAAAAATACTGGGATTGACTGCGACGTCCTATAAAAGATATGCAAATAACTTTTAACTATATCTCATGTGAACAAGACGTGTCTTTTCTGTATTTGATTCTGTAACGACTATTTTATATCTTTCAGATACGACCGCGTAAATGTCATTCTATTGTCACCAGGAATTCACATTTACATGTCAACAAGCTATTTACAAGTTAAATATGGCCAACACGGGCAAGCGGTTTGGTGCACAGCATTGGAGACTGTCACACGTTTTCTTGATGATAATATCACGAAGTTCTTACGATGATATGCTCATGATATTATGGTGTGATGGTCGTTGTCTAGGTAACGATACTCATGGTGTGTCAATGGAGATATCTGTCTTGCAATGTAACTCACCCCCGCAGTGCATATTCACCAGGCATTCAACAAGATTCCGTTGGCGCACATAATCATTTATTCCAGAAATAAGACGAACAGACGGAACATATATATATATATCCAGAAACAATGTACATCCATAGAATATAAATATCCTCCTCACAATTTAACCAGCACACATCAATGCCTTCTCACGGCCTGCTCTTATCTCAATCACAAGACAGGTAATCCAGCTACTATCCACGGCTGGATCTTCTACAATACAACCCACACATTGGGTTGGAGCCACTGCTCAACTATAGAACCCACTTTGGTTCAGGCCTGTCTTCACAACTCGGAGCATAACACCACCCCGTTGTACGTGGACTACCGATTCCTTCGGTATCTCAAACTCAACTCCCCTCAGCTCGGAGTCCAAACATCAACTGCCCGCAGTCAGTCTCTTCTCTCACTCAGCCTACCGATCAGTTCGGCATCTACCCATCAACCCCCCTGAAGTCCCTTGACTTCACACAACACACCACTGTCTTTCGCCCCATCCCCTGGGGTCCACACTCACCCTTCCCATTATTTCTAAGGACTGGCTGTTTACTCATAGCCAGGTCAGTCACTTTACTGTCTCCCACTTTCATCTCCATTCTTTCTCATGCCCGGCCACTCAACTCAATGTCAGTGACCCAGGCTTATGTCATCACCCCCCTCTTAAAAGAAAACTTCGTTTTCAAATATTGGGAGACTAAACTTTACTAAACATGTGACTCAGACATATAGCCTGGGTAGACCTAAGTATGGCTCCACCTCACTTCAGCTACCATCCTAAATACTACATCAAATGCTCATATTACACTCCTATATTCATCACACATAAGTACAACCATCTATCTTGTGTATCAATGCATGAACTAATACATCACATAATAATAATAATAATACATCATAGAAAAGCATAATACTCATGTACCCACAGATCTCTTACTACTTCAGGACCACACATTACTATTTGTGTACCGACCCTATATCAGGTGGTTCTGTTCTTGCATTAACCCACCTCTGATTCCTGTCGATGCTGTGTCTACCTTTCATGTACCCATGACTCATGGTACCTCTACAATTACAACATCTGTTTGCTATCCCTAGCCCTGGGTCAGTAATGTCGCAAAAACTCTTTTGACCTGACTCAACTTTCCTATCTGCATATTGCACCGTTACACTTGCGTCTCTGTTTAGCCTGAACTCTTTATTCAATCTTGGCCCATATACCTGGCACCTTGCTTTCTGCTGCATACGCCTTATGCCTATGTGCCCTGCACATGCACTATCCTGAGCTGTTCTAGTATATCGGTCTCTATGTGCTAAAGGTACTGCTCCTTGCCCACGTGCAGTTCTGCTATCTGAAAACCTGCGAGTGAGAACATTGTTCTTCCTCTCGAAGCACCATCTACCTTTCTTTGACTGCCTATGTTCTACTCTCCTACACCCTTGGGAACATTTGTTCAGAGTAGTATCTTGTCTCTGGGAGTCACTAGCACTATATTTGGGATCCATTCTCATCTGCTCAGCTGTACTATCCTTGTCCTGAGTTCCTGTGTCTACTTCAAGTGCCTCTTCTACCTCAGCTATACTCTCTAATTTAGGTTCTCTTGTGGTAACTACCTCGTTACTGCTTACACTATATTTTCGGTCCCAATAAACTACTTCCTCTTCTGTACAATCTTTAACTCCTATAACATTTCCTATGATCAAATCAGCCACTGGTGAGTCCAGAACACACGCTGTCACTCTTCCAGTGATATATGGTGTTTTTACTGTTATTATGGCTACTGGGTAGAACTCTACTGTGCCGTTGAATGTTATGCATCTAATCTTTTTCCCTGTATAATCCGAGGGATCTATTAAACTTCTCCTCACTCCGATAGACGTACATCCGGAATCCCTAATTGTTAACGCTGGCCTATCATTAACAAACCCATGATGCATCTTCAGACTTCCTCCGTCATGGACTGCTGATCCTGCTTTAACTGTGTGACCACATATTAAGACTGGCTGACTGTCTTTTTCAAAAAGAGGTTTGCACCCACTACAATCTTCATTGTTCAGCGTCTCAATTACTTGCGCTGCATTTGAGTGCTCTGTTTCTCTCATCCTACATTGATGGCTGATATGACCATTCTTTCCACATTTGAAACAAGTAATCTCCCTTTTAGTGTTGTTCGTTGGTCCATCTGATGGTTGTGCATCACACTGTGCTGCCTTGTGTCTCCAGCTCCCACAATTCCAACATCCGGCATAATTTGGACGTCTCTGGAAGTTCCCTCTTCTATATGGGTACCGTCCTACTCTACCAACATTGTTTCCTCGGAAACCATTGTCTTGAAGTTCTTGCTGCTCACCTTTCTGTGCCGAATCCACGCTTTTCGCCCTTGGTCTGATGACTGGATTCTGGTCCTGTTTAGTGTACGCTGCACAGACTATTTCCTCACTCATTAGTTTCCCAATAGATACGTTAGGATGTGCAGTCATGTAGTTTTGCCCTAACTGAGACATTGTGTCTATGTCCTTTGGCTTCCGTTCCTCAAAGAACGCTACTAAATTAGAATTGCATGCAGATACTACCTTGTCTCTTAACATTAGATCTACTAATTTATTAAAATCTTTCCCTACTTCTGCAAGCTCCATCCATTTGTTAAATGCATTCTTTACAGTGTTAACAAAGTCTGTGAAATCTTGATTTGTCTCTGGCACTAACTGTCTAAACTTTGTCCTATATCCATGCTCAGTGAGTTGGAACTTAGTCAGCAAACGTTGACGTAAGATAGTGTAGTTGTTCCTTTCTTCTACAGGTAAATTGAACATGGTGTCTAGTGCCTTGCCCGTAAGAAATTCGCCAAGTCTCATCGCATACTCCTTCTCTGGAATGCCTAATGTTTTCACAGACGATTCGAATCTCCCAAGATAGGATTCGAGGCAATCCCGGTCCGTAAAATATGGCAGTTTTAATCTCTGTGACGACTGCGACGGTCTTCTGCTTTCCTCACTTTGACCTTTTGATGATATTTCTAATTTTCTGAGAGCAATTTCAGCTTCCATCTTAATCTTCTCTTTCTCAATTTCCATTTTCATTTGTGTCTCTTCCTGTAGACGCTTGTTTTCTATTTCAGCTAACTTTACTTGTGTCTCTTTCTCTTCCTGTAGACGCTTGTTTTCCATTTCAGCTAGTTTTACTTGTGTCTCTTTCTCTTCCTGTAGACGCTTTGCCTCGCGTTCATTCTGCCTCTCCTCTCTTTCCGTCTGCTTTTGTTCTTTTGCTTCAGCATACTCCCTGTAACTCTTTACCTTTCAGGCCTATTCGTTCACCTGCTTCAATATAGTCCATTAAAGTAGGCATCTTGTACTTGTGGACACGTTGCTGTCTGTCAGAAAACTATAAATGTAAAGACTCTGCTACTAGACTTTGTGTGCCCTCCCTAAGTACACCACTAATCCTTGTGTACGTAAATTCGTAGTGCTAAAATATCACTCTGTACTCACCCAGTCACTCTATAAGCACTAGGTAGTGAGGGGGGAATATCAACTATACTCCCTCGTATCTATATATCTATGACCACAAGTTCATGAAGTCCCTGGAAATATTGTTAAACATACATATAAATACATATACAAACAACTGGATGATAACACTAAGTGATGACTATCCAACGCTAGACTTCACAAGCTGAGTACACGGAGACGATGATGACACAGAAATACACCACAGTAACAACCACAAGCTTGTGTAGGGACACCCACAGTGCGCGTAACATATAAACTGACTCAGATACCACTAGATAGTAGACACGACACAAGTGCACGATAATAACATATATCCGAACACAGCAAATAATATATGTAAGTATAACGAAAAGAAGAAAGAGAAGAAAAAAAAAATTATAGCATAAAATTATACAAAAATCTGACAGTCAAACACAAACTTGCACGTTATATAATTCAGGACCGTCCCTGCAGAACCAAATAAACCGACCTTTCGATTTTCTTCCCAGACATTATATATGGTGCACCTCAGAAAGTAACTTTTCGCCCTGTCTCCCGGCCTTCGAGAAACAACACAAAAATCCCCTACTCTTGACAAACACTGGACCACATACAAATAATTGCGTAACACCCGACAACAATAAATATGACGATGGGAGCAAAACAATAAAAAATAATAATGTGTAACTGGTTGGCCGACAAATATGGGCCTATTAATCCGTCGCCAAAAGTTCTTTTTATTCAGTCACCAAAGTTTTTGTTCGTTTTAATAGTTATTCGCAATCCGCTGGAAATGTCTACGACACTAGATTTAAAACCGACTTCTTGTTTTGTTGAGTGGTTATTAAATTCACGTGGTGATCACAAGTTCCAACTGTCGACAAAAGTTGAAGATGATAGTGATATCCAAACTGTTCTGTCTCGACACAGTCCGTAACGTTATTGTACTTTCTCTGTACGTGGTGGTACCACAGTGTTCTTTCGATATGTTGTTACTTTCGTTGCGGAGATGGCGCTTCGCTGTATCATTAATGTTATGGATTTCCGTTACCCGACAAGATTCACCAAAAAGAAAAAGAGAATGGCAGCCAATGTTCAGCGCTTTAAATTTGGGTATATAAATCCTTATCGGCAAAGAAGTACAACCATGGTTGCGATGACGATAAGTTAAAACTGTTTGCTCATAACAGAATAATGATGACAACAATAGAACAGTTCAACAAAGGCGAAACATAAAATCTGGCTTTCTTTCAAAACAACCTTGTTTATCCCGATCTCCTGTGGAAATTCCCAGTAACTTTCCACTGTCCCTAACCTTGACCTTGCCGGACACCTCACGTCAGTACCTCAGTCTTCTTTGTCATAATAATCCACACTGACTGTCTGTAAAATGACCGGACACTTTTCCGTCATACAAAAACACCTTCCACACAACTTCTCAGCCCCGACACGGCTGCTCTTTTGACTCCGTGGAAATTTTCTCAGTAACTGCTTACTGTTAAACAGCCTTGCCTTCCAAGGTCAACCTAATTTCTCTTTATCACTCTCAGTGAAAAATTCCTCCGTAAAACAGTTTTCACACAAACTTGACAGCCCCACCCGGCTGCTATATTAACTTCGTGGAAAATCACACTTTCCACTGCTGCCCTAGCACGGCTGTGGTAGGGGTTAACGTAACTTTCCCCTCGTACCTGGACGCTGGTGTACCCACCCGTCCTATTTACTGCGTCGAAAAATCTTGACCAGTCAACTTGCAACAACACAGTGCGCTTGCCTCCAGCACACACACGCTGCCCTCGCCACTCTGGATTCAACACTGGTCTTTCATCGCCGCTTCTGCTAGTATCAGCACTACTGCCTGGTATCAAATTTACCTGTCACCGTAATGGACTCTCCCGGTTAGTCTGTATGGCGTGTCTTTATCACCCCCTCTCGCTTCAGCGATATGGTTGGTTCCAATTCACCTGTAGTGGACTTGACGTGAACTGTCTGTATCAGTTCCCGCACGGAGAAAAACTCAGTGTTTATACGGTGGACACACTCCGCTGTCCACCCTCTCTCCGCGAAGAGCCCACAACCATCTCAGAATGACAACACTGTCTATAATGCAATGGGTTTCTCAATATATCCCCGTCGTTCTTGCCAGGACAGACCCCAGATGTTCTTGATCGGACGTAGCCTCCAGATTGTCACACGTTTTCTTGATGATAATATGACGAAGTTCTTACGATGATATGCTCATGATATTATGGTGTGATGGTCGTTGTCTAGGTAACGATACTCATGGTGTGTCAATGGAGATATCTGTCTTGCAATGTAACTCACCCCCGCAGTGCATATTCACCAGGCATTCAACAAGATTCCGTTGGCGCACATAATCATTTATTCCAGAAATAAGACGAACAGACGGAACATATATATATATCCAGAAACAATGTACATCCATAGAATATAAATATCCTCCTCACAATTTAACCAGCACACATCAATGCCTTCTCACGGCCTGCTCTATCACATCCACAAGACAGGTAATCCAGCTACTATCCACGGCTGGATCTTCTACAATACACCCACACATTGGGTTGGAGCCACTGCTCAACTATCGAACCCACTCTGGTTCAGGCCTGTCTTCACAACTCGGAGCATAACACCACCCCGTTGTACGTGGACTACCGATTCCTTCGGTATCTCAAACTCAACTCCCCTCAGCTCGGAGTCCAAACATCAACTGCCCGCAGTCAGTCTCTTCTCTCACTCCGCCTACCGATCAGTTCGGCATCTACCCATCAACCCCCCTGAAGTCCCTTGACTTCACACAACACACCACTGTCTTTCGCCCCATCCCCTGGGGTCCACACTCACCCTTCCCATTATTTCTAAGGACTGGCTGTTTACTCATAGCCAGGTCAGTCACTTTACTGTCTCCCACTTTCATCTCCATTCTTTCTCATGCCCGGCCACTCAACTCAATGTCAGTGACCCAGGCTTATGTCAGAGACAGTATATTATTTATACGGTGTCAGGTTTGTGTTGTATGCATTTGTGTTTAACATACTCGCGCGCGCCTACACACACGCACATACAACACTCAGTTGGATAGGTAGCTTTCATGCTAGACAGGAAAACAAGCAGTCGACTTACGGGCGGACGGATGGACGGTAGTTAGATACACGCATGCACGCAAGCACGCACGCGCACATACACTATATATATATAAACTGTTCAATTATTTCTCGCTACATGCTGTAGCGTTCAGTAGTTTGCCATTGCTTCTTAGACGACACACTCATACCATTGTATGGAAACCAACGTAAGGTGGTCTGCTTCAAAATCGCCCGCAGCCGTGTTTCGAACGCGATGTGTGGGATTACGTATTGCATTCGTAACTTCTTCCCCACAAAGCTGATTGTTAAGATAAAATAGACCTATAACAATGTGACAAATGTAGCTGCAATTTTAAAGAATACCCGCGGAATGACAGTTCGGCGTAAACTGTAAGCAAGCAAGAACGGTTTATTCGCCTTAAAGTGAATTCTATCGTGTAAAAATAGAAGAAATTTCAATTGGGTAACCCTTTGAGGTCACTGAGACAGTTCATAATTATACCCATATGTAGTATTTGGCGCTGATAGAAGTGAGAAGAGGGAAAGAGACTAGACTCACTAGACAACATAAAATTTGAAAGCTATAGTTATCTATCAGAAATTGTTTGTCCATGTGGAGGGGTTTTATAATATCAGTTAAAACAGATTGAAATGCGAGAGGATCGCCTTTAGCGCGACGACAGGCGCAAGATATTTCTTTGTAACAATTTTAGGCTGGATCTACCTGGCAGGTCAGATCGATTTTAAAAATCAGTCTCGGTGTGGATGAGAACCCATGACCACCGTGTCGACAGTAGTGCGTCTAGCTACTTCACCATCGAGACTCCGAATTCTTGTTATACTTAAGATAATGTCCCGGTTTCTCAATGACACACTCTGGCAGTCCTGTGTAGGTAAGTAAAGAAACAATGGTGAATAATTAAACAGACACGACCTAAATGGCGCCGCGTAACATCCGGGTTTCGCTGGTGCATGTCATGAGGACCGGAAATGACGCACCGCATAGCCAATTGAGGAGACGTGGTAGCACAGAGGCTAGATTGTTTGCTTGTCGGCCCGGTGGTAAGTGTTCGAATCTCCATCTAGGAGGGGATGTTTTCTTTTATTAAGTGCCCTAAGCAGCCAGAGCAATCCAACCTAAAATGGGTACCAGGATATGTGCTGGGGACTAAAGGCGACCGGCGTCATATTTATCACATTGAACATCGATTGCTGATTAGTCTAAAGATATTTGGCTAGCTGGATATATGGCTTTATAGCTAACATAGATGAGGAAGTAGCTGAAGAACAATTTGGGTTCCTCAAAAACAGTGGCACCAGAGAGTCAGAGAGCAATAATCTGTTTGAGGATGTTAATTGAAAAATATATAGAAATTCAGAAAAATATATATGCTTGTTTTATAATTTACAAGAAAGGTGTTGGTAGAGTAAAACACGAACGACTAATTACATGCCTTCAAGATACAGGAGTAGACGGAAAGGACATCAGACTTATTAGTAACTTGTACTGGGAACAAGTGGCATTAATTAGATACGGAAATAATTATTCGTCGCACATATAGATAAAAAGATGATTACGACAGGAATGCTTGTTGTCCCCAAGCCTCTTCAACATATACACAGAAAGAATTTCTAAACAAGTCGAACACTGCCTGGACTTAACATCAGTGGAAGAATTATAAACAATCTTAGGTATGCTGACGATACCGTGTTATAGCAGAAAGCGAGCAAGCCTTACAAAACCTTGCGGAATAAGTAAACGGGCATAGTGCAGAATTTGGCTTAGATATTAACATCCAAAACACGAAAACTATGATAGTTAGCAGTGGAAAGGAAAGGTCATCAATGAACATAACAGTAAACGGGGAGCTACTAGAACAAGTAACAAATTTCTCCTATCTATGTAATAACAGGTCATGGCAAAAGTGAAATAGAAATAAAAACGAGGATAGGAATGGCCACACACAAAAATGCTTTCAGCAGCATGAAATCAGTATTAACATCTAGAGAGATTAACAACGCATTACATATGATAATTTTCGACTGTTATGTGTATTCAACACTACTGGACAATAAACAAGCAACTAGAAAACCGATTAGAGGCCTTGGAGATGTGGATATACAGAAGAAACAAAAATAATTAAATGTAGAATTTCTAGAAAAACTGGGAATGAAAAGAGATTTGATGAAAGAAATAAAACAGAGACAAGTGAAATATTTCGGCAACGTTGAAAACCATACTGGAGGGCAAAGTTGAAGGCACGCGAGCAAGAGGTAGATAACGATTTAAGTGGGTAGATAACATCAAGAGATGGACGAATATCAATCTGATAGAATGTACAGTCAGGGCGAGAGACAGACAGTGTTAGAGATCCATTGCAACCAACCTTCATTGTGGAGACGGCACCTGAATGATTGGTTGATGTGGCTAGCAGTATATAACCAGCCGGTCTCGTGGCAAAGGAGTTACGCACACAGTTCGTGATTCCGCATACCGCGTTCGAAACACATCTGCGGGCGATTTGGCAGCAGACCGCTTTGCGTTGGTTTTAACGAAACGGTATGGGTGCCGGTCATTCAGAAAGCAATGGCAAACTACTGAACGTAAAGTTGCCAAGGAATCATAAGCAGCATTAAAATGCCGGGGTTTACTGCGACATATCCTGTGAAAGAAAGTTTTAACTAACTATATACCCAAATCGCCTCATAGCGTGAAAAGGGACTTTATTTTCTTAACGGAGCATTTATTGAGCGTTCTGTTCACTGCCCTGAAATTGTGTTTTTACCGCGTCTGTTGATGTGCTCCGTCGACACGATTCAATTTCTGGTAGAAATGCAAAAGAACGGCAATAAAAGGGGCAAACATGCAGGTTGGTATGTGATTAGGGAGGTGGGGAGGGTGTGAATGCCAGGATATTATGGACTAATGACATGCGCACAGCTTGACTGTCTGGCCCCATTCACGCAGGCAGGGAAGGTGACGTCATATCATTGAAGGAAGAATAGCGTTAATCCTGCCGGCCGACAGGAACAAATTATAATGTTGTTGTTGTTGTTGTCGTTGTTGTTGTTGTTGTCGTCGTCGTTGTTGTTGTTGTTGTTGTTGTTGTTGTTGTTGTTGTTGTTGTTGTTGTTGTTGTTGTTGTTGTTGTTGTTGTTGTTGTTGTTGTCATACGAACCCCGTCGTTGGAGTTATTAACTTTAAAAGAAAATTGTATGTCCTTTGTAGAACGTTGCAACCGCCCTTAGTTGTTACTGGCTCATTGGCTGTTTGTGACTTACTAAACAATTTTACGTCGAGGACTATGCGTTTGTGGTTTGGGGGATAGTGAGACGCGCATTTTCATAATTCCCCAAAAGAATGAGTCGAGGGTTTGAAATCAGCCGCTGACGATTTGGAAGCAGACCGCTTTGCGTTGATTCCACTGTATGAGACTGGAAGAACCGCGAGGCATTATTCGTTGTTTCTGATCAGGGGTGAGAAACTTTGTTACATCTACAGAAGAATAGTTGTTCACTAAAAAGACACTTTTTTGCTTCAGGAGAAAGTGTATACATAGGTAGAAAGGTTCCAAAATGGACAATAAAATGTCATTGGTGAACCACTAAGTACCTGTCTCAAAAAGAATATCATTGCTGCACGACAACGCCTACTCTTATACGACTCCACATACAGTGGATACACTACGTACTCTAACATGTGAGGTCTTGAAACATCTAGCATTACGGTCCAAACTTTGCGCCAGAAGACTTTCACATTTTGGAATCCGTAAAAGAACATTTGGAAGTGGTGAAATTTTCTTTTAAGCCACACTCAAAACCTTTTTTATTTTTTTTTAATAGAAGGCATCAACAATCTAGTGGACAGATAGACCAGGTGAATTGCCAGATAGGGGAGACTATGCTAAGAAATAACACACACCACACCAAATTTCTGGTTCGCACTATTGTGAAAACAAGGTTATTCGAAAAACTCTTGTTACGTAATGGCATCCCCTCGTAAAGTTGTGTGTGTATGTGCGCGAGCGTGCGCGCGCGCGTGTGTGTATGTGTGTGTACGCACACATATTTAGATACACACTCCATATACCTCCCATTTAGTCAAAATGTCAATAACATACTTCACAGTTAGACCCTATGCTAATAACATTACGGCAATAATATACTTCAGTTAGAAATTATGTGAATAAGAAACTCCACAGTTAGACATTATGTTAATAACATACTTCAGCTAGACATTGTTATTAACATTCTTCAGTTAGACATTATGTCAGTAACATATTTCTGTTAGAAATTATGTTATTAATATACGTCAGTTAGACATTATGTCAATAACATATGTCAGTTAGACATTACGTCAATGACAAAGTTCAGTTAGACATTATGTCAATAACATATTTCAATTAAACGTTATGTCAAAACATATTTCAGTTAGACATTATGCTATTGCTGTAATCAGAAGAAGCTGTTTTAAATACACAAAATAATCACACCATGGAGAGGTTAGGAAACATTTCATGCGAGTTGTTTTTGCCAGAACGGTTCATTTCAAATCTTGAATGTAGGCCACAGTGGTAGAAATCAATCAATGTCTACATAACGTCGCCATTCCACTCCACCCAGTTCCTTTATCAACACCCCGACGTTTCCTATGTGGCATTTGTACTTATGCTTGTTTGTTTATGAGATATACTGTATAGTTTATATACGTTACACTTTATAGTTTAAAAATACTGCAGAGAGTGTCATAAATGGACAGAAGAACGAATGAGATATTCCTCAACGAACCGTAAATTGCTTCGAGAAATTAGAGCTGGACACTCAAGGTTGTTAGGGCATGTTATGCGGAGAAATGTGCACCTATGCATTCCCACGTGCTCGCCCACTCACACTCATGCAAGAGTGAACACTTACACACACACACACACACACACACACACACACACACACACACACACACAAGAACTCATGCAAACATACAAGGGTGCTCCCACTCAAACACACACTCGCTAGTGACAGCCGAGTGGTTTAGAGGAACGACTTTGGTCTTAAACTGTGGTCAACTTGCTGCGATTCACTGTGTGGGTAGTATTCATGTATTGGAAACTAGATATCGGGATGGTACAATCGTACCCCTGATCCTAGGGTAATGTATAAGACATCTACCATTCTCAGGCAAGGGCGAGACACCAGGAAAACACGTCTGCCCATTGCGCGCATAAAAATCTCCCGGCGTCGGGAAATCGACAGGAGTAGGCCGAACAGACTTTCGCGGAAGCTTAATTTCAAAATAAGAAGACCTGTCCATATGAGATTGTTAATAACATGAGGGGTTTGGTGCAGTCACACATTTGTATTCTTGCAGTTGTACTGTGGTATGAATTTCATTATTCCGAGTGTGGTCTATGGAGGGAAGGGTGGGGCAGTAGAGCAGCTATCTTTGTTCAGGAAAAGTGATCCCATACACCCACGTGGGCGCGCACACACACACACACACACACACACACACACACATTTACAACCAAGAGATTGAAAATGCCATAAACTTTGGATGGATGCCTTGGCTCCATAATTAACAAGAATGGAACACATGTGAAAGAAAGTCTAGCATTGAGTATTCACAGCAACGCAGAAATTAATTATACATTATATATATATATATATATATATATATATATATATATATATATATATATATATATATATATATATATATATATATATATATAGTAAGTTAGTAAGGAAAGGATCCCTTCACACACCGCCTTAAAGTATATTGGGTATATGGTGCCAAATCCTCATTTGTATACACCAGTCGACATTCGATGAGTGATGTGGTCAAAGTCACGTAGACTGCTTTTACCTCCCAGAACATTTCCTGATACCCGTGTTAGGCTGGGTCAATCTTGAAGTGCAGATCAATTCTTATGTTTAATCCCGCATAGGTCAGAGTTCAAATACATAACCTCCTCAAGGCAGGCAAGCGTGCTTGCTACTGTGATACGGTGTCCAGGACAGACAGACCGACCGACCGACGGACGGACGGATGGAGAAATAGATAGATAGAAAGATGGAGGGATGAAGGGAGGGAGGGACGGAGGGAGGGACGGACGGACAGACAGACAGACAGACAGACAGACAGACAGACAGACAGACAGACATATAGATAGATAGAAAGATGGATGGATGGAGGGAGGGATGAAGGGAGGGAGGGATGAAGGGAGGGAGGGAGGGACGAACGGACGGACAGACAAACAGACAGACAGACAGACTGACAGATAAGTCGATAGGTAGATAGAAGGGTAGGTAGGTAGATAGATAAATAAATAGATATACATATAGAGATGTGTGTGGAAGTGTGTGTGTGTGTGTGTGTGCGCGCGCGCGCGAGCGCGTTCGTTTGTGAGTGTGAGTGTATGTTCAAGCCACAGAATTAGTCATATCCCGTAATCATTTTTTTCTTTTCAAACGTTGATTACAGTATTTAGATCATCTTACACCTAAACCGATCACTATAACTGCTCCATTAAAATCACTACACCCACATACTGCTGGGGCCTACAACTTTCCGTTCCCATTTGTATGGTATTCTATATACGTTATTACTATTCCTAGATGATCGCTGGAAGCTAAGATCAATATCGTCCTGTGAACCTAATATTGCACACGGGTATGTTTGTGGAATTATTGCTTGGTCTCGCTTGACTAGACGCGAGGAAATATAGCCGCATCATACAAGTTCACTTTTTTTTTCACAGGCCACAAGAAAAGTGGCATTTATAAGAGCGAATACATGTGAATCACACGAGTAAAGTTATGTGAAATACAAGGTAAAAATACGTGAATCACAACAGCAAAGGTATTTGAAATACAAGAGGAAAGTTATGTGAATTAGAATAGGCTAAGATATGAGAATAAATGGCATTGTAAACACATCTTCGACTAGAAATACTGGGGGAAGAGTGGAAAGCCATATTGGAGAGAAAATGTAAACACAAACACGAAGAAAGTGCAGACCCCTTATGGTCTAGATAGGGCCAATTAATGGCTGGGTCCCTAGGATACAGCAATGGGGTCGACGTAAACAGTTGTGGAGTCAGATGTCTTGTGGTTAATAACATAAGAATATAACATCATATTCACTAAATCATCATCATATGCCGTGCCGATAAGCGTGGGTGGTCATGTTTCGCCATCTCAAATGATCAACAGAGTTGTGGATCAGATCTATGTTTTTTGTCACGACCATGCCTTGTGACGAAACTATCTAGATATTTAGATTCCATGCTTTCCTTTTTTTCTTTTCCCCTCATGATGGCGGTTAGGCGTTGAACCGCTATGGCCTCTGGAGTATTTATCCTTGTGGCTGCGGTTTGCATTCGCATTTTCCTCATGTTAGACAGGTAGTATATGGTTCCGTCGCCCTGCTACTGAGTGAGTGTGTGGCTCGACTCTGTGAGCTGTGAAATTCATATGGAATGCTTTTACATCTGTCCGCTTTTGTTAGTACAGTGAACTGCATATTCGGAACAATGGCTACCTGCTGTTGCTGAATTGACTGATTTGCCTTTTCGGTTCACGGGTGCATTTTTCAGGAGACTTCTGGGAGTCGATGCTGGAGCTACGGAGTTCGTGCTTTGTGCGGCACTTTCGGCGGGTCGCCCTGCGGAAAGATACCGAGCCATGTGAGAAAACCGGGGTCAATGAAGTCTTTCTGGTGACTGCCGATTCCATCGAAGTTAACTATAATTTTCGTGGATGACTTTTGTGTTGGCATTCTGGCGGCGGAATTATGCACAGTGTACCTGTGCGGGCTGTTGGCTTGCCGAGACTCCTGTCTATTCCACTTTTAACATTGGACAGTGAGGAGCATATTGTGTGATATTCACTAGTACATGAACGGAACATAATGGGGACGACCCGTGCCATGAAGTTGGAACCGCGACTAGCCAGCCAGCCAGGCAGCCAGCCAGCCAGCCAGTTAACTTTCCCCCTCAATCTTGCCAGTTGTCACCAAGTTCTCTAGTTTATTTCTTCTCATAATGTGTCCGAAAATCCTTACTGTCGAAGTCTAATTTCTCTTATCAGTTTACAGTTTTCATTTGTTTCTTGTAGGACTTGCTCACTGGTTGTCTGTTTGTCCATGGTATTCTTTGCATTTTTCTCAGAAACCACATTCACTGTAAACCACTTTGGAATGGATACTCAGTTCTTTCCCTTTGATTGGCAGGTTGGTTCGTTGGCTGATTGGCTCTTCAAGAGGCAGGCGGAACCGTAAATTGATCAGAGAAATTAGATTTAGACGGTCAAGATTGTTTTCACATATTATGACTAGAAATAAACTTGGAACCTTGGTGACATCGTCAAGTGAGTCTCATTGCATTGTTTAATCAAGCTTGTAATTCAGAACATCAGATTCCGACAAGCATGTTTTAGTCACGCCTTGCTCAGTGTTTCGTCTAGCCTCGCTCATTGTTTCGTCAAACCCTCGCTCAGTGTTTCGTCAAACCTCGCTCATTGTTTCGTCAAAGCCTCGCTCATTGTTTCTTCAAGCCCTCGCTCAGTGTTTCGTCAAACCTCGCTCATTGTTTCATCAAGCCTGTGGCTCAAAACATCAAATTCTGACAAGCATGTTTTCAGGATTTGTTTGCCTTAGCCTTTGAGTATCCCCATTCTATCTACGATGCAGCGGGTTTGTAAATCACTTCGTCGGGTGTATTTCCATTGACTTGTCAGACATCGGAGACCCTACCTGTAAGCTGCGCTACTATCGGCTTTGCTCTTGGGTCACACGCACGCCCCTCTATCACATCAAGGTGAAACACAGCACAGGGGGAAATCCTAGTCACGGATGCCACCCGAGCAAGAGGAAGACAGAGAGATAAATACCTTGATCACTTGGTAAAATGCAGGTCAGCATGGTCGAATGGATAATAGCAGCGCAGTTCTTAATCTTCCAGTGCGCTGATGCCGAGAGTAAGGGATTCAACCCCCTACACCCGTCAGTTGGACTAAAATGTTGACTTCTAGTCCTTACCTAGAAAGGTAAATTACAAGCACCTCTGAAGTCGGAGTGGGTTCACCTAAAGGATAGTGGCACTGGCAACTTGGAAAGCTAACCCACACGCAAAAATCAGTCCAATGCTATTAGAAGACTCTAGTGAATCTCATTGTTGCATCTTTTCATTCTTCTTAAATCGTTCTTATGCTTTAATGTAGTCACGGGAGGGGGTCTTCTCCGTGATTATATGATGCATTTTATGTGTATATTTGTTTGCTGATGAAGGCTAGTCGCCGCAACGTACTGTGTTTTCCTTAATTGTGTTCTGTAAAGCTGCCAAACTTTATTTTATTTTATACTAACTGACCCGGCCCGGTTTCGCCCAGTACCTGGCGGGGATCTGCCTGGCTGGCTGGCTGGCTGGCTGGCTGGCTGGCTGGCTGGCTGGCTGGCTGGCTGGCTGGCTGGCTGGCTGGCTGCCTGCCTGCCTGCCTGCCTGCCTGCCTGCCTGCCTGCCTGCCTGCCTGCCTGCCTGCCTGCCTGCCTGCCTGCCTGCCTGCCTGCCTGCCTGCCTGCCTGCCTGCTGCCTGCCTGCCTGCCTGCCTGCCTGCCTGCCTGCCTGCCTGCCTGCCTGCCTGCCTGCCTGCCTGCCTGCCTGCCTGCCTGCCTGCCTGCCTGCCTGCCTGCCTGCCTGCCTGCCTGCCTGCCTGCCTGCCTGCCTGCCTGCCTGCCTGCCTGCCTGCCTGCCTGCCTGCCTGCCTGCCTGCCTGCCTGCCTGCCTGCCTGCCTGCCTGCCTGCCTGCCTGCCTGCCTGCCTGTCTGTCTGTCTGTCTGTCTGTCTGTCTGTCTGTCTGTCTGTCTGTCTGTCTGTCTGTCTGTCTGTCTGTCTGTCTGTCTGTCTGTCTGTCCTGTCTGTCTGTCTGTCTGTCTGTCTGTCTGTCTGTCTGTCTGTCTGTCTGTCTGTCCTGTCTGTCTGTCTGTCTGTCTGTCTGTCTGTCTGTCCTGTCTGTCTGTCTGTCTGTCTGTCTGTCTGTCTGTCTGTCTGTCTGTCTGTCTGTCTGTCTGTCTGTCTGTCTGTCTGTCTGTCTGTCTGTCTGTCTGTCTGTCTGTCTGTCTGTCTGTCTGTCTGTCTGTCTGTCTGTCTGTCTGTCTGTCTGTCTGTCGTCTGTCTGTCTGTCTGTCTGTCTGTCTGTCTGTCTGTCTGTCTGTCTGTCTGTCTGTCTGTCTGTCTGTCTGTCTGTCTGTCTGTCTGTCTGTCTGTCTGTCTGTCTGTCTGTCTGTCTGTCTGTCTGTCTGTCTGTCTGTCTGTCTGTCTGTCTGTCTGTCTGTCTGTCTGTCTGTCTGTCTGTCTGTCTGTCTGTCTGTCTGTCTGTCTGTCTGTCTGTCTGTCTGTCTGTCTGTCTGTCTGTCTGTCTGTCTGTCTGTCTGTCTGTCTGTCTGTCTGTCTGTCTGTCTGTCTGTCTGTCTGTCTGTCTGTCTGTCTGTCTGTCTGTCTGTCTGTCTGTGTTTGACTCTTTCCCGTTCCCGTTGCGGGGAAAAATTTCACGTATCTAAAATAGATCCATTATTTTTACGAAAACTTTGAAAATGCCTTGAAGATTTAATCATTATATTATAACGCATTGTGACTGCAGATAACTACTTTAAACATTTTATGAAACTTAAGAAAAATACAACAATTATTTAAATTAATTAATACTACATGCTACTAAAAATTATGTCCCTTGATATAACTTTTCTTAAGTTAAGTCCCCTTGTAATATTTTAATTAAATTCCATTTAATACGTAAATAACTGTTTTTAAACTAACAAACTATGCCAGTTGGCTTGGCGGAAATGAGAAGAGCATCTGTAGAAAATGTCATCTCAATTGGATGGACCGTTCACGAACGTATAAGGGACACACAAAGACACAAACAAAGACACATACAAACATTCTCTTTTATATATATATATATATAGATTATTGGAAGTAGTAACACGTGCATGGACTACGCTTGGGTTCAAAGCGAGCGAACAACACAAAAAAAACTCGCCCAAATGACAGGATCGGGACACATGCATCATCATCATCATCATCATCATCATCAAATCATCTTTCACTTTTGCCGTCAAACGTCGTGGGGAGGGATAGTTGGCACTCCAGTGCCAGATGGGTGGCATTGGATAGTGTCATTTCGTTTGATATGTCTTTAATATCGCCAATTCATTTTCTTCTCGGGCGTTCTGCTGCTCTTATAGCAAATGTTCTTTGACGTAGTACCATTGCTGGTAGTTGATGGTATTGCATTCTCACGAGATGGCCGAACCATTTGATCTTCTGTCTTTCAACATGTGTGGCATAAAGTGTTAATCCCACAGTCTGTCTGATAACCTCGTTTCTTATTCGGTCTCGGATAGTTAAATCGGCAGCTCTCCTCAAGCATCTCATCTCACATGTGTCCCCGTTTGATATTGGTAGCATAGTGTTGTTGTGGATATGTTATTTATTATCTGTCGTTTTGCAGACATGGGTATATGTGGATGTTTCAGTATGAGTGATAGTTGATTTATAAACGCACTTGTTTTTTGACATCTGATTCAATTTCTCTGTCTATTATGCCACCTTCTGTGATCATACTTTTTAGATATTTAATTCTTTAACTTTTTTTGTCAGATGCTAAACCATGATATCACACGCCTATCGGCACGGTCTTTGATGAAGATGATATTGTGTTGATTGTAAACGATCTTACATCAAATCAAGTGCCCGGTCTGATAAATCAACAACATACAGCAACCCGATACTCAGCTACATCAACTTTACCGTGCGAAAACGTGATTTTTGAAAACGCCGACTAAGAGTATCAGCGTCATTGATTACAGGTCTGGCTAATGGCAAACACCATGAACTACAACTGACTATTAAGTTGGAAATTAAATAAACGCAATTATTGATTGCTTCAACACGCTGTTATGTAGCCTCACTGGAGCTGAAGCGGTGCCCATTGATTAGTTACGGCCAAAGCCAGGTGGGAATTTGCATTATAATGAGAACAATGCCTACAGTGGAACACTACAGCTACACAAAGGACCGCTTTCATCTTGAATGTTTCCTGAAGTTTCAAATTAAAGTAAAGGGGATGGGAATGAAGTGGTAGTGAGGAGATCTGATTTAACATATAAAATTTTTAAACATTAATCCGCAAATGACACAACTCAAGATTTTGGGACCTATATTTTCAAGTATTCGCTAAGAGAGAAAATAGTATTACATATAATATTCATTGTCGGTATTTTCCCTAGTCTGGTTTCGTGTTTTTCCCCGAGTAACATTTTTTTTAAAAAAATATGGCTGTTATAAACAGTTTAAAATGAATATACTCAATGACGTTTTAAAATATTAATAGTACCTGTTGATGAACATCATTGAGAGGTAGAGGAGGGAAGGAAATGAGATGGGGTGGTGAGAGGGAGGAGAGAGAGTGTGTGTTTTGTGTGTGTGTGTGTGTGTGTGTGTGTGTGAGAGAGAGAGAGAGAGAGAGAGAGAGAGAGAGAGAGAGAGAGAGAGAGAGAGAGAGAGAGAGAGAGAGAGAGAATCTGCAACAGACATTAGCAAAGCCGTATGTCATTTTTTTAATAGTCAAAGGAAAAAGAGGAAGAATCTACATTTTGGAGACAGCCATAATTAAAGAATGTATGATTTTTGTTAAGACGTAAAAGAGTTGAGTTGAGATTCGTCAAGAACCAACACCACAGCACTCGCGACATTTCCATACGTGCATCATCCTCATATTCAATAACCAGCGAAGAGTCCCAATGTTAATGGTACCAGTTATAGTCTGATTATATGTCCGTATGGTCTTTCTTCGGAGTACCAAGTGTACCATTGTAATCTGTTAAAGAGGAAATCCATATCTTGGGCCTGGATTTACAAGCATGTGTTACGGGAGGCCAGTTTACGACGACAGCGCGAAGAAAGACACTAAAACTTCGACGCATGACCAACTAGACACCCCTCATTTAATTTGAGACCTATGACGCTATTTCATATTATAAAATTCTGAGACCTATAGTGCTATTTCTTAAGGGTTGTCTAGTTGGTGTTGCGCTGAAGTGCTGCGAGAGGTTGTCGTCATTTGAAGGTGAAGGTTGGAATCCCTGTGGGGTAACTGTGATTTCTTGGCAAGTTTACGTTCAGTAGTTTGCCATTGCTTTCTGAAAGACCCGCATTCACAGCTTTGTATGAAAATCAACACAAGGCGGTCAGCTACCAAATCTCCCGTAGCTGTGTTTCGAACGTGATATGTTGGATTGCGAATTGCACTAGTAATTCTTCGCCACAGAGCCGGCGGGGTAACTATGGCGTTCAGTTTTTATGTTGTCGAGTATGTCCTCAAGTCTCTACTTCTTTGTTCTACTTCTGTGAGCGGCAAAAATTACCAGCGAATGTATGTATGA
Source organism: Cepaea nemoralis (assembly GCA_014155875.1). Lineage (NCBI taxonomy): Eukaryota > Metazoa > Mollusca > Gastropoda > Stylommatophora > Helicidae > Cepaea > Cepaea nemoralis. The sequence goes on along the minus strand of JACEFZ010003698.1, from coordinate 747,230 downwards.
GCTGTCTAAGTGGCCTCTAAGGGTTCCCATTTGATACAACCCGTAATGTTTATCCAGTATAATATATGCAGAGTGTGTACGGGGGCCACATGAGATAACCCGGTTCTCTAACACCTGCACATAGTCTATCGTACTTTACACAGGCCATATAAATCGCACAAAAGAAATCGTAAAACTCCTTGGTCCCTGAATCACCGTGATTGCTTGTGAAGGGAAATGGCTGGTTTAATTGTTGTATGCTCTCAGAGCTTGACTATATCCATACTCATTATTTTAGCACTTGCCTAGTTGAACTGTCACACTCATGGCAATGAGAGGGAAAAAAAGATTGTGTCAGCGTGTATACGTATGACATAATCAAGTGCCGTGCCGACTGGCGTGTACGATCATGCTTCACCAGATCTTGCTATCTCTAACGGTTGTTTGCCCATCAAGAATGATGATGACCATTCATTTCATCCAGTGGGGTTAAAAGTATAGAGCCGTGATTTCTAAGATGGCTGATAAGGCCTATTTTGGTTCGAAATGTTCTTTGACAATGTGGGCAAAGATTGCTTGACGCCCCTGCGGTGGTTTTTCTGTCCTGCCTTTTCTTCACAGCTCTTGCAGTCCTGGTTGCCTCACACATGACTGCACCCTTGTGTAATGATGCACGCCACGAATTTCGGTCTTTGGCAGCAGTCTCCCGGATGTAATGATGAATTCCAAAAGCTTTCAGGGAGATTTTCAGAGTGCCTTTAAAGCGTTTCCTCTGGCCGCCTTGGGAGCACTTACCACAACGCAGCTCGCCGTAAAAAAATTCGTTTAGGGAGCCTGTGATCTGGCGTGCGAGTTAAGTGACCAGCCCAGCGAATGTGATTCTTCATTAGTATAGTGTGGATGCTGGGCATGGACGCTCTTTCTAGGACTTCAGTGTCTGGGATCTTGTCTTGCGATTTAATCTTCAATAGCTTCCTAAGGCAGACTGTGTGGAAGTGGATTAATTTCCTAGTATGTCGCTGATAAACAGTCCATGTTTCACAAGCATATAGCAGTGTGGATAATACAACTGATTTGTAGACTTTCAGCTTTGTTTGCAGGCTTATTCCGTTTCGGTCCCATACATTCTTGTACAGTCTGCCAAAGTCCGCGCAGGCCTTGGAGATTCTTGCATTCACTTCGTCATCAATTGTGACAGCTTGTGACACAGTAATATAATCTAACTGTATTCTCCAAATGTATGTATCAATTCGAGTGCTGACTCCCTTCCGCACTTTGACACAAGACTGTCAAGAATGTTCTCCCGCGGTCTTCCTCTAGTTCTCTTTCCACAAATCTTTCCAGTTGTCACAACATGTTCCTGTTTTTGTCTTCACATAATGTTGTCCAAAATACAATTAAGACTGCCTCTTTCTGATGTTTGTTAAAAGATGTCTTTGCGACGTAGCCATGCTGAAAATGTGCAGATTATTCATTTTGGCTGTCCAGTGAATTTTGAGATGACTTCTATAAAACCACGTCTCCAAAGCTTCCAGGCATTGTTTCGTTTGCTTACCAATATCCAGAATTGATATATTTTGGTCACTTGAAACGCCATGAGAGTTTGAAGAGAATAATGATAGCGATTTATTGCATAAGATACACTTCATACCCGGGTCAGCAAATGCCCGCAGAAGTCGGATGTGTCGGCCGAAAGGCGCAAGTATCGCAGCTCTGCTGTAAACAGGCATAAAACAATTACGTCAGGGAAAAAATAACATTCCGGATGAACGCAGAAGCAGCAGTAGCAGCAGCAGCAGCAGCAGAAGAAGAAGAAGAAGAAGAAGAAGAAGAAGAAGAAGAAGAAGAAGAAGAAGAAGAAGAAGAAGAAGAAGAAGAAGAAGAAGAAGAAGACTCTTCATTTTCTGGAATTCAGCTTTTGCTTTCATTATTCTGCTCTTAATCTCTGTTGTGCATCTTCCATCTGATGTTATAAATGCCCCTAGGTATTTAAAATTATCCACTTCATTAAGAATTTTCCCTTCTATTTCCATTTCACATTTTGGTGTCACCTTTTCCTTTGAAATCACCATTGTTACTGTTTTCTTGTTATTAGGCGAGTCCTTTCTTGGTACTCTCTGTTACCACAATGTCCAACAATTGTTGTGGATCTTTAGCATTATCTGCCACAAATACTGTGTCATCTGCATAGAGTATATTGTTTGTATTATAACCTCCGATTAGAAGAGGGGTCTTTGAGCCTGAGGAATTAAAACCGCCTGGCTAGTGCAGTTGCCGCGAAATGTGCAGGTTAGGATTTTCGGTTTGCCCCAGACAGAAAAAAATCCCACATCTTACCGAGGATTCAAACCCGGGTCTCCCGAAGGAGAAGATGGCATCTAGCCACTCGGCCAGCCGCTCCTCTTCTAAGTTACTGTCTTCTGTTAATTCTTGCCTTTCTCCATCATATAATTCTCTTATATACTCATTCAACCTTTTCATTAAAACACCTTTCTCCAATAAAATCTTTCCTGTTTTTAATTTCAAACACCCTGTATTTATTCTTATTTTTCTTCCCGTGAGCTCACTGATTTGCTTGTGCATATTTTTTGTACCTTTAATAGAATTTAATTCTATTTTGTTGCACATCTCGTATAACCACTTTCTTTTGCCTTCACACATTTATCTCTTATTTCTGTATTTATCTTAGTATACTCTTGTTTGTAATTTTTACTGTTTTCTTTTGTCATCAAGATGTCTTCAGTCATCCATTCTTTTTCTTCGCTTTTTGGCTCCTCTCCGGTAATACTTCTTTGTTTGTTTGATGAATGGAGCCCCTTAACATTTCCCATTGTTCGTTTATACTCTGTATTTCAGCTATTGCATTGTTACTGACTTAATGCATAATATTGCGAATGCGTGGAAAATAACCAGAGAACATCACGACGAAATATAACTAATACTCCGTGCAGACATCACGGAGAGGTGGGGGTGGGGGAGGGGGGAAGGCTGCGGTCAGTGACACGCCAAACATAATCAGTGTACCCAGGTTTCAGCCGCCATTAGCACGCTTCACAACGAGGGTTCGTGTTAGAGCAAGACCAGGTCTGTTGACGAAGTGTCATGTTTTGTAACGAGACCAAACACCCGCTACCCTACTCCCGCTATTATAACATCAAATAAATACTATCATAAAGTGCTTTAGAAACTGGCCTGGGCGATCATGCTTCTCTCAGTCACCCGATCTTTTCACAGTGTTGCCTGTAACATATTATGCCTCTTTGTCTTTGTGGACGATGGAATATTAACACTCCGGTTAACGTCGACAATCGAAAGGATAAATTTAATCTTAAAGAAGTACTACCTGTAAGAGGCAAAACATGACTGCCCACGCTTATCGGCATGGCACATGATGATGACTCCAAGACTCATCTCATCTCATCATGTTCCACTTGTACCTTGCGGTGTCGAGGTGCAGTATAAACAGCGGCAGAGCGCCCGCCTATGGGCTTCATGTATCGATATTCCAATGGACTCTGTTATTCCCAGCATCCACCGTTTACGTGGTCGCCCTCTTCCTCTGCTTCCCTCTGGTCTGTACATCATTGCTTGTTGTGGTATACAGTTAGTTGGTAGCCTACTTGCATGGTCAAACCATTTGACTTGCTGCCTTCTAATAAAATCTAGCGCAGCTATAACCCCCACTTGAGTCCTGATTTTTTCATTTCTGATCTTACATCTCTTAGAGACTCCAAGACTATCACTTTATATATCTAAAAAAAATTATCCCTACTAATAGTAAAGGTAATCCCATGATATCTACTGTCCTTCCGGCATGACGTGTTCAGCATTTACATATCCTAGTTAGTTGTATATCCTTTACAGGACGTCACAATCACCACTAGTGTTTTTTGGCTGTGATTTCTTGACGTCAGTAGTTTGCCATTGCTTTCTCAGCGACCGGCACTCATACCATTTTATGAAAACCAACGCCGGACGTATTCTAGGCCATGGTATAATGAAGTGGGATAGCTAGTTACCTTCCTCGACGCGTTTCCTTCCCAAACAAACCTGAAATGTATCCGGTATTCATTTGAAGAGACTGTGGTGACCTGGGAGTGATACTCTCACAGTAAAAGTATCCTGCCTTTGAACTTAGACCACATTTTGTGTTCTTATTGTCTGGCGTTGGTGATCATGACTGTCCACAATCCTCTGCCCCGTGTGCTGTCAACCAGTGGTAAGCAAGCCAACCAAAGAACCATATTCCAGCAGCTCATCTAAGTGTTATAATTATTTTTATCATTATTATTTTATCATTAGGCAAAGGCAGATCATTGAAATACAATCACGTGGTACGTGCGGCGCAGATTTTTAGAGCTGCCGTAGGAAACGCTGCCACGGAGTTAATAACTTCATAATTAAACTTCTTCAGTCAGCTGAAGATTTCCCACAAAAATCTGTTACGCAGGAAAATATGTGAGAACAAACTGTCGTAGGAAACTTGCGAGAACAGAATTTGCAACCCCCGGGAAGGTTAACCCGGTCAACAAATGCCCGCAGAAGTCGGATGTGTCGGCCTAACGGCGCAAGAACGCAGCTCTGCTGTAAACAGGCACAACGCAATCACATCCGGAAAAAAAAAAACTCCGGATGAACGAAGAAGAAGAAGAAGAAGAATTTGCAACTGGGGTAGACATATTTTAAAACAAAAAAAGTGTACTCTGATAAAATGTAAAAAGTATGAAGACGCATGACGCGATGTTGTGGACACATGGGGAAGAGTCTGTCATACATCACGTGTTGCCATGGATTGAAAGAGTTAAAGTTAGTTTCACTTTCATTGTATAAACATTCACAACTGTATGCCAGACAGTCTTGACTTACCTTGCATAAACATTCACAACCATGTGATACACAGAACTTAATTACACATACATTGCACATACTTCACACATACATTACGCATACATTACAAAGTAATGTAACATATGTTGAAAAGAGGTCTGCATGACGCCGGAGCTTAATGATCATGCGCTTAAACTGTCGGTGCGCTGACGGCGGGGTACGGGGTTCACTCCCTACACAGGTCAGTTGAACTGCAACATTGACTTCTCGTGCAGAATTCAATGGCAGCCTGCTGAACGTAAACTTGCCTAGAAAATCAACCTGGGGCTAGGGTTGATCGCAAGGCCCTTCAAAGGACATACAACATTTGTTACATTGAAAAACGGTCATCATCAAGTGTCCTACCAGCTGATGTAGGCGTTCATGTCTCTCCACAGATCTCGGTCTTTAGTGTTCTGGATCAACTCTGCTGCTGATATTCCTCCATGCCACCGTCTCAATCCATCTAGCATCGTTTCTCTTGGTCGTCCTCTGCCTCTCTTCCCATTGATCTTTCCAGTTGTCACGATTTTCCTCAATGCCGCTCTTCTCATCACATGCCCAAAGAAAGTTGTTTGTCTCTTTCTTCTATCCATCATGTGCCATGCCGGTAAGCGTGGGCGGTGATGTTTTGCCATATCACTCGATCACCAGAGCCGTGGATCAGCTCCGTGTTCCTGTATCGACCATGCCACGAGGCCAAGCCATCCAGGTATTTGTTTCTAGGTCTTCCCCTTGGTCTGTTTCCTTCGATCTTGCCAGTTGTCACCAAGTTCTCCAAGTCATTTCTTCTCATAACATGCCCAAAAAATTTTGACTGTCTACGTCTAATGACTCTAATCAGTTTACGATCTTCATTTGTTTCTTGAAGGACTTGCTCATTGGTTTTTCTGTCTCTCCATGGTATTCTTTGCATTTTCCTCTGAAACCAAATTTCCACAGCCATAAGATGTTTTTTCATCTTGTCTGCTCATTGTCCACGCTTCGCATCCATATAAAAGTACAGGTTCTATGTAGCACTTCAACACTCTTTTTCTCGTTTCAATTTATATCTTTTTATTGATCAGTATGTTTTTCATCTTGCAATAGGTAACCTTTGTCACAGCGCTTCTTGTTCTAATCTCTTCAAGGCATCTCCCATAAGATGTTGTGACTGTGCCAAGATAACTGTATCGATTCACTTGCTTAAGAATATGCCCATGTCTCTTTCTTGTTGTATATAATGTTCAAGTTTCATTAGCCTCTTTCAGGCAGTCTGTGTTAATTACTATTGCAGTCCAAGAAATTCGCAATATTCGTGACCAATAATGATATCTGCTAAAATTATATACAAAAGAATACTTAATTATGCAAGTGAAATGTTGCTTCTGGTTTAGAAAGTCATGGCTAACCATTGAACGTAAAATTGCATAGAAAATCAGCTTGCGGTTGAGTTAATGTCCTGTTGAGGGCATACAACATTAGCTTGATATTAACATAGTCAGTACCAAAGAAAAAGTAGGTTTGGGCCAAACAAAAATGGATAGCGAAAATGGGAAGTATGGGTGTGTCACAGTTATTACTTAAAAGTTGTTCAAACGGTAGCCTACATATTGTGTTACATTATAAAATTAAAGGGTGTTGCAAAGGGAAAACTACTGTGATATTTTAACTATAGTTTGATTTATAAGCCCATGGCAGTTACGGGAAGTTCGAATAAGACGATTTATCATCCCATGGCAATTAAACAGTTAATTATAATATACATCTCAATTATAACCCAGGAGGGTTGAACAAGATAATTAAAACAAAATGAGTAAGTAGTAAGTACTAACCTTGTCAATCCCCTCCTGATTGGCATCAACTCGTTTCCTAATCTGCATATACTGCCACATATCCGATACCGGCCGCTCATTTTCCTTGCCCTGTGTCCGGTTAATAAGCTGCTCATTGCTTGGCAATTTGTACAGGTCATCGATTTGTTTGACCAGTTCGGACACCCTCCTCTCAAGCTTGTGGTACGGGCTGCTACGTTTTGGAGTAGCGTAACTGAATTTATCACTTAAACTATCCTCGGATATAGAAAATGAATCGTCGCCTTTACCACTGTCTCCGCTGTAAATGGAAAACGCTGAGATTGTTCTAGATCCCGAGTGAGTGGTTAACAATTCTCGGTCGTGCTCATCAATGTCAGCTTTGACGTCTTGTATGTTCAGCTTGTGAATCATGGCATGAAGCAAAGTGTGAAGAACATTGAAGTTTACCGCGCCAACTTCTGGGGATCCCAGCGCTAGATCTACCAGCTGTGACAGGCTGACCGAGGTCGGCATGTTTACTAATTTTAATAAGCTTGAGATTCTGACTGTTTCCCTCAAATGCCTGCTCCTTTCCTTCAGATACTTGCTTCTATCGACAGAGTTGAACACTTTATTTTCAAGGAGGGCATTTTAATCACCTTTAACCTCGGGGGTAAAGGTCATGTACAGAAAGTGCCTCATATATTTATATTATGGCATGTGTTTAAGAATATTTCCAGCACAAAATGCCAAGAAAACACATCTGCAGAAACTTTCAAGCAATAATCTGTGTCTATATGAAAATAATATTTTAAAATGAAGATTGTTAATTATAATATAGTCCTGCTCGGCGTAGGAATAATCAATGTTGCTGGGTCGTGTTTTGGTTTGTTGTCATTAACGACGAAGGCAGGTTGGTTACTGCTATGGGAAATAGAGACAACACGTCAGTTAGAATTACATGTGACTCGCCATAGGGTATTTTTAGATACTATACTTCATATGTAGGCGTATACAAATTATACTGGTATATGTACGTTAAATGTATGTTAGAGATGTACATTATAAGAAGAGCACATATGTCTGGAGTCATAGTGACATTGAATATTCTTGGCTTTTAAATTATTAGTTATTAATAATAATACTATATCGGATAGCATTGACTTAGTGCAGTGATCGTCACTTTAATTTGTAATGGGTGTACTTGTTTTCTAGAAAGGGGTGCTTATGTATCCTGTAGAAAAAGACAGTCGTAAATGACAATCTCTACTTGAAGCTGTCACTAAACTAAATATGAACTCGAACTGTACTATGCTTCGCTTGAAGTGATTAAAAATAACCTCAAATTTACACAAAATTCACCTAAAAATGGATCGATTTAGTTGAGGGTCCACAACTCCTGATTAACGGTGTAGGGTGTGAAGGGGAGAAAGCGGGGGGGGGGGGGGGGGCGGGGTTCGGTGTAGAGCAGAAGTTACGGAGTCCACTTCTGGTTCAAACAGACCAGGTTCGTCTAAAGGTGTTGACAATTTGGAAGGTCTTAAGAAAAATAAGAAGCAGCATAGTAATTAATGTCGACCTCCCTGGCTAAGATGTTAACGTCTTTCTCCGTAATCCCGTATTTCCACGTGGGGTAACACAGCTGCGCGAAATTCGGTAGCGGTTCGCGTCGCGCTCGTTACTTACGGGTTATGTGAGCCTGTCGCACAGAAAGCAGTGGAAAACTACTGAGCGTAATCTTGCCAATAAATCAACAAAAGCGGTAAAATGCTGGTGTTGACAGCGATGTCCTGTAAATAGGATATGCGAAAAAAATAGTAATTAGTATACTCCCCCACGCCGTCCCCGATCCCGTAGTGGATCGTCCTCGGACAGATGCACACTGCTGGCTGTTTGTGATTCCTGGGCAAGTTTACGTTCAGTAGTTTGCCATTGCTTTCTGAGTAACAGGCACTCATATCTTTGTAGGGAAACCAACGCAAGGTGGTCTGCTGCCAAATCGCCCGCAGCTGTGTTTCGAACGCGGTATGCGAGATTACAAGTTGCGTACGTAAAACCTTCGCCACAGAGCAACTATTAAAATTATCCTTTATAAACTAACCTGGACTCGTGACTCAGACAAATCAATGGCTCGTGTGCCAGATGGCCATCTTCAAGAAGGGGATTTATGAGGGTACGTTAATAAGTAAGTCACAAATGGCTGTAGAAAAATAACTACACATGATAACAACTTGAAACCAGTTTATTTTTATACATAACATTGTCCCTTTATTTCTCACCATAATTTCCACCAACATTGATGCACTTATCCCATCGTTTTATCAGTCCTCCCAAACCGGCTGGATAGAACTGCGTGTACACAAAGACTTCTGATCTGCTGGCCGGCTGTCACGTGTTCGACCACACAATGGGACGGATTATATTTTTTGTTAAAAGTGATATGAGTTCCTAAAACGACCCGACCGCGGTGATATTGTCCATCGAGTGCAGATTGGACTATACAACTATGAGGCTAACGCTATGTACCCACTACGTCTCAATGAGTGTAGACGTATGCTTTATTTTTTTGCTTATATTGAGAGTTACGGTAGCAAAGAAATTATAATTTTTTTTTTGCTTATATTGAGAGTTACGGTAGCAAAGAAATTATAATTTTTTTTTGCTTATATTGAGAGTTACGGTAGCAAAGAAATTATAATTTTTTCACAGTATGCAACCCGCCATCGCATGTCTAGTGTCTCACGCTGTCTGTCTGCTTGGTGAGGGGCCTCCTTGGCGAAGTGGGTCAGCTTTCAGAACGACCGACGCTCCACCCATCGAAATCAACTCCGGGTGGGATAAGAGCGCTCGATCTTAAAATTCCCGTGTGCTGATGCCGAGGCAGTGGGTTCAACCCCTACACCGGTCAGTTTGACTAAAATGTCGACTTCTCGTCCTTGACAGACAGATGTGTATTACAAGTACCTCAGAAGTCAGAGTAGGTTTGCCTGATGGCCGGGGATACTGGTAATAGGGAAAGCTAAAGCTAATCCACATGTAAAAATCAGGCCAGTGCAATTGATATAGTAGCATGTGTATGGACTACGCTTGAGTTCAAAAGCGAGCGAACGCAAAAGAAGAAGAAAAGAAACAACTCAAGACTGTCTGCAGTTGATCTTGAGCCCCTATTCGGTATGTCGGGATATTGTGTCGGGATGGTTCCGTCGCCCTGCTACTGAGTGAGTGCGTGGCGCGACACTGTGAGCTGTTGGTTTCGTGTGAAATGCTTTTGAATCTGCCCGAGGTGTTTTTGGAACGTGATTGCATGTTCGGAGCGATGGAAGCTGGCTATGTCCCAGAGTTGACCGGTTTTTGCCTTATGCAGAAATGCGTGGCTGCTGGGCTTCTGGTTGACTGCCACCGACGATGAACTGTATTTTCGTTGAGGACTTTTGTGTTGGCATTCTGGTGACATTATCATTATGTACAGTGAAATGTTTTTTACATCTGCCCTAGGAAACATCAAGAAATATCTAGAACTAGCTGACCCGGCCCGGCTTCGTCCAGCCCCTGGCGGGGATCTTTCTTTCTTTCTATCTATCTATCTATCTATCTATCTATCTATCTATCTATCTATCTATCTATCTATCTATCTATCTATCTATCTATCTATCTATCTATCTATCTATCTATCTATCTATCTATCTATCTGCCTGCCTGCCTGCCTGCCTATCTATCTATCTATCTATCTATCTATCTATATATCTATCTATCTATCTATCGTGATAAAAGGGCAGTATGTTAGACGGGCCTGCGTGCCAAATTCTTAACCCTTTCAAAATAAAGTTTTGTTGTTGTTGTTGTCTGTCTGTCTATCTATTTATCTTATCTAATCTATCTACCTACCTACCTATCTACCGACCGAGCCACCCACCCACCCACCCAGCCAGCCATCTATCCACCCACCCACCCCACCCACCTACCTTTCTGCCTACCTACCTACCTGTCTGTCTGTCTGTCAACCAGTCCGCGCTATTAAATATTGATAAAAGTTACTGGAAAAAATGTGAGGATCATGTGTTGAAAGAGGAAGAGGACTATTGGAGAAAGGATGGATTGAATTTTATGCAACCGAGAGCAATCATCAATCTACTGGAATCGTCCGACACAGATTAAGGTCTGAGCAGATCGCAGACCTTAATCTACGTACACACTTACTGGGATATTTTGCTCCAACTATTCAGACGAATTGCAGGCCCTAAACATTACAGCATCAGCATAATGTCAATGGCAACAGTTTGTATTCCATAGTGATGAATTCCGCAATCCTTCAGCGGTGACCAAAAAAAAAAAAACACACACACACACACACACACACACACTAAACGCATTGAATACAAACAAAAGAGTAATATTGCGGTGGAAACTGACATATTGTGGCATAACAAGAAACGTGAGAGCAAACACATTGTCAAATTAGGGGACAACACACGTGCATACGAATCAATCTATAAACTTCGATGAAAAGAGGACCAACGTCTTGGTCGTTAAGAAGAATGCCCACTACAGAGACACTGACAACTATTTTCATAGTGCAAAACAAGTAATCATGTTCCGTCTCTGAACCGTAAACAGCAGAGTAGACAGACTTTCACGACGACTCAAAGCGGGTCTGTCACCTATGTGTACGTGTGAACAAACTACACAGACAGCTGAATAGATCCTTAAAAATGGAAACATGATGACTAAATTGCGGTATCATTTCTGGTCACTCCATACGCACATTAACGCACAGCTATTTGGAAGCTTTCACGAACTCAAAATAAAAAGCTAACATGAATACTTGTGTACACTTTATTAACCAGCAGCTGAAGAAACAATATATTCCTTCTACTTTCCTGTTAATTTACAAATTATTTACTCCATGCCTCTGTAAATTCTCTGTCTTTACTAATATTACACATTGCACCCCTCTCGGGATTCTCCGTGGTGAAGTGGTCAAGCTGTCTGACTCGGGCTCCGAAGGTTGTATGTTCGATTCCTTCATTTCACGAGTGCATTTTTTCGGAGACTCCCGAGGGTCGTCGCTGGAGCTACGGAGTTCGTGCTTTGTGCGATGCTTTCCGTGCTGCGGAAAGAAACTAAGCCATATGGGATAAAAACCTGGTGCAATGCAGCCGACCCTGTCGATTGTAAGCTACTTCTTTCATTGCACCCACTCCCATACGAATCCGGATACGCCTTTGTGTGTCATCTGAATTGGCGTGTCTCCCATTACTGTAAACATAAATTTGTTAGCGAGAAATCACTAGTTGTTCAGCAAAACATCAAAGGAATGTCGCCGCTTTCGATGATTTAAGTTGTTTTTGGACCTATCAAAGACATATTCCTTGGGTGGGGGTAAATATAAGACGGCTGGAAAAATTTCATAACGATGCAACAGACAGTTTTCAAAATAATTGATCGTGAATGAAGGCATTCTTTGTGGGACATACTATAACATATAAAAACAACAAACACGATGTCAGATTTATGTATAATTCTGGACTGGCACACCCGAGGAATAGTCTGTCACAATGGGTACGCGACCTTAAGAGGGTAAATTAATTCTCTGTATATTTCAGAGTTGGAAAGGGGGAGACAATATCTAGTGAAACAGAAATAAAAAAGTGAAAATGAATGGCCAAAAATGTTTTCAACAACGTGAAATCAGTATTAATTAACATTAATTATTAATTAAGACAGATTAACAACGCATTACACTGAGAATTGCCAAATGTTATGTATGTTCAACACTTATAATATGGCGCGGAAGTCGTGGCGTGGACAATGAACAAGCAATAAGAAAGTTGAATAGAGGCCCTTAGGATATGGGTATACAGACAAATATGTCGTATTTCATTGACACAAAAATAATCAAATGCCGAGGTTCTGGAAAAACTGGGACTGAAAAGAGAGTTGATGAAAGAAATAAAAATGAGGTAAGTGAAATATTTCGGCCACGCTAAAAGACATAACACTCGTATAAAAACCCTACTGGAGAGTAAGGTTAAAGCCAAGCGAGCAAGAGGTAGACAGCGATACAAGTGGAAAGATAACAGCAAGAGATGGACGAACAACAGTCTGACAGAATGTACACTCACAGTGAGAGACAGACAGTGTTGGAGATCCATTGAAGCTAACCTTCATTGTGGAAACGGCACCTGGTTGATTGATATAGTGAAGAAGCCTGGCAAATAAAAATGTAACACTGTCCCCTCTAGCTGTTTCAACTAGAATTTTATGTAATCGTCCAAGATCGTGAACTGGGAACAACGTGATTTATGAAGCAACGCGAATTTCCTCCCCTGCGTGTCTTAAGTATGTTATGAAATCATGACTTTGGTTGGGGCTCGCTACTTGATTTGATCAGCCTTCAGGCTGGTGGCACGTGGAAGGAAAGATTTCAGATGAGGAAATGGGACGCAGAGGTGTTTCCAAGGCACCAGGGCCGGGTTATATACTGGCCAAGACCTATTGATGCGTCCTCGTCGAGCGTCCTGGGCAACAGGTCCCTTCGGGGTCCTGGCTAAAGTCAGTAGGATCGCCGATTCCTCCGAAGTCGGAGAGTGTCTGCCTGTACGGCGAGGAACCACCAGTCTGCACACCAATAAGCCAGACATGGGACAACGGATACTCACGCAAAACTCAGGTCCTGTATGACATCACACTGATGTTGGACAACAGGATGCCTTCATCCGACATACAGGACTTCGCGTTGGAGCTCAAGCCAACGAACACAAGCAAGCAAGCAAGCAAGATGAGGAAATCTGGCCTTCCGGATGCGTGTAAATAATCGTCATGTGGAAGACCGGATAACAAAGCGAAGCAATCTAGACCACTAGCCTTGGGAATCATGATCTAGACCCTAGCTTGGGGTACATGATCTACCACAATCTAGACCACTAGCCTTGGGAATCATGGTCTAGACCACTACTAGACCACTAGCTTGTGGAACAACAATCTAGACCACTAGCTTGGGGTACAAGATCTAGACTATTGTCTCGGGGAGTCATGATTGTGTACTCTAGCTTAAATGAGTCCTACTAAACTAACAAAAAGTGCCTGCAAATGGCTAATGAAAGTAGAATATTCAAGACAACTATAAGCAAAACGCAGCGTTCTTTGGGTATATAGTGAATAAAGAGGCGTTGGAGAAGTTCGTGGCGACTGGAAAGATCAGCGGTAGATCAAGGAACATTACGCTCGATGGCGAATTGTCCTTTCTTGTCACCAATGGAATGAAGCATGGCTGTGTCCTGGCACTAACACTATTCAACCTCATAGTTTCAGCTATGCTAATGAATGTCTTCGAAAACAATGATATTGGAATAGACATCAACTACCGTATGGATGGAAAGTTGTTCAGTCTCAGAAGGCTGAAAGCTAAAACCAAAACTACAAGCGACACCATCAGAGAGATCCTGTTTGCTGACGATTGCGCTCTATATGCCAACTCAGAAGCAGGCATGCAACACAATGTTTTAGCTTTCTCATATGCCTGTGCCAAATTTGGGCTCAATATCAACTTGGAGAAGAAATTAGTTATGTACCAGCCAGCTCCGGGGATTAATCACACCGAGCCAAATCAAAGTGAATGATCATAGACTAAGTGTTGTCGACAAATTCACCTATCTCGGCTGCACGGTGTCACAAGCTGCCAAAAATGAAGACGAAGTGAATCCTAGAATCTCCAAGGCCAGCTTTTGGCAGACTGCAACAATGTGTGGGTCAGAAATATATTAAACCTGCAAACAAAGCTGAAAGTCTACAAAACAGTTGTATTATCCACACAGCTATATGCTTGTGAAAATTGGACTGGTTAGTTTACCACCGACACGCCAGGAAAATAAACCACTTCCACACAGTCAGCCTTAGGGAGCTACTGAAGATTAAATGGCAAGACAAGATCACAGACACTGAAGTCCTAGAAAGAGCGCCCAATGCCCAGTATCCATACTCTACTAGTGAAAAATCAGCTTCGCCGGGCTGGTCACTTGACTCGCATGCCAGATCACAGGCTCCATAAACGAATTTTTTTACGGCGAGCTGCGCTGTGGTAAACGCTCCTAAGGCGGACAGAGGAAATGCTTTAAACACACTCTGAAGATCTCACTAAAAACTTTTGTTTTGGAATTCATCACAGGAGACTTCTGCCAAAGACCTAAATTCGCGGCGTGCATCATTATGCAAGAGTGTAGTCACTTGTGGAGCAAATGGGACTACAAGAGCTGTGAAAAAAAAGACTGAACAGGAAAACCACTGCAAGAGATCCTTCTCCCGGAACGTCAATCATTCTTTGCCCACATTGTCAAAGAACATTTCGGGCCACAATAGGCCTTACCAGCCATCTTAGAAATTACGGCTGCAAACTTTTAACCATACTGGATAAAATGAATGGTCATCATCATTCTTGATGGACAAACACCACGCTTGATGGTCTAAGACAGTGGTTCCCAAGTTTTTCAAGTAGAGGGCGTAATCTATTATTTTCGGTAGTCAAGCGGGTCACAACGTTACAAAATTATAAAAGTCGTGCAATATCATTCTTACCTTTCTTAACTTTATCCAACACAATTCTAAAACTTTAAAGGCAGTCAGTGTCAGTACTACACTGTGGTCATTTGTTGGTTCACAATCAAAATTTCATTTAACAATAAGTTTTTTATCAGTTTCGAAAATCACTAATAATGTAATTAATTTACTTACAATTACAACAGTTCTTCATAACCAGTTATTTAAGTTTAGATGCCAGTTTATCAATGTCTGAGCACAAATCTGTCAACCCCAAAGTCATAAGCGCAGCCAGGTTACCGTCGGTAAGTCTGGAGCGTTGCTTGATTTTTATAACGGTCTTTGGGGAAAATGACTGCTCGCATCTGTAAGTCGAACCAAAACGACAAATGTATCTTTGACCTAATGACCGCAAGTGTTCAAATTGTTCGACAGGCAATCGTCGCCAGAATTAAATCATATGATCAGCTGAAGGTGAAGCAGGCAGCTCCAGAAATTTACATCTCCGTGCAGAATTGCATTTCAAATCAATTATTTCGTGCTGAAGGTTTTGCTGTAATTGACACAGCTTGGCATAGGAAATACGAACGTATTTATGAAGAGGGCAACATTATTCTCCTCTGTTGTGAACTCTTGAAATCTCGACTTCTTTTCTTAACTCCGAATTGATCGGATATTGATCGGATATTGAGTCTGAATGTGTGGTTGTGAAGTGTCGTTCCAGATTAAATTTTTTTGTAACAGAAACACAACATCCGCAGATTAAGCAAACTGGTTCACCACTACCACTACGGTGAGGCATGAACATAAATTTCTCCCTCCAATCTTCGTTGAATTCACAACAACCAACATTTTCACATTTTCGCTTTTTACCATTGTTTGATTTTAGATTTTCCACACTCATGTTTATAGGCTTTAACGGTCAATTGTTTTTTGAAAAAAAAAAGAAATCTAATTTCAACACAATACTACCGACTCTGCTAAACAGTTGTAACAGACAACATGGCGCCTTGCGCACTCTGATTGGTTGACAAGGCTGGGGTATGGGAGCATCATAACTTTTCTTGGTGAACTGAACAGGCGCATTAGATAATATATAAGCATAACAACCACGAGCAGAGTAAATTATCGCACGCTGTCGGGATACTCCGACTGCATTTAAATAAACAAAAATTATTAAAACATATTATATTAAACGAGGCCTCGCGTGCCACTTTCTTACAGCTGGTGGGCCACAAGTGGCCCGCAGACCGTGGTTTGGGAACCTCTGGTCTAAGACGATGGCATAGAGAAACGCCATGAACAGACCTGATCCAGAACAACAATGACCGAGATCTATAGAGGGATATGAATGCCTAAGCTACTTGGCAATGCACATCATGATGGTGACCAAAGTTGCAGTTTTTGATTTGGAGAATGAATTGCTTTGTTTAAACATTTCCATAGTAAGTTTAACTTGAGTTAAATTATCTGGATGAGCACGGTCGGGCGAGGGTTCGACGGCTGCAATCGTCATCCTCTAAGAGAGGGAGAGACCGGCTGCCCATTCTTCCGTGCATTCAGGCCTACAAGTACTGATAGTCCTAATATTTAACAAACTCATTGCAGGTTCCTATTACTGGGTGTAGATATTGCGTCTGCACTGGGCGACTTTACCTGGCACTTAATTTACATGTGTCATTGTAAATTGAAACACTCAGAAAAGGTTGCGTAGCAATTAATTATGCCCAGATGGCCGAATTGTTAGCTGGGTGACATTCATGGCGTGTCAGCCTTCTGCAGTCTGTTTGAAACAAGATGACACAATGCCTTTAATGAATAGTAAATTAAAAGGTGACTTCGAAGCCACAAAAACTCGTGATTTGACTTAGGTTGGGGGGAAAACTGGTCACACTTTCTTATAAAGTTATTAGTTATGATACGCACAATACTTAATATTTCAGTCGACTTTGGTACATTCGTATTACGAATAGTGTTATTCTTTCTTGTTAGCAACTTTATAATTAACTCTTGAAAGATGGGAAGTAAGTATCTGGATCCAATTTTTCCACGTGTTTGTGATGACATTTCTACTGAACGTTTTGTTCCGTTTAGAAGTAGTTTACAATTTTTAATAGCTCATTTATTACAACTAATAATGTCCATATGAATTCAATACATGAAAATAATTAACCTTTAAACTGTTATAGTAAATTAAGATTCTGAGATAAAACCTTACATCAGACCTCCATGTCATGATAGGTCACTCAGTATATGGATGTTTTTACTTTAGGAGCCCCATATGTAAAGTGACACTCAAGAATGAAGATAAGTGTCATGCCAAACCCATGTATCCTCGGTGACGACAAACGGCCAGCGGTTTAGACTCAAGATGATAAAGACGGTTAGCCTTCAAACAGTCCTGCTCCCTTTATTACAACTAATAATGTCCATATGGATTCAATACATGGAAGTAATTAACCTTTAAACTGTAACAGTAAATTAAGATTCTGAGATAAAAACTTACATCAGACCTCCAGGACATGTAAGAGTTAATGAAGTTAACAAACACAATATATTAACGTTTAACTCGCATTATGGATCATATTATTAATACAAAGTCGCTTAAAAGTCGACAGGGTCGACTTCATTGCACAGGGTTTCTATCCTATATGGCTGTCTCATTTTGCAGCGCGGAAAGCGTCACACAAACTCTGTAGCTCCAGCGATGACCCTCAGGAGTCTCCGAAAAATTGCACTTGTGAACAGAAGGATGCGGCCCGGAATCGAACCCACAACCTTTGGATCCGGAGTCAGATGGCTTGACCACTTTGCCACGTAGACTCCCTGCGGTATGATAAATAGAAATGGGAGATAGGTATCCCCTATTCGTAGTTGCCGACTACTAAATAACAACCAGAAATGGCTCGTAAGACTCCCTAGTACTGAAACAGACATATCTGGTAAGTTTCCACTAAGGTATCAGGTAAGGTTTTCTAGTAGAAGGCCAAGAGAGCACAGGGATGTCACTGCATTCATAGAGGATAAAGCGCACTCTAGTTAGATTGGAAGCTAGTAGTATCCCTGCCACACAGCTCTCCTTATCCGTTGTCAAATGAAGTAGCACTGTCACACTATTATTTAACACAGTACATACACCTCCCTGATTTAAAAAAAACCCTGAATAACACAGACTATAATCTTCTAATGAATAAATGGGGGGGGGGGGGGAGGATGCACCATGGGCAATCACACTGTACACAATTAAAACTACACACAAGATATCTTTATTCCTAACTGTCTATCGCATGTGACTATCTAAAATGTGATGTCTGAAAACTCTGGAACACCAGGCACAGTTCTAGCACAATAAACTAAGGATGATTGACCTTGTGTCCTTGGCTAAGTACTGATAATTACTGTTAATTTCCTGGGTAGATATTGTAAAAACTGGTTAATCTTGGTTCCTGATTCCTATTTTCTAAACTATTGTTGACAAATTTTCATCTAGCTGGGTAGCTCTAAACTACTGTTCGAGTTCCTTTGTTTGAAGGTTAACTGTATATATCATTTTGAATCTAATCCGCTGGCCGTTGATCGTCACTGAGGATACATGTGTTTGGCATGGCACTTATCTTCATTCTTGAGTGGCACTGGGCAGTCCTGAGTGGCAATTGTTGATGAACGGTCCTCTGCTCTTCATGGCAACACAAAGACGAAGACTCATCTTTCATGGATGAATTTGACACTCAGTATATGGATGTTCCCACTTTAGGAGCCCCATATGTAAGCCCATGACCACCACTCACATCTGTTCACATAAAGGACAAACACATGTACCCATCCTCATAAAAACGTTGGAGGGGAAAAGGGATGCCAACCTGACCCTCCTCCGTTGTGGGTTGTCACTCCCAAGATCTTACGTGACCAATTTCCTGCACATAGTCACATGATATAGGCAATCATCATTTCCTGTCTACAAGACATGTCTCATACCTTTCATGCACCGAGCTTCATACTAAGTCGCACCTTCAATTACCCAGTGGCCTATTTTACTGGTATGACTCCGATTAAAAGTGACATCGTCACAAATTCTTGGCCATTATTTCCTCTGCAAGGTAGAGGGCTGCATATAAGTATGACATGTTTATTATTCACAAAAGTATATAAAGTATAATCATGCATATTAATATATGAAAATATTACAAAATAATAGCACAGACAACCATCTTGGTAGATTTTATCATGAATCCTAGAATAAGCGAAGAAGACAACCACTTGATATTTTGTTAGCCAAGCGAAATAATCATTATATCTCATCAGAATATGTCACTTCATGTGACGGACTCACTACCTCATTCTAACACAAAGAATGTTACTCTATTTTCCATAGAGAAAGAATTATTACCTGCAAGTTTTAAATCCTTCCTTCAAAATAGTCTGCTGATATAAACAGGGTTATCATAAGCATTCTTTTACCTGTGTTAACCCTTTACCAGGCAGACGTTTATCTGTTTCTTAGCCTTGAACGGGTAAGAAGAATTTAGAGGTTCGGTAAAATTTCGGGTTACGTTAGTAAAATCATCACATAAAAGGTGTTAGTCAACCGATTGTACTTAAATAAAAAGCATGCAGAGTATTTTACTCATGTGAATAATCCCCGTAATCCACACATGAACACAGATATTTACAAAATACAACATATTGATTGTGATTGTCAGTCATTTATACATAAATTTATAAACACATTTTCAGAATCAGAATCACTTTCTTTAAAGTCCGACTCATAACTGCTAATGCAAAGTAACACTGATCTGATCCCTGATATCTAGCTCTGATTCAGTCAAATTCGTCCACTTAAATGTCACTTAAATTGAACCCAGCCAAATCTCTACTATCACTTGAAGAATTATCGAAATCCATTTTTAAATACAAAGCATAAAACCCACAAAAACTATTTTTTAAAAATCAGTTCAAATTCAAAGTACACGCCTGCAAATGGCAGCCACGTTGTAAAGCTATTGGATAAACCGAAACTAGACAATCGGAAGTCTCGGAAAGCTGAGAGATCGTGTCTTTACAATGCATAATAGTCATGGGTGCCTTGGGACATTTTGCCCATTCGGGGGTAAGAACGCATTCGGACGTTTTGCCCGGTAAAGGGTTAATAGAGAAAGACATGAAGGTAATATCTAAACGAATTCACCTTGCTCTTAGAAATTCATTTTCGTGACTGCACTAATTCTCTAAATTATATCACATCAACTTATCATCCCCACATTGCAAAATTGCTTCCCGCCTACGATAGAGGGGACAAAATTAACAGACTCTCCCTTGCACATGATGTTTCAATAATTAACTCCCCAGGCAGTATTTACTCTGCACTAGGAATTTCCAGACGTATGTGTTTTCACAACCAGCACATTGTAACAGAATCAACAGGTGTTTCCGTTAGCTAACATTCTTATATCATCTGGGAGTGTGCTTTGCTAATTCTCCAGTTGTAAGTTGCAAGTTAAGTACCAAAATGTCATACTCCCTCACATTATTAATAAGAGCATTTAGCGAATTTCTCACTTTTGTCAGTCTCAACTGCTATATGTGTAATTAAGAAATATACCAAA
Source organism: Cepaea nemoralis (assembly GCA_014155875.1). Lineage (NCBI taxonomy): Eukaryota > Metazoa > Mollusca > Gastropoda > Stylommatophora > Helicidae > Cepaea > Cepaea nemoralis. The sequence goes on along the minus strand of JACEFZ010003698.1, from coordinate 726,475 downwards.
TCAGATGGTATCTTCATACTTCAATGAATTAGTCATTAGTCATGGTTCCAACTTCACAGCAACATGCCATCCCCATTATGCTCCGTTCCTGTGTCAGTGAATATCACCCAAAATGCTCCGCACTGCCCCATGTGAAAAGTGGAACAAACAGGAGTCTCGACAAACCAACAGCCCACACAGGTACATTGTGCATAATGCTGCCGCCAGAATGCCAACACAAAAGTCCTCCACGAAAAACACAGTTCATCGTCGATGAAAGCGGCAGTCACTAGAAAACCAGCAGCCACACATTACTGCATAAGGCAAACTAGTCAGTTCTGCGACAAGACCGGCCGCCAGTATTCCGAACATACAGTTCATGCTACGAACAACTGCAGATAGATGTAAAAGCATTTCACATGAAATTTACAGCTCAGAGTGTCGCGCCATGCACTCAGCTCAGTAGTAAAAAAGCTAGTTGCATGTCCTGTACAAAACATTGCAACCAACATCAGCATTTATTAGCTGTTTAAGATGTACTAGGCAAAGTTAGTTCAATAGTTTTCCATTGTACCTAAGATACAAGTAACTACAGTCTGAGACGTAAGAGTTTAAGTAAAATAGCCAAACATGTTATACCCCCTTGACAGGCAGCTGAGTGGTGTGAGGTTATCATTTCTGCCTCTTGCTCGTGCAGACATGGTTCATTGCACGGTCTGAACATTTGAGACTTTGTATAAAATAATATAAGGAGAGTATACTCCCCGTTGCTCCTGCGGTAGTAGACTGGACGTCTACCCTTTTCAGACATGATCAAAATGCTTGGAAGACCTGTGTGCATACTAAAAATCCTTCATTAATTAGAAATAATAAAGATCAAGCAAAATAGGCCACTGCTGAGGCAAAATTTCACATCTTGAAAATGAACCCACAAAACAAAAATCGATAGCATGTATGAATGACCATGGTAGACACAGTGGTCCAGTTCTGCATAGTTCATGCACTGTGTTGAGAATTCTCCTGGTGTGATCTATGGGAGGAGACTAAGCACTTATGGAGATATATGTGTGTGATCTATGGGAGGAGACTGGGGCACTTGTGGAGATATCTGTGTGTGATCTATGGGAGGAGACTGGAGCACTTATGGAGATATCTGTGTGTGATCTATGGGAGGAGACTGGAGCACTTATGGAGATATCTGTGTGTGATCTATGGGAGGAGACTGGAGCACTTGTGGAGATATCTGTGTGTGATCTATGGGAGGAGACTGGAGCACTTATGGAGATATCTGTGTGTGATCTATGGGAGGAGACTGGAGCACTTATGGAGATATCTGTGTGTGATCTATGGGAGGAGACTGGAGCACTTATGGAGATATCTGTGTGTGATCTATGGGAGGAGACTGGAGCATGGAGATATCTGTGTGTTATCTATGGGAGGAGACTGGAGCACTTATGGAGATATCTGTGTGTGATCTATGGGAGGAGACTGGGGCACTTGTGGAGATATCTGTGTGTGATCTATGGGAGGAGACTGGAGCACTTATGGAGATATCTGTGTGTGATCTATGGGAGGAGACTGGAGCACTTATGGAGATATCTGTGATGTGATCTATGGGAGGAGACTGGAGCACTTATGGAGATATCTGTATGTGATCTATGGGAGGAGACTGGAGCACTATAGGAGATATCTGTGTGTGATCTATGGGAGGAGACTGGAGCACTTATGGAGATATATGTGTGTGATCTATGGGAGGAGACTGGAGCACTTATGGAGATATCTGTGTGTGATCTATGGGAGGAGACTGGAGCACTTATGGAGATATCTGTGTGTGATCTATGGGAGGAGACTGGAGCATGGAGATATCTGTGTGTGATCTATGGGAGGAGACTGGAGCACTATAGGAGATATCTGTGTGTGATCTATGGGAGGAGACTGGAGCACTTATGGAGATATCTGTGTGTGATCTATGGGAGGAGACTGAAGCACTTATAGGAGATATCTGTGTGTGATCTATGAGAGGAGACTGGAGCACTTATGGAGATATCTGTGTGTGTGATCTATGGGAGGAGACTGGAGCACTTATGGAGATATCTGTGTGTGATCTATGGGAGGAGACTGGAGCACTTATGGAGATATCTGTGTGTGATCTATGGGAGGAGACTGGAGCACTTATGGAGATATCTGTGTGTGATCTATGGGAGGAGACTGGAGCACTTATGGAGATATCTGTGTGTGATCTATGGGAGGAGACTGGAGCACTTATGGAGATATCTGTGTGTGATCTATGGGAGGAGACTGGAGCACTTATAGGAGATATCTGTGTGTGATCTATGGGAGGAGACTGAGTACTTATGGAGATATCTGTGTGTGATCTATGGGAGGAGACTGGAGCACTTATGGAGATATCTGTGTGTGATCTATGGGAGGAGACTGGAGCACTTATGGAGATATCTGTGTGTGATCTATGGGAGGAGACTGGAGCACTTATGGAGATATCTGTGTGTGATCTATGGGAGGAGACTGAGCACTTATGGAGATATCTGTGTGTGATCTATGGGAGGAGACTGGAGCACTTATGGAGATATCTGTGTGTGATCTATGGGAGGAGACTGGAGCACTTATGGAGATATCTGTGTGTGATCTATGGGAGGAGACTGGAGCACTTATGGAGATATCTGTGTGTGATCTATGGGAGGAGACTGGAGCACTTATGGAGATATCTGTGTGTGATCTATGGGAGGAGACTGGAGCACTTATGGAGATATCTGTGTGTGATCTATGGGAGGAGACTGGAGCACTTATGGAGATATCTGTGTGTGATCTATGGGAGGAGACTGGAGCACTTATGGAGATATCTGTGTGTGATCTATGGGAGGAGACTGGAGCACTTATGGAGATATCTGTGTGTGATCTATGGGAGGAGACTGGAGCACTTATGGAGATATCTGTGTGTGATCTATGGGAGGAGACTGGAGCACTTATGGAGATATCTGTGTGTGATCTATGGGAGGAGACTGGAGCACTTATGGAGATATCTGTGTGTGATCTATGGGAGGAGACTGGAGCACTTATGGAGATATCTGTGTGTGATCTATGGGAGGAGACTGGAGCACTTATGGAGATATCTGTGTGTGATCTATGGGAGGAGACTGGAGCACTTATGGAGATATCTGTGTGTGATCTATGGGAGGAGACTGGAGCACTTATGGAGATATCTGTGTGTGATCTATAGGAGGAGACTGGAGCACTTATGGAGATATCTGTGTGTGATCTATGGGAGGAGACTGGAGCACTTATGGAGATATCTGTGTGTGATCTATGGGAGGAGACTGGAGCACTTATGGAGATATCTGTGTGTGATCTATGGGAGGAGACTGGAGCACTTATGGAGATATCTGTGTGTGATCTATGGGAGGAGACTGGAGCACTTATGGAGATATCTGTGTGTGATCTATGGGAGGAGACTGGAGCACTTATGGAGATATCTGTGTGTGATCTATGGGAGGAGACTGGAGCACTTATGGAGATATCTGTGTGTGATCTATGGGAGGAGACTGGAGCACTTATGGAGATATCTGTGTGTGATCTATGGAGGAGACTGGAGCACTTATGGAGATATCTGTGTGTGATCTATGGGAGGAGACTGGAGCACTTATGGAGATATCTGTGTGTGATCTATGGGAGGAGACTGGAGCACTTATGGAGATATCTGTGTGTGATCTATGGGAGGAGACTGGAGCACTATAGGAGATATCTGTGTGTGATCTATGGGAGGAGACTGGAGCACTTATGGAGATATCTGTGTGTGATCTATGGGAGGAGACTGGAGCATGGAGATATCTGTGTGTGATCTATGGGAGGAGACTGGAGCATGGAGATATCTGTGTGTGATCTATGGGAGGAGACTGGAGCACTTATGGAGATATCTGTGTGTGATCTATGGGAGGAGACTGGAGCATGGAGATATCTGTGTGTGATCTATGGGAGGAGACT